>OY282642.1:97393937-97726437 GCA_958299015.1 Tetanocera ferruginea
TGTGAGTTTTCTAAAAGGCGAAGACAAAATTCGAAAATGGACTAAATCCGATGAAAACCACGCCTACTTTCAATACAACCCAACAATTTTAAATTCTATAAAAAGGCTTTTCTTGCAGCTGCAGGATTACAATTATGTTATGTATGTATTTTAAATATAAACGTAATCACGTTAGAAAAGTGGGCATCATCCAAGGGCGAACACACCAAACTCCCATAAAATCCACAATAGTGAAAACTCTATAAGGATGCTAATATTTAAGCTACAA
The DNA here is from genome assembly GCA_958299015.1 of Tetanocera ferruginea. Lineage (NCBI taxonomy): Eukaryota > Metazoa > Arthropoda > Insecta > Diptera > Sciomyzidae > Tetanocera > Tetanocera ferruginea. The sequence continues at coordinate 97,394,206 of OY282642.1, forward strand.
AAATTCGGTACGTATGTATATTATATCAAAACTGAGACATGTTAGAAAAATGGTCTTGATCCGCCAACGAACACGCCCTCCCATAATACCCTAAAATTGATAATTTTATTCACCCCCCAATTTAACATTTCTTATCCTTTCAGGGATTCCGGGATGCATTGAATCCATGAAAATCAAACTATATCTTTAAATTTTAATAAATTTTTACATCGATTTATTTTTTGTCGATATCTTTTCATTGATATTTTTAAAATTTATATCGATTTTTAGTCTAACTCTATAAAAACATTGATATCGATACATATCGTATTCAAACATTGAACAATCGGACATAGAATCAAGTGTATTAGTTACACTGGTTTGGTTAATCAATAAATTTTTATCGATATGCCTGAGTAGATAATATAATTAAGCTTTTTAATAACGATATTTCGCTCTTATTCTCTTTATCGATAGTTTTGTGTTGGCTTATATTATTTTAAAACAATCTAATCTCGATAAATTTTTGCTTTAATCGATTCTGAATCAATCGGTCCGAGTCATGGAAAGGAAACGATTTAAAAGATTTATATTTTTAAATAAGTCTATATCAATTATTTATACCGATGTATCTTAAACATTATCTGATAACAAGTTATTTGAAAAATAATTTAATATAGTATTGTTATACTGTAAAGTTATGGTTTGTATAAATATCGATTTTTATCGTGCATAATCAATACATTTCTTCTTGTGTTTTTATTTTAAATTTCATTCTGCCGTTGTTTGATTTAAATTCCAACAACATCCCTGCTGCTACAAATACCAGAACTATCACAAGTTACACATTTTTTTCGCCCATTTCTTTGAACACACAGTTTCTTAGCCGTGCAAATTTCTTTATGTTTGCTATGCTTCCACTGCTAAATGTCAGATGATTCACTTTCTCTGCGTTCTCGCCATTCACAAGAACCTCATCAGGAATCTACTACTATTTGAAGCCACCTGATGTGGGGAAAACAAAAAAAAATGGGAGCAGCTATATTTCTACATTTGCGCTGTCATTCCTTTTGAACACATACCATTTACACGCGCGCACTCTCTCTCTACGCTTCTCGCTTCCTCTTGTTCCACTAAGCCAATTTCCATGGTATCCAAACGCTTTCGCTCTCTTCAGTTGGAGCTGTAGTGTTGTCGTGTTAGCACAAACTAACTGCTCTCCATTTAATAGTTTTGTACAATAAAATTTTTTTGTCTTCTATTCTATTTCTTATATCTTTATCATCATCATCGTCAGTGTGTTTTTTGTTGTTTTATGTTTTTTTTTTTCTTTGCCGAGTTGCTGCTGTGCGGAACGATATGAATTTGGAAAATACGAAAAATCGGCTTTTGTGTCGCAGTCTTGGTCGGCAGTCTCGGCAGGTTTTTTATTTCAATTAAATATTTGCACTTGTCAAAAATTATTCCATATTATTATCAATTATTTTTGCTAAAAAGGTGTTAGTTTTAAACAAAATGAAAATCATAATTCGATAAAAGTAAAGTAAAGCTTAAAAAATATTTGCTCTCGGTTGCTTTAAAATTTATAAAAATTCATATAATTATCGATTTTATGTGCGGTGAAAGAAAAAAGTTCGTCAGCAAGTGTGTGAAACAAAAAAATGTTGAAGCATTAAGCAAAAGTGATTAAGAAAATCCAACAACACTTGTAACCAAAAAAAAAAAAAAAAAACTAATAAATTTAAAGCAATAGAAAAGAAATAAAATTACATGTAAAAATTACCTAATCGCCTACGGAGTTTGTTCGACTACACGGCATCCCCGCCCGCGCCCTCTCTTCGGTAGTAGTAGTTCACGTCATAAACCAACATTAAGAAGAAGCCGTTAATTTTGGCTTATAAAAATAGAAATAAATTTGTATAAATTAAAAAAAAAATACAATAGTTTAAAAATAAAACTAAAAGAAAACATCGAGAAATGGAATATATAAAAAGAAAAAAAAAAATACAAAATACTTAACTCGCAAACGCAGTGTGTAGTTGTTTTTGTAGTTGGAGTTCTTTTTTTACTATTTCTTTTTTTTTTAATTTTTCTTCGTTTCATATTATTGCGTTCGTCTGTACTGAGCTACGCTCTGTTTCTATTTCACGCTGTTCTCAGCTACGTTTGTTCTTATTCTCTTACTTGACGTTTTGTACACAGTATACATTCGCTATATTCAGCTTCAACGTACTTGCTGCCCTTAACTCCTCCGCCCCTGCCCATGCACCCACCACATTTACAAAAAAAAAATACAACGCTCCACTCCGCACCAGCTCTAATATTAACTTTAGCAGGCAGCAGCAGCGTAGTCGTTCGTCGTGCTCGCATAATTGTCGTTTTTGCTTCGCTCGGTTTTCGGTGTGTCATATGAAAAGTTGAAAAAGAGAATATTGAATATTAACCCTCACTTTGGCACTATTTACATATGTAAATATCCCAATTTTAAATTTGCCATAACTTCTTTCTTTTTTATTCGATTTGAATATGGCTTGGACTCTGTGGCTATTTTTTGGTTTTCTTTCTGAAAATTCAAAAGTTGTTTTTAATTTTAGAATTTTTTGATACTTTTTGAAAATTTTTCATTTCTATAACGTAGTTTGGTACATATTTACATATGTAAATATTTTGTATTTTAAAGGCTTTTATGGTGTTTAACGCATTTTTTGTATTAATTATAGAAAGAAATGATAAGGAAAAACTCTTCACATATTTTTTATATATACATATTTAGTATTTGATAGCTTTTATTGGGAAAATATTAATGAACAAAAATTTTTGGTTCGCTGGCACAACAATATGTCATGTTCTGATATTGTTGCTGGAAGTACTAATTTAATGAAAAAAGTACATTTTTCGTTGAAATTGGTTTTTGTTTATTCATTGGAACTGTAAATTTTTTTTAATTTGATCTTCATACTTACATTTTGGTTATTCGTTAAGGGCTGGACCGTCAAGTGTGCATAATATATAAAATGCTATATCGTAAGAAGTAATGCATGGATTTCAATGGTTAATATTTCTTTGAATAGGTTACAGAAAAACCTTTCTTTTGATACCCATAAAGCTAGATATTGTTGGAAAAAAAACACGACTTTTCCAGGCCCATTTTTCCAACTTGCTAACCCTATAACTTCTAAACCACTTGACAGCGGTGTAAAATTTTTCCGGAATTGGACTTACAAGGTGTTAATGCATATATTCCACCTAAAAAATCATATAAATTTTGAGGTTCTGTTTATCTTTAATGATGACAAAAAAAAATATTTACAAATGTAAATATGTGCCAGATTACGTAGTAAAAGATTGGTGCCAAAGTGAGGGTTAAAATTGAAATTGAAAAGGAAAATTGTATGTATTGATTCCAAACGTACACATTCGTCCAACCATTCTACCATTCTACAATATATCAATCAAACAGTCTGTATTTTACACCATATATTGGACAGACATGTTGGCGAACAAGGTGCATAGCGTAGCGCCAGTTAATTAAACAACATCAACTTTAATAAAATGTTAACATTTTCAAAATGTATGAATGAATGAATGTTTTTAGTTTTATGCAATGCGCAGAAATTTCAGCTGTTTTTCTTTTTATCACGCTCTCTCTCTGTCTTCCTCTGTTGAACTTTATTCGTTCTTAAATTATTGAAATATATTTTTCAATTCTTTTAGTGGAAACATATTTGCTAATGTATTGAAATTAATTTAAAAAAAAAAAAAACATAAATAAATAAAATAAAATTAACATAAATAAAGATTTGTTGAATTATTGTAGCCGGTAAATAGCCGGTAGCCGCTTATTTGAGTAAAACTGTGCTAATTTGAACAAGGTGAAAAAAAAAATAATTACATTCAACATTTAAGGCTGCTTTTCAATTGACTGTGACTGACAGCTGGTTCTGGGCTGAATTTGAGGTAAATAGTTTTTTTTTCTTCAGGCCATATAAATGTTTATAATGCTGGTCAAATGTTTAACTTAAGGATGTTTATGAATTTTTGGTGCTATTTTTTGTTTTTCGGAAATTTTTTGTAATTTGCTTCGAAAATTTTTTTGAGAAAATATACAGTGAGAGTCACTTAAAATCGTACATTTTTTAATGCGCCTTATTAAAGGTTAACATGTTTAAAAATTAGCAAACAGGTTTTTATGTTTTTAAAGTGTAAAAATTAAAATCTTACTGATCCGTATGTTTTTCAATTTCGATGAAAAGCTTAATTTTTGTCATTGTGTAACCTCGATATTATTATGTACATATCAATAAATTAAGCTCAAACGAAAAGTTAAAAATAAATTAAGAAAAAAATCAAAATGTATCCAGAAACTAGCATCTAGAAGACTGCATGAAGCTAATCTTTATGAACGCATCAGCCAAAGAGAACCGCCCTTAACAAAAAAAAAAAAAAAATGGAAGGATGGCTTAGCGTTTGCAAGGGTCCATGCCTGACGAAACTAAATTTAATAGAGTTGGACCAGATAGAAAAACATTTGTTCGTCGCCCCAAATGTCAAGACTTGAATCAAAAGTATAAAAAAAAAAAATCATTAAAGCTTGGGAAGGTAACCTAATGGCTTGGGGAGCTTTTTTCTGGCACGGCATTGGGCTAATTTTGGCATTGGATACCAGGAATTATGGATAAAAATATGTATTTAGGTTTACAAAAGAACCAGATGAAATTATTTGAATTTGAGAACATGCCTGGTGCATGACATTTCTGCACGATAATGAACCAAAAAACACAGCAAAGATTGTTTCTTGATTAAAATGGAAAAGAATGATCTTAAAATGGAAAATAATGGTCTTAAAATGGAAAATAATGGTCTTAAAATGGAACAAAATAAATACTTTTGATTGGCTGGCTCAAAGTCCAGACCTCAATCCTAAAGAAAATTTTTGAAATGATGTGAAGGTCGGCATTAATAATAAAAATTTTAGAAATTTGGATGAGTTGTTGAGTGGAATTGAGGAGGCTTGGTACTCTATTTCGAAGGATAGAGTACTCAAGCTTGTGGAGAGTTGTTGATGGGACGAAGATGTCGGGCTGTTTTGAAAAATTCAGGATACAGTACCAATTACTAATGAGCCATGTTCGTAAGCACGTTGTTAAATAAAAAAAAAAATCACAATGTTTTTCTTCTGTTCTTTCAGAATCCAAATTGTGCCAAGTTGCGCAGAAATTTCAGAAATACCCAACAGGAGGCGAAGCACCATTCAGTAAGCATATCATTAAAAGACCCAAAGAAGCAATCGCATTTCAAATAAAGTTCTGAAACGTGGTCTGATCAGAAGCTAACTGTCAGCGACGAAATATGGATTTCACGAAAAGTGAAAGAAAATCCTTAAATATCGGAACCAAAAATCAACGATCTAAACTGCAGAACTTCTGGAATGACGTTATTTTTACGGATGAGTCAAAATGTAACTTTTCGTTATCAGATAGTTAGCAAATAGTTTGGAGAAAACCGCATAGAAAACCGCAAGGATGCATCTAATTTACGCCCGACTGTGAAGCATGGAGGTTGCATGTCAGCTTACGGAGTCAGTCATTTGGTTCTCATTGATGGCATTATGAACCAATATAGTTTTATAAACATGCTCAGAGAAAATTTGATTAAAAAAATGGTAATTCGAAGAACTTCTAAACTTTATGCCGACATCGATCCTTAACGTAATTCATTGAATGTAATAACCGTGTGCACTCTATAACTGCCCGAAAGTCCTTAAAACCCCAACCCACTCAATCACCGGATATGAATGCCATCGAACATCTTAAGCAACATCTTGAAGAAAAAATATGAGCACTTGAAATTTTCAACAAAGCTGACCTCAAGAAGGCTCTCCTTCTTTGAGATGGGCTAATAGAAGCGACGCAACTTCCAAAACTGAGTCCATTCCATGTCTAAAAGACTGCAGGATCTTGCCTGGAGCTCCAAGAAGTTAATCAAGATTTTTATTTTGTTAACCATATTTATAAATTAGAGCATACAATACGATTTTAAGGAACGATGAATTTTTGGTTTTGTATTTAAATTATTAGCACAGAAAAAAAAGAAAAACAAAACTGATTTTTATAAAATGTTTTTCCTCTTAAAACCAGCTTTTCTGTTATCTTATTTTCTAATGTGTTGGATTTCAAGTGACTATCACTGTACTCGAATCGGATTTTTTTTAATTTGTGTAAAATACAATGTTAAAGTATTCAAATTGAATACCTGCGTTTTCCGTTTTAATGAATATTTTCAGGAACATTTCTACGAAAAGCGCATTGAACGTACAACATACAAACACGTGAAATTGAAATACTGAGTACTAGAGAAAGGAGTACATATGTCAGAGTTGTGTGAAAATTTAAATTTAAAAGCTTCTACTGCACGCAGAAAAATGACATCGACTTTGATTGTAGCAAACATATTTCCTTTTACTGTAAATATAAATTCCAATTCTGACCATACTTTGTTTTGTTATTCATGGTGCTATTTTCGTGACAATCATTTTAATGCTTGCTTCTTATGCTAGTAAACATATTTTGATTGATGTGATAAAAAAATAGTTTTGTTAAAAACATAGCCGCAATATGTTTGAAACAAAAACAGTAATTTTTTTGCCATGAGCATATCATATTTGTCAGAAACATACAACATGATCGTATACAACATTATATGTTCTTGCAATATTCGATCAAATCCCGGTGTTGGAAAATTGGTCAATTACAATTGCAAATGAAATGCAAATGAAATACAAGCAAATTATTTGCTTGTATAAATTTAAATAAAAATAAAATAAAATTAGATCTCGGTTTGGCTTAAGAATTGAACCTGTGAAATTAAAATTCAATTCAATTGTATACTTTGCTTACTATGAACTTAGTTGCCTCAAAACTGATCACCGTAAACATAATATATTTATTGCATCAAATTAGCATAGTTGCTAGTGGACATAATATATAAATCGTAACAAAGTAACTTGCTACGCAAACTATGATAACCGTAAAGTAGAAACATGTTTCTAGTAAAAATAAACTTCTTTGCTCTCAATAAGTTTTCAAACATAATAGTTTCCTCTCACATTATGTTTGTGGTAAATATATTTTTGTTCTGCGTGTGCAACATTCTGCACTTGTTTATCTTGATTTCACTTTCTCTCCTACTTGTCTATCTCCCCATTTCCGAACCAAGGCAGACTTGACTGAATAGGTTTGACACCTGGAATCCTTGCTCCAAAGCTAAAAAAAAGTTTGTTCATGATTGAGTCGTATTGAATACTGAACACAAACGTCACATGAGTGCATTTTTTTAAACAGGTTCTATCTTTTGAAATGATGATGAAATATATAGTCATCGCCAATAATGAATTCAATTGAATTTGAAATATTTTACTGGTAATAAGGCAATGATTTAGTACTTCTTGAGTGAGAATTGCTTAAAGAGTGTTCAAAAGGAGTGCACGTTGTCGGTACAGACAATGTAAAAAACTAATTTTGGAGCAATTAAGAATTCGCAAAGTAGTGCTAGTGATTACTCTTTGGTAATCTCTTTGGTACTCCTTTTTGCATTTGACTGAGCATGAATATAAAATTTAGTTTGCTTTTATATAACTTTTTTTTTTAATTTTTACTGACTTTGTATAAATAAACATTTTTGTATTTTTTTTTTTTGTCTTTGTATTTAAGATTTAACACCTGAATGTGAACAACTTGTTTAAGATAAGCAAGTTTTATGTAGTTTTTATTGTATTTTGGTTTTTTTTGTTATATATTTTTTTTTTATAAGTTCTTTTTATTTTGTTGATACAGTCAAGAAAACAAATCAAAACAAAATGAAAAGGTAGATATAATGTTGGTGATTTCAATTTATAAAATTTAAAAGCAATGCAATTATAATTGTGATGAATAAAATTTAAATGTAGAGTAACTTCGGGTAATGTGATATAGATATTTTTTAATTTATAATTACTAGTAACTTTTATAACTTAGCTTATAATACGGGGTATTTTTTGATGTAATGTTTTACAACTTTGGAGCTCTATAGCATAACCCAATTTAGAGTTTTTTCAACACAATGAAAAAATGTCATGTAACTCCCCTTAATGAAATTGGATGGTGAAGTGATATACCACGTTCGCATAATTTGATATACCATATATACCAATATCACATTACCCGAATAGTGTTCAACCCAAATTAAAAAAAATTATGTTATTGAAAATAAAAATCTCAACTCATTTTTGGCTAAATTTATTCCAACAACAACAAATTTATATATTTTAGCTTAAAATTCTGGTTTTTTGTACACCAAATATAAAATACATTCATAAGAAATTTTGTCCTTGTTTTTTTTAAAGATAAGCCTCTATAAAGGGTTTTTAAATTTGCGGGTTGTGTGGAAGGTAGGCTTGTTTGTGGGCGGAAGTACGCCCATTTTGTATCAAGATCTTTGTTTTAACCTGAAATACTCACATTTTTTTCACAATTTTTATTTGTGTAGCTCATATATCAACCTCTTTATAGAATATAGAAACCTACAGATTTTATTCTTGTAGCTTAAACACAACTCTATCTAGTGATTTCAATTTTTTGGTGGTATGGGAGATAAACGTGTCCGGAGGTAAATATTCAATAGTGCAGATCCTTGAGTCCATGTCAATATGTGTACCAAATTTCATGAAATTATCTCAACTCCTTCTTCTTTTCCTATGTTAACGGACAGCGCATAGACGAACGGAAGGACGGACGAAGAGGGTTAAATGGACTCATGAGGCGACGCTGTTCAATAATATTTTATATATTTCTATACGGACTTGCTTATTTCAAGATGTTCCAAACGTTTGCACAAAGTTAATATGACCCTGACAGGTTAGGGGCATAAAATTATATAACATTAAAAATTATGTCATATTAGTTAAATAATCTAAAATTTTACTTGACATCTGATATTATTGTTTTAGAAACATTTCATTGTGACGGGTGTTACATTTGCACTTGCAATCTTGATAAATTACTTTATCAAGCTATAATGAATGGTTGTATATGTGGGGGAAAAACGCTTTTAAAATCATGGTCAATGCTTGTGGAATTTTTATGTGTTACGAGTACCCATTGAAAAAAATCTGACTTCACTCTAAATGTTTGACGTGGAATGTTTTTATTATAAAATTCACCATGGAACTATTTAACGAATTCGAATAAGTTTCGTTGGTGAGTAACATAATGAATACGTAAACGAAGGTGGCATTGCGCACGAATGCATACTCATCGTGTCGCGCGAGCAAAGTTCATTTGAGAACAAAACCAACATCTACACGAACTCGTTTGCGTTCGTTAAAAGTTCGTTTGAAAATTGTTTTTATTTTCATGTGTGGTATTACAATTTATTTCACTTACTTCTCTCTTTCTCTACTGTTTTTGTGTTTATTTATTCTCGTTTATGACTTCTAAGTGCAAGTGTTACCATTTTTTTTTTTGTGTTTTTTTTTTTATTATTTTAATTTATACTTTTGTTTTTATGTGTTGTTTGTTTGTCTTCTAGTTGTTTTGCTGCTGTTTTAATGAATTATTGTTTGAATTGACAATGAATTATTAACAAATGTACAAACGAATGAAATGCGCTGCAAATTATGAATTACAACTACAACAAAAATGTACAACACAACAACTGACACCAACATCATTGGCACCAATAAAAAAATGCATATGCAAATAAAGCAAATAACAATAAAAAAACAAAAAAGGAAAAAATTACAAAATTAAAAAAAAAAATACGCAAAACAAAAGGTTGTAGGGGCTAAACAACTTGGCTGCAAACGCACGAACTAAGCATTTGTGTGCGAATTACGTGACTTTGACTGCAATTAGGATTCGCTGGCTGCAGTTATGTATGTGCTCAGGTGAAACTGGAACAACGGAAGCTTTTAAACAGGCAAACAGCAGTAACAGTCGCCTTTTCCAGGGTGACCCTTAAATGAAAAATATTTACTAGACTTGTGTGATTGGAAATTATTTGTTTGTCATCACTTTCAAGAGTGTTGCCATGTGTTGTTGTTAAGTTCTAAATTATAGCCTGCTGCCCAACCCTGTTTTCTCGCTGTTAATTTTTTTATGGTCGCTGCTTTGAGCCAACAATGAATTGGCAACAGCTGCTGCTGCTATCCTCCATACTATAGCTTGTTTGGAATGCATTGAAATAATTACCAACATGTGCGAATATATTTAAAATTCAAAAGGAAGAAAAAAAAAAGTAGAAATATTGCAGCTGTTGTGGATATGTTTCATGGGATTCAGCTATTTATTGATTAGACCAGCATTATGTGATAAACAAACCAATTGATGTCCAATCAAATCAACGGAATATGCATATTATTTTCTATGCTTGCTGAATATGTTGGGTTAAACTAAACAACCTTAACCCGTCAAGAACATGTCCAACTCCCATTGCCGATGAGAATATTGTGTTTTGTTATAAACCAATGAACAACAGACAACTGTGTCAGTTAGTCAGCTAGTCAGTCTGATGACTGTACATTAAGTTTTATTGCTCTGTTTTGTAGTTATCTTTCGGCACTGTAACTTATTTGTCTACGAGGATTTTTGTTTTTGCTTTGTGTTCTTAAGATTCATCTTAATGTTTTAATAACTTAAGAGGGACATTTTGTTTTTGGGCGTTTTGTTTTGTTTTTCTACATGTGCCTAAAAATAGACAAAAATGAAAATATTTTTTTATAAACCCACACGTACAGCGCGAAGGGGTATATTGCAGTGAAACTTCCCTAACTCGAAACCTCAAGGGACCTGATTTTTAATTCGAGCTATAGAGACCAAAAACTAAGAAAAAGGCATCGTGAAATCACGAATAGTACTTCGAGTTATGGAGAATTTCGAGTTAGGGAAGTTTCACTGTATCTTTGTCACAACGTTTGTACTCATTCGACACTAAGGCTGCGATTATAGTGAGCGCCGAGTCAGACAGGCAGGCAGGCAGGCAGGCTGAAATCTGTGTGAAAAAACGAGATGCAGATAGCTATCTATCTCGCTTGTTCACATTGCCTGCCTGCCTGCCTGTCTGACTCGGCGCTCACTTTAAACGCAGCCTAAGAGACGTAATGGGTATATATTAGTACTAGTATAGAAGTCCGTCATACGCCGGGTCGTATTCAAAATAATTAAGTAGCACACAGCATTTTTCATTCACCTCAAATATTGTTTTGTTCCAGTCGTCGCCAATGTGTCCTTACTGATAAATATCAAATAAATTTTGTGTGCATACTTTTAGACTATTTTTTCATATAAAAAGCACTGAAATAGCAAAACAGGTTCTGGTCTAGGCTAACATATTCTGCCTATACATAGCAATAACAACTATAACAGTTTGAGCGATATAGAGCACGGAGCAGAACGCTTGCCTTTTATATATTAAGATAGACATTAGAACGGTTCATATTACGAAAAATATTGAAATACTCCGGTGCGCGTTTATTTTCTAAAAATGTTCATCCCTAAACAGAACAAAAATATGTACCATTAGGCCGGATCACATTGCAAAAATATTAAAATAATCCGGTGCGCGTCCATTTTCTGAATAGTTTGATCCCTAATCAGAGCAAACACATGTACCTTAAAACTCAAAAATATTTGGCCTCTAGATATTGCGTTTTTTTTAAAGTTTTTCCTTTTTTAATTTTCTCAAAATATGCATCTGATAATATTTGCCGGAATTATGAACATGATATTTAACTCTCAGCAAATATAATCGATTTTCCTCATACAATTTTTTGCTTATTTTGTTCCAACGACTTTATGTTTGTAGTTTTGTATTTTTATGCAAAGCTTGAGCTTTTTTAAGTGGAATAACATATTGTTAATCTTTTAGACAAATATGTAAAAATATGTTCTACAAAAACTTAATATTTTTCATATAAGTATATATTTTAAAAACATGATTTTTTGTACTCAAACTTTTGTTTGGCGGTAGGAGTTCTCATTTGGGGTTTGGTTTTTCTATTCTATGATTATTTTATTTCCCAATTATGAAACATTCTCCCGGTAGTTGTAAAAGGGAGTTTCCGGTTTTAAGATAACAGATAAAGATATCTCATTTTTTTACTTTTTCACTCATAAATATTGGTGGTTGCTGAACAAAATTGCATTAAAAATTTCCAAAAAGTATTTTAATCTTCAAAATCTTTATCATCAAAACGGAAACTCCCTTTTAAAACTCCCGGAAGAAAATGGTTCATAATTGGGCAGAATATGTTAAATCGCTTAGGCTTTCACAAAAATAATAAATTACATTCATAGAGTCCTTGGAACAAAATATAAAAAATTTCATGAAGAAAAACACGTTATATTTTAATAACATGTAAAAATTTAAAAATAAAAAAAAATTAAGAAACCTTTGAATTTTATAAGTGATTTCCCTTCCAAATATGTTCTTTGTGTATTTCGGTTTTTATAGCATAATATTCAAAATGTTCAAAATAGCTGCAAAATGGCCTTTGGAATTTTATAAATGATTTCCCATCAAATAATGTTCTAAGTGTATTTCGGTTTGTACAGCACAATATTCAAAATGTTTGAAGTTCAAAATAGCTGCAAAATGGCCTTTAAACGCTTTGAAAATGTCTAGAGGTATATTTTATTTGGATCTTATAACATTTTTATGCCCGTTACTGGTCAAGCTTTTAGTAAATAGGCGCGCACCAAAGAAAAAAGGATCTTTTATAATTTTCCCCATTTATTTTAAAACTGCTCTAATAACATTTACAAAAGGCACGAATCTTGCCATATCAGCATTTATTCCATTAAATAAAAAAAATATAAAAAAAATTATAAAAAAAATATTATAAAAAATAATTATAAAAAATAATTATAAAAAATAATTATAAAAAAATTATTATAAAAACAGTATTGTAAAAAAATAATTATCAAAAAAAATAGTAATAAAACAAATTATTGCAGAACAAATAGTTAAAAAAAATTATTACAAAAAAATATACAACATTATTATAAGTAATAAAATTATTATAAAAAAAATTATTATTAAAAAAATTATTATTAAAAAAAAATTATAAACAAAAATTATCATATAAAAATAATTATTTAAACATTATTTTAAACCAAACAATAATAAAAAAATAATAATAAAAAAATAATAATAAAAAAAATAATAAAAAAAATAATAATAAAAAAAATAATAATAAAACAATAATAATAAAAAATAATAATAAAAAAATAATAATACAAAAATAATAATAAAAAAATAATAATAAAAAAATAATAATAAAAAAATATTAATAAAAAAATATTAATAAAAAAATAATAATAAAAACATAATTAAAAAATAAAAAATACTAAAATACACTCTTTTTTGTCTAAACTTTTATTCAAGTAATTTCTTCTAATACTCAGAAATTACTGTAATAGCCATAAACAATTTCGGGCAAACGGCACGAAACCCACCAGTCAGCATTTAATGCATTAAATAAAACAAAAAATTTATAAAAATATTATTGAAAAATAAAGTTATATAACTGTAAAAAATAAAAGAAAATAATTGTAAAAAATAAAAAAAAATAATTATAAAAAATACTAATAAAAAAATAATTACAAAAAATAATTATAAAAACATAGTTATAAAAAAATAATTATAAAAAAATAATTATAAAAAAATAATTATAAAAAAAATAATTATCAAAAAATAATTATAAAAAAAATAATTATAAAAAAATAATTACAAAAAATAATTATAAAAAATAATTTTACAATAATAATTATAAAAAAAATTATAAACAAAATTATCATACAAAATAATTGTAAGCCAAATAATTGGTGGTGGCCGTGGCGTGCAGGTAAAGTGTGTGGCTTAACACGCTCGGAGGAGTTCGATCCCCAGTTTTTTCAATAAAAAATTTTTTCTGATCGGTCACCAACCACCTCTGCAGACAATGGCAAAACTCAGAGAGTTAATAACGCCATGTAAAGCTTCTTGAGAACATAAACTTTAGCCGTTCGGAGTCGGCATAAAAAATGTAGGTCCAGTTCTCGGTTAATTCTGTGCACACATTAAATAACACACACAACACAATTGACCATAAGCAGCTCGGTCAAATTCCTTTCAAGGGCTGAAATGGTCAATTGTTATAAAAAGTAATTACAAAAAAAAAATAATTATAAAAGAAATAATATAAGAAAAACACAACTAAAAGACACACCAAAAGATACACTTTAATTCAAATAATTTCTGTTTAATTCTTAGAAATTACTAAAATAGACATATACAGTGTCGCGCAAAAGGCACGAAGCGTACCATGTCAGTAATAAATGCATTAAATAAACAAAAAAAAAATTATAAAAAATAATAATGTAAAAAAATATTAAAAAATAATAATTTACAAAAAATATTAAAAAAATTAAAAAAAATAATTTATGAAAAAATTATATAAAAATAAATTTATAAAAAAATAATTAAAAAAGAAATTATTATGACAATATTATCATAAAAAAATAACTATAAAAAATAATTGTAAAACAAATAATTGTGAAACAAATAATTATAAAAAAAATAATTGTTAAAAAATAATTATAAGGAAAACGCAACTAAAAGACTATTCTACACTTTTATTCAAATAAATTTCTTTTTACTACTTATTCAAAAACGTCATGTACGTCTAATGCACAGAAAAGCTTTTTCTTAAATAAATACTTAAATATTAAAAAATAGTGCAATATTGCTTATTGTAAACAAATTGCAAACAAACAAAAATTATTTATTTTCATAACCGTACATTATATGCATCGAACCTTAGACCTCCGTAATCATCGCATAAGAATAGCACGCCTGACCAAAGCGCTATGCTTTTGATTGCATTGAGCGTTAGTAAAATGTAGATGAAATACAAAATACTTGCGCGATCTACAACATAAATTTGTTATAGAGAAAATATTTCATTTAAAGCTTGGTATGTTGTAATAACAAAAACAAAATTCCCATAATAAGTGCATTGAGTTTTTGACAACGAACAGGCAACGAAAAAATTTAAAAAGAATTTTTAACATAATTTATGCACGTACTTGGATAATTTTAATATGCGTTATTTCCCTTAGTTCAGGTTCGTGGTTTAGTTATGTCCGACACTATATGTTTATAACACTGTTGCAACTTATAGACAAAAAAAGGACGCCGTCTAACTTTTTTTCTTTAAAGGCCTTTGGGGTCAAGCACCCCGTTCTAGTTCTCACCCACTAGATTGAAGTTGCTATCATCCTCATGTACCATTCTAAAATCATAAAATTAAAGTCATAAAATCGCAAAAATCATGACCTCTTCCGAAGAAAATGCCGAATTTCTCCCAGTATCTCTCACATATATACACCAAGGGAGCGGTCTAGGGAGTGACACTGTGTGGTTGAAATAATTTTTTATTGTCATATTCAGTTAACGAACACCAAAATACCTAAGAATATACATATAAAGTTATAATTTTTGTAAAAAGTGATATCTTGACCCCTTGGGTTCAATACGTAGTGTTAGTGGGGGTCCAACTTCTGGGTTTCGACATTTTATATTTTAAATATTATAGGAGGTAAAGAGTGTTCATTGTCGGGCTAGATCGACTTTAGATTTTCTTTACTTGTTTTTCTATTAATTTTTGTTTATTAGATATTCATGAAATTCTCTCATATGACTTTCTCTCATATGATTTTTTTTTTCAAAATCTTTAGAATTAATTTATTACAGTTTAATAATTATCTATGGACGTCCATTGATTAAATGCGTCTGAAAATCTTGTTTCTAATCTTGAATTAAAAAATTAATTTATAATCTTGAAAAGACATTCACTTCTTAAAAATTTAAATTAAAAATATGTATAGCCCGTTTCTGTTAATTTTATTAAGATATTTTATAGACTTCTTAATGAAACATTAACCTATCTGTTTAAAGCTTTATGCATTCTATAGCAGCTTTAAATATTATTGAGTTGTAGCCAAATTAACGGTGTAGGAGGTATACTTTAAATATAAATGGCACAATTTTGGACTTTCGTCGATATCAGCCAACTTTTTTTCGCATGATTTATAGAGTTAATTATTTTTAATATAAAGTTCTCATTTCTATTTTTTTATGTTTTTCTTCTTTAAGACTGTCAACTAAAGTTCACACCTACGTGCATAACTTTAATAACCAAAGCAAGAAACTAACCCACTTGTTTTAATGATTTATTTATAGCCTAAAGTTGTAGTTAAATGTTTTTGTCTTTTTCGCGTTCGTTCATTTTCGTACATTGCTGCCAGGTTTTTTTTCGCTTCTCTTAAATTTTGTTTATTATTCACTTATTTTATATATATTTTTTTTGCCACTTTTTATCATAAAATTAAATATATTTTTCATAGTTTTTTTTTTTGCTATGCTTGAAATTCTTTTTTTTACATTATTTTTTGTTTGATAGTTTTTATTTTCATTTTCATATTTTTGTGTAATTTTTTTCCTGTTTTCATTGACATTGAAATTTTTTCTGGTTTTTTTTTCCCCCCCCCCCCCTTTCCGCTATTTGTCCAATAAGCAGCATAAAATATATACAAATCAGCAAAATATTTCATAAACTGTGTTTTTACTTTACTTTTAATATATTTCTACTGTATGTATGTGTGCAAGTCGATGTGCATGCGATGCCACAACGATTTATTGATTGACGGTTTTTGTTTTGTTTTTTTTTTTTTGGAATGTGTTTTTTAGTCTCTTAATGTAAAACTGGTCAATTTATTTCTTGCACTTTCGTGCGATTTTCTCATTCAATACAAAAATAACTCAAAATTGTTTGTGTTAATTTATTTTTATTTTTAATCACGTTTGTGTTAATTGATTTTATATACATATATTTATTTCATAAAACAAAAAAAAAAAATAATACTCCTCAAGTTTACAGGTTCACTAAAATTAAATTATCACTTTATTTTTAGCTTCAAGCTTAATTATCAAATAGAGCCGGCAATATATACATGAACTCTACACTGAGAAAAGTGTCTTTCTTTAAGTCAATATTTGAATATAATTAACCAACGGCATACTTGCTTATGGCGAAATAAATATTTGATTGTTGAATATAAATTTATATATTGCAGCTATCCAGTTGAGACATATTTTTATTTTGTTATAGTTGCCAAACCAGGATCTCGAGTGGATACACAGAGAAGAAAAATAGTGTCACACAAATTCAATAAGATTTCTTATTAAAACATATTCAGAACAAGGGGCATGAAAGACGAAAGAGAAAAGCTATTTTTTAAGACAAAATCTTCTTGTTTTTTACCAGAAAATCTTCTTTAATTTAGTTAAAAAGATATCTTTTTATTTTCTTCTAAAATCCATATTTTCAAGACTTCATAAACAATGGGCATAAAAGACAAAAGAGGAGAGACATTTTTTAAAAGGAAATCTTCTTGGTTTTAAGTGAAAATCTTCTTAAATTTATTAAATAAAATATCTTAACTTAATTTAAGAAGACAAAGTCAATAACTTTAAGAAGAACATCTTCTTGGGTAGAGAACCGTGGTAGCCCGATTTCGATCTCGAAATCTGACTGAATTTTTTTTTTTTTTGTGAAATGAAAATATTTCTGATGTGCGCCAATATTTCGCCATGCCGTCTCTGAAGACAAAGGAGAACCTCAGAGGAAAAATTTGTATAAACATTTAATAACACACACATCCAAATTTGATCCTAAGGAGCTCATTCGAAGTCCGCTCAAGAGCCAATTCGTTTTTTTATTTGTTTTATTTTTAATTTTAATTATTCATTGTGCATTATTCCGACCAAGAAATAATTTTCTAAAATTAAATGTAAACTACAAATTTCTATTCCATAGTTAATTTTGCATTCATTGCATGTATTTTTATGTTAATTTTTATTCAGTTATACTAAGAATTCTGAAAATGAATGCAGATTTTACAGTTTTAATCTAAAGTCTTCTAAAAATTATCTGCGAATTATGAGTTTATTCAATAACAATGGTTATATCTATAAAGACTTAGCCTTGATAAGTTTACCGAAGTCATAGTATTCTTAAAATCATATGTGAATTATAATGTCATTGAATAAAAATTTTATTTATATAATTCTTAGCATTAAACATTAATGCTACGTGTTTAAATATGGGCATTTCCACCAAAAAGTCAACCGAGACGAAAAAATTAAAAGCTCTTGATAACAATGTTTGATGTCTAATTCACATAAGGAAACAATCAAATTTAAGTTATTTAAATACATTTTACATATTTTCATATCTCATTGCGAAATATTCTGATGCAAAGAGCTCAAATGTGAAATATTGCTTATTACCCCTATCACCGTCCGCGAATCGAATAAAAAACACATAAAATTCGCCAAGTTGGTATCATTGTTCGCGAATTTCAAAAATTCGATTCGACTCAAAAGACAAAAACAGACGACTAGAAATACTTGGTGAGCAGCTTGCGAATCATAAACATTTTTTTGACGTTTGTTTATATATTTTAACAGTTTTTGCTTAGGCAGCAATGAATTTACGGCGAATAAGTGCATTCGCTAACGATGATACCGCAAGAATAATAGTTCGCCAGCTGAGTCGATTCGACTGCAACATTCGACTCGCGGACGGTGATAGGGGCATATTTTGATATTTCTTTGGAATGTCTTGTCTTCATAACAGTTATTAAACAGAAACATAATGGATTGACTTTTGCTTGCTCAAATCTTTCTTGGAGTATAAAGAACGAAAAAACAAAATCATAAGTAACCACGCAATGAAAGACAACGATACATTTTTGATTTGCTTTTATGTTTAGTTCGTTGTCACGTTCGACATGCAAAAAGAACATTTTTACTCAGTGCGTCGGAAGAACATGCAGTAAGCTGACGAAATAATTATCTTAAATTGAGTTTATTCATGCGACTTTAAAACAAAAGTGAACCGGTAAAAAACTAAAAAATTTTTGTTGTTTTAACTTGTATAAAGTTGGTCACGAGCGACATGGTAAATGAGAAATTCAAAATTATTTTTTTTTTTGCTTACGTAGATCAATAATTAATGTAAATACGCACTTAACAAATTTTTATTTTAAACGTAGATGAGCACAAAAAAAAAAACGAATTGGCCATTTCAGCCCTTGGAAAGACTTTCACCGAGCTTCTTATGATCAATTGTGTTGTGTGTTTTATTAAATTTTTACACACAATTGACCGAGAACTGGACCTACATGTCTTATGCCGACTCCGAACGGCTAAAGTTCAGGTTCTCTAGAAGCTTTACATGGCATTATTTACTCTCTGAGGTTTGCCATTGTCTGCAGAAAGGTGGTGACCGATCAGAAAAATTTTTTTATTGAAAAAACTTTTCGCCGCGACTGGGGATCGAACTCGGGCTCCGAGCGTGCTAAGCCACACACTTAACCTGCACGCCACGGTCACCACAAACAACGATGAAAAAAACAAAAAAAGATGTTTATTATACCTAGACAAAACCATACTCATGAAATTTTTTTAAGTTTTTTATTATTATGTTTGTTTTTTACGTGGTGACCGTGGCATAGTTATGGCTTATGCATAGTTTCTTTATTTGTATTTCATTATAGAGCAGAATAAAATAAAATATTGAATAAAAAAAAATATAAATCCTTTATGTCTACAATGCTAGCCATTTTTAAGGAACATCAATGCACAACTCTACAAAAAAAATTACATAAAAATATTGCTTCTCCTTTCGCTGAAATCCGCGTTTGAATTTTTTGCCACGAAAACCACTTCTGTTTTTGGTCACGTGCGACCACCTTGGTTTTTTGCTCATATCTTGAGAACTAAATATGACCCAACAATTAACAATACCAATAATTAAAGGGCTAATTGAGAGCTATAAGGCTCGCCTTTTGTTTTTTTTTTATTTGTTTTATTATGACATTTTTTTTCACTTGAAATGTGTACAACAGTCACGTTCGACACCATGGAAATGCCCATATACATTCGTATTCAATGAGCTTAAAATTCGCAGATGGTTTAAATAAAGTTATTGTAATAACGCTATACACTGTGCATGAGTAATTAAAACTTGTTAAAGCTGTTCTTTGTATTAACTTGAATTGAAAAGTGTTAATTGAATAAAATTGTATCTTAGTTTTTTTTAATAATGTGCTTCCCAAATGTTGCACCCGATCATATTCTGAACCAAAATATTTAGGATGAATCAAATCTATTAAATTTTAAGATAGTAAGCGATAAGAAAGAAGAAAGATAGTAAGCGGCAGCGAATCATTAGATGCAAAGTTAATGTTATAAACAAAAATAATAAAAAAAAATAATGTTATGCTTGAAAGACATGGTTTGTGTTTGTGATATACTAGATATGAAGCAAAACGCGTTGAATTTTTATTACATTTTATTTGCCTGTTTTTCATGTGCCTATGTGGCATAATGGTAGCGCTTCCGTCTCTAATTCGATGCTCAGTTGCAACAGCGGGGTTCAATTCTCGCTTGCAGCAATAAATTGTATGTGCAAATTTTCATATAAATATTTGCTTTTGCCATTATGTATAAGCTTCACGAATAAAGCAACCTTGAAAATTTTAATATAAATTGAAAACTTCACGAATAAGATACCTTTAATTTCAATCACCGCCAAAAAAGTTTCTTTTTAAAAAGACTTAAAAATAGTCACTGTATTGCTGGTTTTACACAGCACCTTAATAGAATGCCACAACTATTTCGTTTTGTAATAATATCCCCTTTTTTGTAAAAATGCGTGTAACACGTGCTCCCGGGTGTTAATTAAAATGTTCAACAGAATTTTAGTACAAAGCATTGTGCAGCAGCAACTTAATTGCTTGTCTATTGCATAGTTTTAGGTGCTCTTTGAACTGCTTTATTTTTTTATCTTCTTACTTTGATGCCAACAGCTGTGATGCAATATTTTAAATGCAACTGAATCACTCTTGTTTAGAACAGCTACTTCACATTTTATTTGAAAACCTTTCTCCATCATGCTTGATTTTCTACAACTAGCCCTCCAAGCAACACAATCAAGGAGAATGATGTATGTATAGAAGTACCTGTGCCGCCTATGTTTGTATGTTTAAAGCACATCTTATTCTATACAAAAACAATTTTGTTCAAGTTGTTATATTTATGTAAACCCTGTCAGCTTCATGCCCGCCTCCACTCTACGCTCTGCCCTGCTTCACTCAAGCAAGCTTAAAAATATTTTCTAAATATAAACATCACATTTTGTTTTAAATATTTGCATTTGTTCGAAACAAGTGTTCGTGAGTGAGTGTTAATATAAATAAATAAAATGGAATGGAATGGAACGAGCTGGAGATATAGTAATGAAGAGATGAATTTTAAAAGATTCAGAGTGAAATTGCTTTAAGAAGTCTTATTTTGTAAAATGTGGGCGGTTGTGTTATTTGTTTATTTTGCATAAAAAACTGATTTATATTTGAACTCTTATGTCTTATGCTTCCATTGCTTTCTTCAAATTCTTATCTTTGACCATTCTCTGTCTGTTTGTCTATAGTTTTCTATTATTTTGATTATTTTTTTACTACTCTCTCTATGTATCCCTTTCTCTCTCTCTCTCTCTCTCTCTCTCTCTCTATCTTGTTTGAGTTAAAATAAAATTATTCCATTGTTTTTCGAAAACAAACTCATTATTTTTAGTACGAACTAAAATTATTTCTCTTTTCAATCCTTCTAATATTAAGTGGCATGTTTTCTTTGCTCATTTAAATTTAATTGTATTTGTTTCTTATTTTTTGTATCCTTTATTTGTTATCGGACACAACACAGTTTGACACCAACAACAACTACAAAAATCTCATTAATTTTCTGGACCTATTGAGCCTTGATAGTATCTAATAAGGGTACAACTTCTTCTGTGTTGGACCAAATAAAACTCAATGTTGTTGTGAGGTCCTCAGCCAGTTTATGTGACATCAGATTGTTTGCTGATGTCTTGCAAATAATTTGACCCACAAAACTGGTCAAACTATACCGTTCAAATATGTCCGCAAAGTGCAAAGATTATCAGTAATTAGTAACGGGTTGCTAAGAATAATTGAGTTTTTTCACCACTGAATATTAAATTTTTCAATGTTTAAAGGTGGAAAGTCTTAACCTTCACATTAAAATACTGAAGTTTTTAAGGCTAGTTGCATCATTTGAAAGATGCATTTTTGAAAGAAAAATAAATGATTTTTTAGTTATTGAGAAATTACCCAGAAAACTTAGAATTTTAACAATGAGTTTGTCCGTCTAGCCTTTTCTATTAAATTCATTACATACTTCTGATTTTAAAGGTATTTTTAACTTTTTTGACTGTCCGGACGACAAACTTATATCAAAGAATTGGGCCCTGTTATACCATATGGATGTGTTCTACAACTCCCGAAAATTGTTTAAGAAAGCCACCCTTTATTAACTATAAAACCGAATAGATGCTTGACGTATCCGTTTTCAAGATACCTAGAATTATTGTAAAAGAGTTCGTAGAGGCTCTTGTCTTTTGAGGAAGAGTGCCGAAATGCGTTACGACTGGCATCAAATTAGACACAAAATCCAGGATGCCAAATGCTATAAACATTATTTAACATTTATTGACGACGAAAAAGTTGTCAACACGTAATATTTATAATAAGTCCGATTTATCTTGAAAGTGTTGTTTTACAATCTAGAAATAAAAAAAAAGCACGAGAACATGAATATTTCATAAGCCTAGTGTTAAAAGTTCATGAAGTGTGTGTACAAGATACATGAACCAATAAAAAATTGTAATAATGCATCATTATATATATATATATGCATCAATGCCATGAAAATATACAAGAGTATCAGAAACTTTCGTAATTTTTGTGAATAAAATTCATGTACAAATACATGGAGCATAAGAACAGTTCATGAGATAAGTGACAAAAATGCATGAATCTCATGTAAGATATACAGTTTATACAGAATCTCATTTAGATATATATACAGTTTAGTTACCGAAATACATATTATCCATGTACAAATCAAGGTCAGCAAGAATAGTTCATAACATAAGAGTAACAAATGCATGAATCTCATGATAATATACAAGAGAAACGTATAATACTTCAAGAGTTTAGTTGCCAAACTTCATACGTTCTATGTACAGGGGGGGGGGGGGGGGGGCGGTATCGGTCTTCACAAAAAAAAAAAAACTGATAAACTGCATTAAAATATTTCTTGGCTCATTTTTATAAACTCCACGAAACAATTTCATTGTTACTTACGCATTAACACTTAGGTCTCCTGGAGTTTGTTGAAAAAATTGGCTTTATAATTTTTCACCGTTCAGCTGTATGTCTACACCAGAGTTTTTATGACATAAAATTTAAATATTTTTTCTAAAAAAGTAATTATAATTTAAGAGTTCAATATAATAAAAATAAGAAAAACAATCTGAATTCCAAACAAAAATAAAAAAAAATAAGCAATTCATAAAAATAGGTAATGACGATGATTTTATTAGATAATTACATTTTATATATTGTTTTGATAATACCTCAGCTTAGTACAAACCAGTATCCTGAATATCCGTCATTATTCTTCAAAACAGCCGGAATCCATGGACGAAACCAAATGCTGGCATGTCTCCAATGGTATATTGTACCAGGCTTGCTGAACATATTCCCACAAATCCTCCTTATTTTTAAAAGTTTGGTTAGATATCCTTTTCTTCAATTCATCCCAAAGATTCTCAATCGGGTTGAGGTCGGATGATTAACTGGGCCAGGACATACAGTAAATTTTGTTGTGGGAAATATTGGGCCTACGCCATAGTAGAAAAAGAATCCCCAGACCCTTTTGTTTCCGCATCCCTAGTGTACCGCGGATCGAAATCTTTACCTTTTGGACGACGAACATAACATTCCTTACCGGCCTCATTAGAAAACAAATTTATTTTGGTCTCGCCGCTCCATTGGAAATTGTTTCACTTTTTGACTCCTTCAACTCCTGACCATGAGGCATGAATTTTAGCAAATTCTTTCCTTGCGTGTAAGTTTTCCTTACGAAAGAGTGGAACCTTACGGGCTATTCTGCCATAGAGCTTTGAATCCACTAACCTTCGTCGAATAGTCCGTGGAGATACTTTGTTGCCTGATTCTGCTGCTATTGTTCTTGAAGCTATAAAAGGGTCCTTTTTCGCCATTATATTAATGCGATGGTTATCGTTTAGTGTGGTTTTCCGTTTTCTTCCATGTTTTTCTCCAACTTTTCTTTCTTTCTTTAAAGCATTCATGACAAAATTTCGAGAAATTCCAAGAATTTTGACAATCGTTCCATATCTATTTCCTCCAGCACGCATCTCAAAAGCAATCCGCTTTTCTTTGGGTGTACAATAATCACCGCGACCCATGTGGATACCAAAATCTTTTATGAAGGCTTCAAAATTTAAAATTATTTTACAAACCTTTAAAGAAAGTTCCAAAAATACACTTTCGACTAAAAAAACACGAAGAAAAACTCTTTTAAATGCACTTAAAATATTTTTTTCAGAAAGTGTACTAATGTTTTTGTCCACAGCGCGTTGTTACTTCGTGATATATCTCTTGGTAACTAAATTTTAGATTAGAAACTGCACTGTTAATATATTGCCCGTCAATAATGGGACAACTTGTGTTACGGTAAATTTTTAACTTTCAATTAAACTATGACATATTGAAACAATTTTTTAATGGGATGTGCCTATTTTTTTGTCCACATGTGTATGTGAATAATCACACAAAAATACTGTGCTCTTTAATGGTCTTACGTATGAGTGGACTGAAATCATGAACAGTAGCAAGAAGACGGCAATGGTTTATACACGGACTCATATATGAGTACACTCAGCTCATGAACAGAATTACAAAACTAGTTTTATACACTCTTCCCAACAATTTCAAGAATTTTGTGTGCGATAGGTTTGTGAACGTTTGTTCACAGGCTTGTGTATGAATGCACTCAAGTCATGTATAATTACTTGGAGCTTTTGTATAAGTACATATGATCAGTGAACGTAAAATTCATGTAGGTTATTTTATGAACGTATACCTACTTTTTATTTTCAGCGTAAAACATGTAAGTTTCATTAGAAATACATTTTTTTGATAGGTCGTCACTCACCTCGCAAACCATTGAGAGTAAAATATGTCATGGAAAACTTATTGAGAACATGAACATTAACCGTTCGGAGTCGGCTCCATAAAACATGTCGGTCCAATTTTCGATCAACTGTGTACAAACATTCAATAATACACAGAACATGATTGATGATAATGGCTGAATCGCAAAGACGCGTTAGGTCGGTCGCGCGTTGATCGTACTTTGCTCGTACTTTACTCGACTTTACGAGATGAACTGTCAAAACGCCCGACCTTATTATTTTGAAATCATAATGTAGCGTTGACATGTCGTGCGACTATCACTTAGATGATGCCACTATACGCAGTCAAATCAAAAAATTTCACAAAGTCTCATGTCACGAGATTTGACAGTTTTTACGATACAAATTACGATCAAAGCTTGAGGTCGAATTATGAATTGCTTCATAACAACTCGTTGTTTCTACTTTAGCTGTCAAAGCGCAACCGAACTAACGCGCCTTTGCGATTTGGGTATAAAAAGCTCGGTGCTTAAAAGGACTTATGAATAAAGTTTTGCTTTTTTTAAAATAAAGTTTTGTTTTTTTTTTTTTTTTTTGGTTTTAAATAAAGTTTTGTTCATATTTAATGAGAATATTTCCAGCAAACTACAGAATCGGATAACAAATAAAATCGTCTTTACCGGGAAAGTGATATTAAAATTTTTGGTATCAATCAATATGGATTCCTTTTCCATTGTGTGCAACAATAGCTTTTAAATCAATCAAAAATAAGTAATTTTTACTGATGTAGCGAGTTGCTTTTTATAAATATTTGCATGGATGTGTAGCGCCAAGTAGATTTAGAAAAGCCCTCAAACTGCTGACATAGAAATCTATTCTTATACAAAAATCAATACTATCTACAACATCTGCTGTAGTCTGTTTGTGTGTGTGAGTGTGTATGTGTGTGTTCCATGACGGCATGGCATAACGTTGAATACATAACTCATATCTTTCTAGTAGTTTGTGGTTATTTCTTAAAATAACACTTTAATAAATATTCTAGCTAAGGATAAGAAATTCGAGGTTGATAAATGAAGATAAGGATATTATTATTATAAATGCCAACTAGAAAAAATATATATTTTTTATTGAAAACAATTGAGATAAATCGTAAGGCATAAATAATAAAAATAAAAGTTAAGAAATCGAAGAACAAAATTATACACAAAAGATAGCTGAAACCATTTGGCAAGAGAATAAAAACTTAAAGAAAACAATAGAAAAGGAATGAATGATGAGATTAAAAAGTTTTTTGTTTTCACTCTTTTAATTTGCTTCATTTTTAGCGATTTTTTATTTAGTGCAAAAAAGAGAAGCACAAAAAAAAAACGCACTCAAACTTCGCACAAAGAGAAGCTGCTGCAAAACACTCAAAAAGAAAATAAAGGAGGCAAAAAATTACATTGCACAATGTGGCAACACTGACTAGCTGGCTTCGTAACAACAACGTCAACATGATGGATATAGAATAGAAACCCACACTCTCTGCCCTTACCAGTTCTTGAGCCACAGCATGTTGATATCCTTGTTGTTTTTTTTAGTTCTACACTTTCAGGATTTGCCTTAAAAGAGCAAATATACATCCACACCCACACACTCATGCACATAACCACACAATCTGCCACACACACACACACACACAAAAGTTTATCATAACAACATTTCTCGCTTTTATTTTTTTAGCGGTTTTCCAACCAGACGACATGATGTTAAGCAAAACATCAGCTTGAAATGTTGAAAAAATAAAAAAAATAAAAAAAAATAAAAAAAAGTGCAGGTGGAGTTGCCTGGCAATGCTGCACATTTTGCAATAATATTTTGTATGACATGCCAGGAATTTGTTAATAGCGAAAATGAAGCCGTGTTGGTGTGTAAAAACATACAACATTTAACACATATAAACGTGTCGAAAACACAAACAACCCACCGACAATTTAAATAGTTCTATAATAAAATACGCGTAAATTTTGTCCCTAATCAAATAATATATATTGTATGCACACGTTTTATAATAATTTTATATCTATTATGTTTTCTCTAGGTTAGATAGAAATAATATTTTGATAATTTGGTATTTCATTTGGCACGTATTCAATTTAAATGTTTGAACTGCCACTGTTTGTATGAAAAAAACATAAAATGAACAATCATGAATGGACATCAATGATATTATAAAACAAAATATATCATAGAACAAAGCACTTTTAATCTAGTTACAAACCAACAAAGTCATGCATCAAATTCAATCATGATTTTCTGTTAATTTTTAATTTAAATACGGCGACGGAAGCAATAATTTTTAACTGATATTTTTGATCATGTTTTGTTTTTTATCTTTTTTTTGTGTGAATAGTTAACTTATCATGATAAATATTTTTACGCTTAATTATTATTTTTTTTTTATTTCATATCGCTAGTTATGTGTAAGTTACTAGCGAAATCCGGCGTGTGTTGCTATATCCGGTAACAATTTTGATAAATTACAAGAATATTCGATACTTTTTTTAACTCGCCCGTTTCAGCTTGGAAATTACCAAATAGTAACTCCATTTTGAGCTACACCCCTTAAACTGGTTCAATGGCTCAAAACTCTAGCCCAAATGGTTTCTAGTAGGAGTTTAACATTAATTGGTAACTCCATTTTGAGTTTCAATGCTCTGTGACTTTCACTAACATATTTTTGTCTTTTTTATCTTTCGGTACTTTGCATCGAAATACATTAATTTTGTATAGAAAATCCATATTGAATTATATTGTTACGCAACAATTAGTTTCAAAGTAATTCCATATCAAAAATTTGAATTGTATGAACGATACCACGCCTCCTTGTCTAATGATCGCTCAATTTTGGCTATCAAAGGACACGACTTAACAGAAATTGCATACCGATTTTTATTGATGTTTGAATTTTCTAAAGTTAAACCCAAAATTTGGTCTGCTGAAAAAGTGCCATGCCCGTCTTACAACACCCATAAAATGTTACAATTGGAACGGCATATGTAAATTGAGTTCGAATACCGAGTTATGAGAATTTGCGACCTACAATTACAAAGCTATTTGTTATCGCAAGTTAGGTTGTATGGGAGGTGCCACGCCCTTAAGTTCGTTCGGTACCAAACTTCATGGGAACACACTCTGAAGTCTATAGTTTATCTAAAAATTTCATAAAAAAAATGGCCTACCGTTATACATACATGAACATTCAAAATTAATTATGTTTGAGAAGAACTGTTGCGACAAATGGACAACCACTGGAAAATCTACTGTTTAAAAATCACCGTTTTTTATTTTAATATTAGAGTTTAAGAAGCCCTATTATGAATAATTTTTGTAAAATTGTAAAAGGGAGTTTCCGTTTTTAAGATAAAGAGCTTTTCACAACTTTTTGCAAATTTGTTCATGAACCGTCAATATTCATGAGTGTAATAAAAATGTGATATTTTTTGTATCTTACTTACTTACATAGACCCTTGACTTTTGGCTCAAACACCTTTTTCGTTGGAGTTCCTTCATCTTCCTTTATTAAAGCTCATACAGCTCGTGGTTCATTCGAATTCAAAAAGTCGATAGCCTACTGTAACATGAGAGCCTAGAGACTGTGTTTCTCTATTTGCAGACAGTACATACTTTGTTTTGCCCTCGTTCACCATTAACCCTACTTTGGCTGATTCCTTTTCGATAGCGACGCATGGAGTGACATCTCTCTTGGTGTAGCTAATAATATCGATGGATATCATCAGAGAAGGCAAGGAGCTGAATACCTTTTTAGGAGATTATGTCATTGCGGTGAACATCTGCCTTTCGTAGGATGCCCTAGGATACTTGAAGAAAAAAAAAAATGGGCTAAAATCAAGCTCAAACTGTTCGTAACTGAAATCAGCTCTATAGAGCTCAAAACTATCTCAAAACATGCTAATCACTTTAGCAATTTTTGCCAGAAATTGGGCTTGTTTGCAAAAAATTAATTTTGTTGTTGTTGTTTATGCACATAAAAAGTATGAGCAACCGAACGATGTAATTCTCAATTGGTTGTTGTTCCTGTTAGTATAAAAGTGCAGAGAACAAATTAATAAATTATATTTTCCTGTCTGAATTGGATGAAATATATCTATTGGATAATATATTTGGACAATGGAAATATAATTTTTATTTTGCATGTCATTTTTATTTTTCTTTATTGCTGGGCGTTAAAAAATTTTTTTATATTGTTTTTTATTTATTTTAAAATATTTTTCATATTTGACATATTTCGATTAACAATTTAAAAACTCCTATAAGATTGGACATATTTACTTTTTTTTTTTTATCAATCCATAACTGGCATGTTTTTTGTTTTAATGAACAATACCAAAATGACAAATTGGGCACAAGTGCGCATATTCACTTTTTGATAAATGATCCAAACATTACTGTACGTTATGTTCAAATGGGCGTATTAATGTTTTGATAAACAATCACAGTAGGGCTTGATATCAAGAACATTATGGCTTAGCTCATAATCACTCCCAAAATTAATTGGTTTGGGATTGTTTTCAGCTCTAATTTCTCTCCGTGTAGCCGGTCGCCTAGTCTGAAACCTCGTTTAGTAATAAAGGTTTCGAAGAGGTAGTTTCCTACTTTGACGGAGCTACATGTATTTCACAACGACATCTTGCATAGTCTCATTAACTTTAAAGGTATATAGAATTCAGACATTGTAACTTACAGGCAATTCCGAATCGGGCTATCAAAGGTATCTTTATAAATTATAAAGAGATGTTGAGTGTCGATTTGATATTCGTGGAATTTTTCCATGATTTGGTGTAGTGTAAAAATCTGGTCTATTGTTGACTTGCCAGGACGAGAGCCACACTGATAATATAAGACATAGCAAACTACACGTCATATAAAAACTCACATTTGAAAATATAAAAGTTAAATGAATCATATTATGAAACATATATGAAACATATTTACTTAACTGAAAACTGTTTTTCAAGAATTTTATAAAAAAATGCATTTAATGCATGTTTTTGTGTGGATATTCGATATTCGCTGTTCGGTAATCAGCGAAGATCGAATGTCGAAAGCAACTCATAATAAGGGCCTCTATCAAAATATATCAAAAATATACGTGTTTTTAATAAAAAAAATGCTTGCAGATTTCGTCAGGAATTGGCAACGTGAATACGTGTAGGCGATCGAAACAATTAAAAGATCTTTTTAAAATGCTCATTTTAAAATATCAAGCGAACGTTTTCAAAGCTAATTTTAAAAGGTTTATTATAGAAAACCAAACGAACGTTTTAATAGCTCGTTGTAAAATGTTTATTGTAGAAAATAAAACGAAGGTTTTAGAAGTTAGTTTTAAAATTACCGTTTTCAAAATAAAAATAAACGTTAGAGCCTTAAAATCTGGGTTAAACATTTTCAAAAGCAGCACTGTAATAGCAATAAATAATAACAGTTTAAGCGATATTAGGTGCGGACCATGGGCGCTTGTCTTTTAAACTTCTAAACTTCTTTACTAGCTTCTATATGCAACAAAATTTCTAAACAAAATTTTCATAAAACCATTATTTCTGGAGATATACATCGAAAATGGGTTTTTCGCGGTTATATCGTTAGCTTAAGTTTTAAGGCAATATTTAACATGATCAGCTAATTTTAATTTTTTTATTTTTAGACAAAAATGATCACAAAATAAAATAATATTAAAAACTATTGTGTTTACCGTAATTTTTACGATAATGGCGCAATCGATCTCTTGCCTTCTTAAATATGAATTTGAGATCAAGCATACATAAGACATACCGGGGCACCTTCTCACAGTAGCATTAAGGAAAAATTTAAAGTGTTACACCTCAAGCACACGAAATTCTACAATATACAAAGAATATATACAAGATATATTTTAATATATGCGACTATATTTAAAAAAGCGAGAAAAATTTAACTATTTTTTAAAAAAAAAAAAAAAGTAAAAATTCAAAAAAGTTCTTATGTTGAAATTATTAAAATGAAATATAAAAATAATTTAATTTAAATACAAAGATATTTAAGTGTATGTAATGAAAACGTAGTTTATTTAAATACGTTCGTATTCAGATTGAATACTTAAATATTTGATCACACAATGCAAACACTTTAACTCAAACCATTTTTGTATTAAAATTGTATACTCTTAACTTTGATTTAACAATGTTTCTTATTCAATTTGAATACTGAAAGGTTGTAATATTTTCAATTCAACTAAAAGATTAGCCTGACTAGCGTAACCTTCCAAGTTAATCAGTTTATATTTACGAAATTGCAAAAAATATATTGAAAAAAAAAAAAACAACAAAAAACAAACAAAAAATTTTAAAGCAACTACAACAAAATCGACAAAAGTTAAACCGAACTGCAAACAATCAACACAATTTATTGCTGATATGAAAACAATTTTTTTTCAAAAAATAAATAAATATCTTGTAAGAATGTCTGATGTGATGCGAAAATATAAAAAAAACCAAAAACAACGAGGCAGCTATTTTTAAACTTAATCCAAAAATAAGCTTGAAGAAAAAAAAAATTCCGAAAAATGAGTCTTCAAAACAATTTATAAAAAGAAATCGTAAAAAAATTAAGCTTTCAAAATAAGAATTCGCAACCAAATCATCAGGAAATTAGAACAAAATGCTTTTCAACACAAGTAGATAAGAAAAGCGACTTAACAGAACAAGTAAATTTTGGCAAAAACGAATTTTTTTATTACTTGATTTAATTTATTTTAATATTTTGCGATCATGTGTCACGTATTCTTGACCTATTGTTAGATGCTAGACTAATCGTAAGACAGACAGCCAGACAGACAGACTACTCAGCCCAAATCCCTTAGCTGCTTATCTCGTTAGTTATTTACGTACGTTTAAGGCCTGCCATTACTTTAGACTTTAGCGAAATTATATATTTTTGGTGATTTCATTAGAAGAACATAAAAAAGCACTCATAAAATCATAAATTACACACGATCTATTTCATATATTTATGTAATGATGATGCAGTTGTTTCGATATACAATTAAATAAATTTGTTTTTGTTTTTGTTGACAACATTTATTTACCATCAATTCTTATATTTTGTTAATAAACTATCTATGAATCTAATGAACGGAATAATAAGTTCCGAATAATTTCTATATATTATAAAATATTTTTCAGAAAAATACGTTTAAAGTTTTCAAACTTTATATAAAGCGATTCGTTGAATGTGGTTTTTATCGGCCTTTTGGCATTTGAATATGTTTTTTATAATTCTTGATCTTTTTATCGGATTGATTCTGGCTGAACCTTTGAATGGTCACGTAATCGAAAAAGTTCTCTGGTTAGAAATAAATGTCAGTCTAATCCCATTTTTTAATTATGACATTATTTAAGTCGTACAATCGTTCTAAGACTAAATTCGGAAATTGTATAAAAATTGTCGGTCCTCATAATTTATTTTTAAAATTCGGTCCACATCCCGAGTTCAAATTCCATCTGAAACCAAAATTTTTTTATCAAATATATTTAATTGTTATAATCAGAAGTCACTTAAATGTGGACACTGGCAAACCTAAAGGAGTATAGTTTCCATTACATATCAAGTTTCTTGACAGCAAGATCCTTGATAGCAGTCTTGCTTATTTTTCGCTCACAGCTAAAACATTGCTTATATTAAAAATAAAACATTTTTTTAACAAAAAATTTTACATTTTTAAAGTGTCAAGTGCTTCGCACAGAATTTTGTATCTAATCAGACTAAATTTGATATCTTTGAAGCACCTTTTCTTTGGCAAAGCTTTCAAAGAGCTTACTTCAAATCTCAGATCTCTTATCTATGAAAATAAATTTATAGCAATAATAAAATAAATCGACTTTAAATAGGTGTGTGCAGATGTTAATAAAATAATTAAAACTTGGAATTTATTTGCCGAGATGTGATTTGAATAAAGAGAAAATCCGATAACAAGGTGGTAATAAATAAGTTGTGTCTGATTCATTTCAACTCGAGAAAATGTAGGAAGGTTTTAAATTTAAAACAGTTTTTAAAAAAAGAAGCGTAACTTTGTGGGAAAAAAGGGATCTCTCTAAAATAAATAAACCATCAACAAAATTTGTATTTAATTTTTTCATCAGAAAACAATGTAATTGAAAAATAATTGAAAAAGAACACCATACTTCGATGGTTGTAAAAATAGCGTAAAAAAGGGATGTTAATAAAGATTTTGGATATTTTTTATGCATTCAAAAACAAGCTTAGCTTGAGAGTATTATCGAAATCCATACTAAATCGCCAAAGAGCAGTTGTCTCATTTGGCTCGATTGACTCAATTGGCTCATTTGGTTCTATTGGTACATTTAGTTCCATTGGCTCATTCATTTGGCTCCATTGACTCATTTGACTATTGGCTCATTTGGATCCATTGGCTCTATTGGTTCATTTGGCTCATTTGACTCGATTGGATCAATAAGTTCATTTTAATTGATTCAATGCGCCAACTCATTTGGTCCGATTGGTACATTTCGATTCATTGGCTCTATTGGTTTATTTGGCTCGGTTTACTCATTTGGCTCATTTGGTCCGATTGGTACATTTGCATCTATTGAATCTATTGGTTCATTTGGCTTATTTCACTATAACTTCATTTGGATCCATCGGCTCTATTGATTCATTTAGTTCCTTTGGCTCATTTAAATCGATTGGCTCAATAAGTTCAATTTAAAGAATAGTTATTTTCTGTGCAAACAACAACAAACAAGTCGTCACACTAACCATGTCTGATGCTGAAAGTTTAGATATTTTAATTTCTATTTAAAAGGAATTATATAAATCTCGACACTCATCTATTTATCCATTCCAGTTACTCAAGTCGATTAATTCTTTTCTTTATCAAATTTCTTGAGATAAACCAAAAAGTTTTACATTTTGTTACTTTCTTCAACATACTTTTATTTTATTTTTTTTTTTTGTAGGCACCACTGTTCACTGCTTTAGACGCTTTTTAAGAAAATTCAAGAAACAGCCACCACACTATTGTAACAACAATCATAAATAACGCAAAGAAAAATCAGTTTTCTCTATTACTCACTTTTGAAATGAAATACCAATAGAATAAAAATACAAGAACAGCTGAGCTATTTCCCATTTAGGTAGCAGACACACAAATAGAGGTTTATTTAAAATTTATTAAAAGTTTGAATGAAACTTTGATGAACCAAGAATACAAATTCGAATCAATTTCGAAACATTGATAAATAAAACAGCAGTTCCCACGGATCACAAGATATAATTTCATGTAATTGCTTTCTCAAAAGCAGTCCTTTAATTTTATATCCTGCTTACATGCACAGGTTTGTGTTTAAATAAGGTTCTCTACACAAGTAATAAGAAGTAATAATAACTCTTTGTATACCTACGTAACAAGAACAAAATCGATTAATCAATCAGCAATATTATCTTTTGACAGACTTACGTTTAGCGAACATTGCTTAATATAATTAAGAAAAACTTGTTTCTTCTCTTCATCCGGTGTAATAGTTTAACATGTAAAAACATGTTGTTGCTTTCTTATTTACTACAATTAAAACATTTTTGCAGTCGTCAGTCTAATAATTGACGTATTTCTACAAAATTGCTCATGCTTCACGATATGATGTAATGCGTTTCATTGTTTTGACGGTGATAAAAATTGCAACTCCGAACAATTGTTCGCTGCATTAGATTATGTGTTTAGTTTTATAGTACTTTACATTGCTTACAATTTTTCGAAATTCTGTAATATTTTCTTTAATGAAATATTTAGGTTTTATTATACTTTGTTAACTTTTTATATCTAATATTTTTTTTTATTTCTTTTGCAGGTGAAATAAACGAATGGATATATGTTATTCTGTATGAAGTCATAAAAGGTAATAAATATTTAATTTTGAATTTTTAAAAAATTTCGTATTTTCTACATTTTAGGATGGGGAAAAAAATATCAGATTTAAACAAAAAATCGTTTTTGATTTATCAAAAAACTTTGAGCAGCAATGAAAATACGTTCTGTCAAAATTTCACGTTTTTTCAAAACTTAAAAAAATAAATTTTCCGTGTATACTCTTAGGATGAAAATTAAATGCTTGCTTAAAGACCTGGTTTGTGTTTGTAATATACTTGATACGGTGCAAATTGCGTATTTTACATTTTGTTTGCCTGTCTATGTGGTATAATGGTAGCGCTTCCGACTCTTATTTGGTGCTTAGTTGCGACAGTCCGGGTTCCATTCCCGCTTGCAGCAAATAATTTTGATGTAAAATTTTCATATAAAAATTTGCTTTTGACATTATTTATAAGCTTCACGAATAAAGCGAC
Organism: Tetanocera ferruginea; assembly: GCA_958299015.1. Lineage (NCBI taxonomy): Eukaryota > Metazoa > Arthropoda > Insecta > Diptera > Sciomyzidae > Tetanocera > Tetanocera ferruginea. The sequence continues at coordinate 97,429,745 of OY282642.1, forward strand.
CTAAAAAATTTTCACATAAATTGAAAACGTTACATCACTAAAAACAGCAATTTTTTCAAAGAATCGTGTTTTTAAAGTTAATTCAACAGCTACAGAATGTAATATTTTAAAAAAATGACATTGCGATTTTGATAGCAATACTATACTATACTAATACTATAGCATTCAATAGAATAGAATAGAAAAAAATTTTTTTTTGTCTTTTTACAAGAACTTTTCTTTATTATATTAATACCATAGGTATTAAGTAAAACAAAAAAATACATATTTTACCTTGTTCCATATAATCTTTTCCAATAATTTTTTAAAAAAAACTTTTTGCAGAAAAATTTTCAAGCTGATTTTCAAGCTTTAAAAAACATATAAAATATTGCACAGTTTACAAATTTACAATTTTCAATCACTAGAATATGTATGTCTGTTAATCGTAATAAAAATTTTTTCAATGTAATTGGATAAGATTTATATTTCTCTTCATATACACTCAGAAAAAGTCAATTATAATTTAAATTTATAATATTCATAGATTCAAACTATTTATGAAATAATAAAAAAATAACCAATCGGTAATTTTAAAAAAATGTTTAACCTCCTTTCCACGCGACAGCAACGACCACCTACATCACACTCATTTCGCACAGCCACATTTAGTTGTTGTACATTCTTACAACGGCCTATTAAATATTTACATTGATCGATTTTTCAACCGAACCTTATAATTTATTTACAATCTATTATGTGTGCTGTTTGTATTTTGTATCAACTTAAGCAGTCTCTATAAGATACCCAGTAGACAATGACATCGCTGCTAGCAGGCCTTCCTATGGATTTTGTAGTACTGCCGCACTCATATACAATTACACTTTCTTTTTTATATGAAGTGGGAAAATTTCGCAGGCCTTCCGCTCCGATAGCTCAAAAGAGGCCTGATAGAAGCACTTCTTTAGAATGGCTAAAAGTAGGGGTAAACAAAAAGTGTTGAAAAAATATTTTTTTCTTTTACACCTTTTTCTATTTATTCATATATTCTATGATTTTATCTTCTCTCCTATGTTTTTTTAGGTTAGATTAATTTAAATCTATAATCTTTGATATAGCAGTAAGAAGAGCCATTATTGCGTCATATTTTTAAACTGATATATATTCTAGCTTTTAACGAAAAAGTTGCCCTGAAGTATATGAAAAGTCAGTCTTTGTGGGGAAAACAAATTTGTTGTGCTGCCTTTTGTGCAGAAAACGAAGGCCTTCAAGAAGTGCTCATAAGAGCAGCGAGGAACGGATGTGTTTAGTCTTCAAAAGTAGCAGTCAATGCAGGCCTTCGTACGAAGAGCGCTGGTTTAATTGCCTATTGGGTATTTACTCTGATGTACACACACCACAAACACACACACACCACAAACACACACACACCACAAACACACACACACCACAAACACACATGTAACGATGTTGTTACGTCCCAATCAGCCAAACAAGCTTGGAATAAGCTTTAAACAAGCTTACACACGTAAGCCTCAAGCTTGGATAACGCTTTCATTTACTATTGTAGAACGCTTACATGTAATTGTAGGATAAACGAAAGTGAACCCTTGGAATAATATTCCTTACTTCAAGCTTAATCCAAGTGTTGTTTTTACAATTGGATATAAGTGTTTTAATTAGCTTTTTCCAAGTGTGCTACATTCAACAAATCAATTAGCACTCGCGAAAAATTTTTATTCCGTGGCTCAGTTGGTAAGCCACTGGTTATTTGATTTGTTGTGATTTGGACATCCAAGGTTCAATTCCCCACCGGAACATTTTTATTTTTATTTATTTTTTATTTTCGTTTGTTAAAATTGAAGCATATATTTATATGAAAAATTGCATGTCTTCAAAAATTTTTGTGTTTGCTACCCCAGGGATCGAACGCGCGAACCACCGCATATGAGTCGGACACTCTAACAGCTTGCCGTTAGCCTTATGGCTGCTGAGCGAACAAAATGAAAATGTATGTATATATGAGAGCATCACAACTTTGAACAGTTGTGAAACTATTACCGTTGTCAGCGTTATCTAAGTATGATTGCAAAACACTTACTTAATGCAAGCCTTTCCAAGTATTATTGTACATCACTTGCTTTTTGTGTTTTACGCAATAGTTACACAAAGCAACTTGGAAATTTATTACCCGGGCAAATGTTTTTCAAGCGTGCTTGGATAAGGCTTGATTTTTGTATTGCATGTAAGCTTAATCCAAGCACTATTTCTAAATGGTTGATTGGGGTGTCTCACACTCACCGTGTCGACAACGACTACAACAAATAACGATCGATCATTAAATTAGCGAAATTGTTTTTTTTTTGTTTTTGTTGTTATTGCTTTTGTCTTGTTCTCTTCAACAAGTTTGCCTCAATTTCCTTTCTTCTACATGTTTGGTTTATTTCTTATTTCCAAGGCGGAATATATTTTCACGCGTTGGTCCTTTAAAGTCTTGCCTTGTATGTTGTTTACCCAGTGAACCAAAAGAGTTGTTTTGAAATTTATTCATAACGGTTTTGGCATAACTTAAAACTTAAAACATAAAACATAAAACTTAAAACTTAAAACTTAAAACTTAAAACTTAAAACTTAAAACTTAAAACTTAAAACTTAAAACTTAAAACTTAAAACTTAAAACTTAAAACTTAAAACTTAAAACTTAAAACTTAAAACTTAAAACTTAAAACTTAAAACTTAAAACTTAAAACTTAAAACTTAAAACTTAAAACTTAAAACTTAAAACTTAAAACTTAAAACTTAAAACTTAAAACTTAAAACTTAAAACTTAAAACTTAAAACTTAAAACTTAAAACTTAAAACTTAAAACTTAAAACTTAAAACTTAAAACTTAAAACTTAAAACTTAAAACTTAAAACTTAAAACTTAAAACTTAAAACTTAAAACTTAAAACTTAAAACTTAAAACTTAAAACTTAAAACTTAAAACTTAAAACTTAAAACTTAAAACTTAAAACTTAAAACTTAAAACTTAAAACTTAAAACTTAAAACTTAAAACTTAAAACTTAAAACTTAAAACTTAAAACTTAAAACTTAAAACTTAAAACTTAAAACTTAAAACTTGAAACTTAAAACTTAAAACTTAAAACTTAAAACTTAAAACTTAAAACTTGAAACTTAAAACTTAAAACTTAAAACTTAAAACTTAAAACTTAAAACTTAAAACTTAAAACTTAAAACTTAAAACTTAAAACTTAAAACTTAAAACTTAAAACTTAAAACTTAAAACTTAAAACTTAAAACTTAAAACTTAAAACTTAAAACTTAAAAAAAAATTAAAACTTAATACTAAAAATTAAAAATTGTATAAATAAGCTTAAATTTTAAAAATTGTAGATAGAAGCTAAAATTTAACACGAAATATTAATATTAAAAATAAAAATAAAAACGGAAAAATTAAACCAAAAGAAAAGGTTAATAACCATAATAAAGTTAATAATGCAATAAGACCACAATAAAATTTTCAAGAAAGAAAATATTTAAAAATAGAAATACAGTCGAATCTGGATATAGTAATTTAATTTTTGTAAGGCCTGTTCATTATATCCAGATTGTTCGCATTATCGAGATTGACTTTTTTTGTTAAAATTAATTTATTTGCTTAAAACTGATATCTTTATTCCACTAAAGTAACATAAAAACAACTAAAAATACATGTGCTCTTTTGCCTAACATTATTTTTATATTATTTTTGCCTGTTATCCTTTGAAGTGACAGGTACTATTTTGTTCGCTATTTAGAGATTTTTGGTTATTTAAAATAGTACGTGTATAAACAAAACGTTCACTATTTCGAACTGTTCTTTGTTTTGCGGTTTCGTTATATCCAGATTCTACTGTATAAAATAAAATAAAACTGTAATTAAGAAAATATTAAAATATTTAAAATATCTAAAAATTATTTAAATATGTAAAAATAGTTAAAATATATAAAAATAATTAAAATATATATAAAAATAGTTAAAATATATATAAAGTTAATTAAAATATATATAAAAATAATTAAAATATATAAAAATAAATAAAATATATAAAAATAATAAATAGTAATAATTAAAAAGTAATAAATATAAAAGTAATAAAAATAAATGTAAAATAAAAAATAAATATAAAAATAAAATAAAAATAATATAAAAAATAAATATAAAATAAAAAATAAATATAAAATTAAGAAAAATAAATATAAAATAAAAAATAAATACAAATCAAAAAAATAAAATAAAAACTAAAACTAACAAAAGAAAAATATAAAATTAAAAAAGAAAAAGAAATGAAAATATAAAATTAAAAATAAAAAAAATAAAAAAATGAAAATATAAAATTAAAAATAAAAAAAATAATAAAAAAATGAAAAATACAAAAAAATAAATACAAAAAATAAAAAATACAAAAAATTAAAAATACAAAAAATAAAAAATTAAAAAATTTAAAAAATTAAAAAAATAAAAAATTAAAAAATTTAAAAAATTAAAAAAATAAAAAAAAAAAATAAATAAAAAACAATAAAAAATAAGAATAAATAAAATAAAAACTCATAAAAAGAAATTTAAAAATAAAGTTAATAAATCAAAATAAAAATAATAATTAAAAATGCTTGCAAACAAAGTAGAAAATATATAATAAAATAAAAAAATATTTAAAAATAAAAATTATTTAAAAATAGAGTATTCGAATATTAAAATTTAAGAGAGCAAAAAAATTCGAGAAATATTTATTTTTATTTAAAACGTATAATTAAAAATTAAATAATTTTACGAATATTTGATAAAAAAGTATCCATTGCAAAAACTTCGTTTTGTACCGTAACTATAGTTTCGTAACAAAATGTCTAAAATAAAAATTTGTTTAAGGGGGGACATGACATTGACTGTTTTTTAAACCGACTTTTTTTATTATTTTGTATTTTAGTAAATATTCTTGAGATTTTAAGAAAAAATTTCATGGAAAAATTCCTACGGGTTCAAAAGTTAAAGCCGGATTAGTGAGAGCGCATTTTTATTTTTCGCGCTTTTTTTTCTTTGTTCACTAACTTTGAACGCGTTTATCTCGAAACATTGTTTTTCGTACTGGTTGCGGCACTAGCGGGTTTATTATTACACTCCGAAAAAAAGTACATTAAATAACCGTTAAATTGACATTTTTAGTTGACAAAAGTCGTCCGACATTAAAAAATGTTATAATTGATATTATCCTAATGTCCTTTTTACATTACGAAACCTACATTTAAAAATGTATAACTGTCACATAATAATGTTATTTTAACACTTAAAATATCAAAAAGTATCAGTAAATTAATGCAGATAAAAAAAAATGTATTGAAAAATAATTTGCCACGAGTGGGAATCGAACCTGGGCTCCGGGCATCCAAAGCCACACTCTTAACCTGTGTGCCATGGTCACCTGTATGTCTGAACGGCTCAGCTCTTAAATAAACATTACATCTGCTTGTTGTTGACATCTACATTTATAATGTTAAATGGATATGAAATACTATCAATTGTATAGTAAAAAATGATGAACTAAAAAAATTTTAAATGTTATTTTAACATTAAGGATTGATATTGCAACGTAAAACATTACATTATCAATTTGATATTTTTCTTATCAATTCAACACAATACATGTTAACTTAACATTTTTTTACGTAAAATTCACATTTTCTGATTTACATTGGAAATAACATTAAAAAACGTTAATTTTACATGGCAGCTTTTTTCTGAGTGTAGACGATTTTTTTTTTTTGTATTTTTTTCAAACTTGATACGTATGACAGGAGCTTTTTTTAAATTTTTTTTTTCGATTTTTTTATGAATTTATGAAAATTTGGAACAAGTTTTTTAAAAGGTCTGTTTTCTCTGCCGCGAATGTAATGTCCCTCCTTAAGAAAAAAAAAAAAAAAAAAATTGAAAACGAAAATCTGCGCAAAACTCTCATCTGTCGCCAAACCTTAGTTTGTGTTTCATCTGGTATTTCTGTCTACGTAATCTTAGTTTGTGTTTCGCTTATATGTTTGCATATTTATTTATTTATGTATTAATATAGCAAAAAGCTGCATTTGCCGCACACGACCGCTCGTGTGTCAAATATAAATAACAGTTTTAAATATATTTACATAATTCAAGCTACTAGCTTCTTTAGGTTCATCTTCGAGTAGTTTGTTTTTTCTTTATACTTCTTAATTTTACTGTCTATGATGAAAGATGCTCCTGTTGTTTTTTTTTTTTTTTTTTGTTTTGGTGCATGTAAATTTAATGCTTTTGTTTGTATCCTTGTTTGTTGGTGAGTACTACTACTCTGTAAAAGTGTTACATTTCGACGCATGTCTTTTTTTACACCCACGCCATTGCCATTTTTTTGTTTTTGTAACGTTTTGTTGCTGTTTGTTTTTGTCGTTTTTCATCGTTTAGCACTGCGTGCTCGGTTCTCATTAGCTCAATTGTGTGGTTTTATATTTTCAAAATTTCTGGGTTGATTTTGACGTGATGTTGATGATGATGATAGTGATAGCAATAATGATGATCTGATATGCATTCTTTGTATTTGTGTCACAAATACAATGTGTGTGCGTGTGTGTGTGTATGTTTATTTTCTTACACGCTATTGTTATATATGAACTTTGGTCTTAAGTTATAAAATGTTATTTTGGCCTTTATCAAAATTTTTTTATAAAGGTTTCTTTAATTCCTTAATGGTTTCCGCCATTTTCCGGTGGCTGGAAAGTACTTAAATAAATTTTTGTAAGTACTTAAAATAAATGACCTTTATGACAGTAAAGTTGAACAAAATAGTTGACCACGATATCGTTTTGCTAAAAATACAATTTTTAATTCTATAGTGATATATTTGTATTCTTCGAAATGTTACCTAGTCATTTGAATTCATTTAAGGTGGGACATAACATTCGCGGCGGAGAAAACAGACCTTTTTTTAAAAATTCATAACTCAGTCAAAAACAAACATTTTTCCAAAATTTTTATTATTGTAGAGAATTGAACAAATTACAAGAAAAAAAATCCAAAAAAATATATTTTTCACTCCAACATGGTTTTATAGAGCTCCCAACTGACGGCAGAGAAAAAAACGGGGCCTAGTGGTTGCAGCGCTGGGAGTCGCAAAAATTGTCCGATCTGGGAAAAATATGACTTTTAAATCTTAACAAAATTGGTTATCATATGACAAAAGCTTTTTTTAAATTTCTTTTTTTTTTAAATTTTTGGTGATGTTCCAAATTTGAAAGTGTGTTTTTTCGAAAAAAATATTGACTTTAAAAATTCATAAAAAATCGAAAAAAAATTTAAAAAAAGCTCGTGTCATACGATAGCGAATCAAGTTTAAAAAAAATACAAAAAAAAAAAAAGTTTGGTGATGTTCCAAATTTGAAAGTGTGTTTTTTCGAAAAAAATATTGATATTTTTAATAAAAAATAGATTCATAAAAAATCGAAAAAAATTGAAAAAAAGCTCGTGTCATACGATAGCGAATCAAGTTTAAAAAAATACAAAAAAAAAATTTTCGTCACAAAATGAACCCGCAGTACCGCAACCAGTACGAAAAACATGGTTTCGAGATAAACGCGTTCAAAGTTTGTGAACAAAGAAAAATGCAAAAGAAAAATAGAAATGCGCTCTCACTAATCCGGTTGAAACCTTTGGGCCCGTAGGAATTTTTTTTTAGAATCTTAAGAATATTTACTAAAATACAAAATTTAAATAAAGTCGATTTAAAAAACGGCCAATGTCATGTCCCCCCTTAAATCTGTTGATTTTTGTTGACTATTGTGCTATATCAATTCTTACACAAGTAATGTATGCTGATTAAAATTCATTTTCCCACTACTTGTCAAACTTAATTCAGTACTACTAAGATATATATACGATTTTGCAATGTTAACCCGCTAATATTTCTGTTTTTCTAAACTTTTTGGACGAACTTCCAGCAATTTTATACTTTTTGATCGTTGTTCCAGTACTGAGCAAACGTTTCATCAGTAGCTGTGTTTTTTACCAAGCGAGTAGTTAAAAAACGACCGCTTATCATATGTTTACTCGCTTAAATAACACAGGAAACTGTTACTCGCTTAAAAGTTTGCCGACCAAACGAAAAAAAATGCTTCCAAGTTATGTTTCAATAATTGTATAAATTTCCTACAAAGGTGGCAACTATATCTGATTGATAGTCAATAGTGATGTATGAAATGAACATTTTTTGTACCAAATACTTTTCATGAAATACTCATAATTTGCTTCAGATCAATATTTCAATAAAAATACATTATAATTTAACAGGTAAGATAAACAAAATTTATTAAATATACTCATTATGTAAAACTATGTTGTTTGCTTAAGCTTTTAGCACTGAAAATCTTTTGAGTATCGGGTTTGTTTTCAGAACCGAGTCTCCAATGCTTAAAATCTGAAAATTTATGCATCACTAAGTGTCAGAACTTTGATATATAAAATAAATTTATTCAAAAATTGTTTACAAAAATTTTATCAGAACATAAACAACGTTTTTGACTTTTCAGAAAATGCTTCCAAGTTTTAAAAAAATTCTTAAGCGAGTAAGCAGTCGTTTTTTGACTACTCGCTTGGTAAAAAACACAGCTAATGTTGCTAATTGCAGCATTTTCTTAAAGTTGAGACTCTCAGACTGAATCAAAAAAGTACACAATAACTATGAACTTTTACTGGTTTCATGAATCTCTTTCATGAATTTTGGTTCAGTTACCAATTAAAAGCGCCACATTAACTATTCCTGATATCAATGCACCAAAAACACAAAAGAAAAACTCACGAGAACATGAACATGAGTTTAAAGTTCATAAATTGTGTGTACAACATACATAAACCAATAAACAATTTCGCAAGTTTTGTGAATTAAATTCATAAAATGCATGTACAAATACGAGGAGAACAAGAACAGTTCATGAGATAAGTGACAAAAATGCATGAATCTCATGTACATATACAAGAATAACGTCAACACCCTTATGAGATCAGTGACTTGAATACATATTATCCATGTACAAGTTCAAGGGCAGCAAGAACTGTTGATGCACTTATGCAATGCAAGTGTGAACTACTTTATGCACTTGTGACCTAAATTCATACATATTGACAAATACATAACATACTAAGGTTAACGATTGTCTGATTTTATAATTGTTCCATAACGACATAAAAAATAAATTTTTTGTTTTAAAAAAAAAAATTATAACATACAAATATTGTAAAGCCAAAATTTGACCCTGTGAATATATTATTTTCAAATTATTGCAAAGTTTGAAGTATGACATAATGAATATTAAACTAAAAACAATACTGGTAAAAAAAATTGTTTACATACGAATTATGCGACACAAAAATTATTTAACTAAACGTACAATAATATTAATAATTGTGTTACTTTGCCAAAATGTAAAATTCCAACGTTTATTGACTATTTGGCTTAAAGCCAATCAATTCTTTTTTCATTTTCATTTCGAAAACTTTTGCCAAAAAATGCTGTCCATGTGCAACAGTAATGTTTACCGTTAACATAATTGTGTCATCTAATTGGCTAGATTTGTCCAACAGCAGTTGAATTCTTGTGTTTCATCGATTCTAGTCGGTGGTTATGTCAACCTATCGACCATTTTTCGCAACGTGTTGGTTTAAGATAGAGTTGTTGCATTGAGGCGTTTGTAAAATTGAGGAAATTACATTCTCTACAACTACATCCTCTTCCGTCACACTTCCGACACAAATTGATGAAACTGACGTTTTCATTTCATCGATATGCGTTATTTTCGGCGCTACGTGATGAGATTATTTTTAAATTGAACCAATTAAAAGTCGTTTAATCAAGAAGACGTTCTAGCTTTAAATAGACAAGAAACTGCATTTAATTTCCCTAGGTCGGAATTATGTTCTGCAAAATATAAAAAGAAACTATTCTTTTGACGTGTTAAATATTTTAAAATTCATAACTCGGTCGAAAATAAAAGAAATTTTTCCAAATTTTTTTTTTATTGAAGAGAATTGATAATTTACAAGAAAAAAAATTCAAAAAATATATTTTTCACTCCAACATGGTTTTATAGAGCTCCAAACTGGCGGCAGAGAAAAAAACCGGGTCCCGTGGCGCGGGGAGTCGCAAAAATTGTGTACATTTTTTTTTCAATTTTTGGTGATGTTCCAAATTTGAAAGTGTGTTTTTTCGAAAAAAATAAAAAAATAAAAATTTCATCAAAATTAAACCCGCTAGTGCCGCAACCAGTACGAAAAACATGGTTTCGAGATAAACGCGTTCAAAGTTTGTGAACAAAGAAAAAAAAGGCGAAAATTAAAAATGCGCTCTCACTAAACTTAACTGTAACTTTTAAACCCGTAGCAATTTTTTCATGAAATGGAGAAGTTCTTTTTTTCTTAGAATCTTAAGAATATTTACTAAAATACAAAATTTAAAAAAATCAGTCAATGTCATGTCACCCTCTTTAACATTAAATTTATTTTTTTCACTAGTTGTCATTATCACTGGTCATTAGACCGTACCACCTCCTATGCAAAAAAAAAAAAGTGCGCCGTAAACCAGCGAATATGACGCATTTGTGCAAGACAATTACGAAAAAAAAATTTTTTTTTTTTTTGACCGAACGTAGGGGTCGCGCATTGACATATTTCTTCATATCTCTGGTGTTTACAGTCGGATTTTAAAGTTTGGTACAACAATGTTTTTGTCTCAAGAAGATCAATATGACCTCTTTAGAAGTCATTGACCTCAGGTGTACCGTTCTAGTACTAACCCTCCAGATCTCAGTTGCTACCATCCTAATGTACCATCCTTATATTAAAAAAATAAAGCTCTTAAAATATCATTAATCTTTTGCCCAGGAAGTATATCGAAATTTCAAGCAGAACTATTTTTAAAAAATTTTTTAAAATTTTTTGCCGAACGTAGGGCTCCCTTTTTTCATTTTCATCATATCTTCGGTATTAAAAGTCTGATCATATTGAATGACATATCGATGTTTTTGTTTAAAAGAGACCAATTATTTTTATTCCAAAATAAAAAAAAATATTCCTACAAGTCCTTGGAAGGTCTTTAATTGATTTTGAGGAACTTTAAAGCTCGTAAAGAGCTCTAAAAAAGGTTTCAACGCTTTTTTTGTTGTGATTTTCTAAATGTTCAATGGATTATTAGTTTCACAGCCACATCGAAAATATCAATTTCAAACACTGGCTATTGCAATTCGTGTTTCCACGTGAAAAAACAGTTGAAAATTGCGTCTGTCTAATATTTATTTCAAACGAAAGTTTTATAGAGTTTTGATCTTTTTCAATGAAAATTGGCCAAAAAACATTTAAAAAAATGTCTTTTATTGCGAATGACGTAAATAATACCAAATTACCAACGGAGTATGATGTTACAAATTTTTTATTGTATCTGCGGCATAACAGTGATAAAAGTCGAAAGTTAAACAATAAGTCATAAGATATTCAACTGGCAGTTAGTCCTTTTATAAAAAACAATGCGTACTTCTCGTACCCGGAGAATATTTTGTTAAGACCAGCAAGAATCATTGCAACATTCAAACAAATTAATCAAATTACCAGGTTCGCACAATGAAAATGACTTAATTTGATTAATTTTTATAGTAAACCTATATAACTTCACAGCTTATCCATGCCATTCTCAAAACACCGAGCGTGTTGTTCATGTAGTAAATGAATCTGCTTCGGCGGTCACCGATGAACAACGCATGGGCCACATTTTATCAAAACTCGAGAGCTGTCAGAAATATAGCCAACTTGAATCACGTCAAAATTTGATGGATTTTTAAAACAAATCGAAATTTTAAACAATTTATTCCAATCATTCAGGGTATATCTCAATCGATTTTTAGAAATTGTATAATAGGTATTCACAAGTACATCAACACGTTTCCGAACCGCCGTTAGGATTATAATTGGTATGCCGGCGCGTTGCCACAAAACGATTACATTTCTAACAGCTTCTTATTTAAAAACATCCAACTTTCGACTTTTATCACTGTTATGCCGCAGATACAATAAAAAATTTATAACATCATACTCCGTTAGAAATTTGGTATTATTTAAGTCACTCGCAATAAAAGACATTTGTTTTTTAAATGTTTTTTGTTCGATTTTTATTGAAAATGATCAAAACTCTATAAAACTCTCGTTTGAAATAAATATTAGACAGACGCAATTTTCAACTGTTTTTTCACGGGGAAACACGAATTGCAATAGCCAGTGTTTGAAATTGATATTTTCGATGTGGCTGTGAAACTAATAATCCATTGTACATTTAGAAAATCACAACAAAAATAGCGTTGAAACCTTTTTTAGAGCTCTTTACGAGCTTTAAAGTTCCTCAAAATCAATTAAAGACCTTCCAAGGACTTGTAGGAATATTTTTTTTTATTTTGGAATAAAAATAATTGGTCTCTTTTAAACAAAAACATCGATATGTCATTCAATATGATCAGACTTTTAATACCGAAGATATGATGAAAATGAAAAAAGGGAGCCCTACGTTCGGCAAAAAATTTTAAAAAATTTTTTAAAAATAGTTCTGCTTGAAATTTCGATATACTTCCTGGGCAAAAGATTAATGATATTTTAAGAGCTTTATTTTTTTAATATAAGGATGGTACATTAGGATGGTAGCAACTGAGATCTGGAGGGTAAGTACTAGAACGGTACACCTGAGGTCAATGACTTCTAAAGAGGTCATATTGATCTTCTTGAGACAAAAACATTGTTGTACCAAACTTTAAAATCCGACTGTAAACACCAGAGTTATGAAGAAATATGTCAATGCGCGACCCCTACGTTCGGTCAAAAAAAAAATAAAATTTTTTTTCGTAATTGCCTTGCACAAATGCGTCATATTCGCTGGTTTACGGCGCACTTTTTTTTTGAGGTACGGTCTACTGGTCATGCTCCATTACATTTAGGTACTTTTACATCAAATCACGTGGACAATTCGATTAGAATGGAAATTCCCACGCCTCCAGTAAGTCATATTTTTTACCAGCAAGATTTTTTTACTTAATGGTGGCTACATATTGCGTTTCCATGCTAAATCAAGATTTATATAGAGTCATAAGCCATATTCGTCTATTTTCGACTCAAAGTTTCAAGAAATCTAGCTTTTAAGTTTTAAATCGCCTTATAAGTTATTTTATGTCATAACTTTGGAAAAACTAAAAATAGAATAACGCTAGAAGCTTTAAATTTTGTGTGCATATGGAATAGTTAAACCTTTTTTAAGTCGACTTCGGCCGTTATTGCTTATGGTCACAAATATTGTTCTAGATCTACTACTGCACTCAGAAAAAATCTATCTATAATAGAGTTTCTTCTGGTAATGTGATATAGATATTTTTAAATTTATAATTATTAGTTACTTTCATACTTTAGTTTATACCGCATTACACAGGATATTTTTTGATACATATTGCAGTGTTTTGCAACTTTAGAGCTCTATTGAGTAACCCAATTAGGAACTTTTAAACACAATGAAAAAAAAGTCATGTTTATCCCCTCAATGAAATTGGCGGTAAAGTGATATACCACATTCAGATAATATGATATGCCATATATACCAATATCACATTACCCGAATAGAGTTCAACAGCAGTATCTATTGTATTTTAAGCCAAAATTAAAAAAAAAAAATTGAAAATAAAAAATGCTGTTTTAGTGTTATTAATGTTGTTGTTGATACAATTTTAAACATCCAATAAAAATACAAACAACATCAACTGAATACAAATACGCATCTAAAAACTTAACAAAAAAAATAACACAAAGTATAAAATGAATGGAATGAATAGATATGGTATGAATAAATGGTATATCATATTACCCAACTTTGAATATATCACAATAACCGAATTCTGGTTTCAAAATAAAACGGTTATTTTTGTAAATCAAAATCTCACCTCATTTCAGCTTACAATTCTGCTATATTTATTGTAATTTACGCGCAAAGCGCACTCAAAAAAAAATATCTACTACACCGCTAAAACAATTTCACTACAATTAGAGCGAGCACAGCGTGCATTAAGCTGCAGCACGTGTCTTTTTCTGTTGCCGTTATGTTCACATGTTTATCACAATACCCGAAGTTACTCTAGCAATTTTCTCGTTTTCAAATAAAAATTTTCTTCAATTAGAATAAACTTTCACATTTTCGAAGAAATATTTCTTCACTTGTGGAAAATGGGAAATATTTCATGTCTCTAATAATGATAAGTATTTTTCTCACAAAAAAAAATTCTCATTTATAGAGAAAAATTTATTAAAAATGAAAAATTTTTCTTATATTTTGATAAAAAACTCACTATGCGTAGTATTTTCTTTAATAAAATCAAATCTTTTTTCAAAAATAAATAAGTTTTCTTCTCTTAAAACGATATATTTTTATATATTTCTGTTTTTCATCGATACTTTTTTTCTGAGTGTAAGGAAAAAATGTCGGGAATTTTTTAATAAGTCAAAAAAAAATCTTTTTTTATTCTTTTAAAATCATTACATGCTCCTCAATTAATCCCTCCGGGATGCAATCCTCACTTGTGCCAACTTTTTCCAATTTTCAAAATATGCTGCAAAGTCCTCTTCCGGTATAGCCTTCAATAACTTCTTCGTTTCGGTTTTTATCTCTGTTATCGATGCAAAACGGTGTCCAAGGAGTGGTCCCTTGAGAGAGAATAGCCAAAACTCACATAGTGCTAACCCAGGCGAATACGTTGGCCGCCGCGTTTTTGGTGAAATGAAGACAAATTACGAGTGCGCAATTGAGCGCTATTGGTACCAATCAAGATTTTACTTTTCTGTGGCCCAAATGGTCATTCAAAACGGTTTTCACTGATTCTTCCGCTATTGCAACAAAGTCTGTAAGATCTCGGACTGATAATCGACAATTTTTGAGCACCAGCTCTTAGATTTTTTTGACGTGATGTTGATTTTGATGGTCGTCCTGTCTCTTTGAACATTTTGTACCACTCTTGTTTTCGATAGAGCTTGCTCACCCAAGGTCTTCTGCAACGTTTCGGCTTTAGAAATTTCATTCCGCAACTTTAAATCGTTTTGTTAAATTTAAAGATTAAATGTAGCCGCCATTTCGGATTTTGGATTCCTAATAGCTTGTATATGCAATGAGTGATTGAAACTTAAGAGCGGGGTAAGGGTTTCAGCTTAAAAAACACTTTGTTTGCGAATTTTTTTTAAAAATTTGGATGGAGCAAATTTAATAAAATCTTCTGTACATTATTAAGTGTACTTCTAACAATTTTATGTAATATGTTTTCATCAGGATGTATTTAAAAATAAGCCAGTGACAGACTTTTCCCAGAACGTCATTGAAAAATAGCAATTTGCGGTGTTCACTATGTCTCGGTCGCAAATTATGTGAAATCAAAAACCATTAAAATGTATACAAAGTATCGTCAAATCCTCCCCTCAACGTTCTTTGATTATTTTTTTTTATTTAAAAATTTTTGGTGGCCATCAAGAGTGAAAACGACATTTTGTGGGTGGGAAACCCTCTTAATGTAAAATAAAATGTACCTAACCGTTGGGGGGGGAGGTATTTTATATGCAGAAAATGTGTACCAAGTTTGAAATGAATCGGTCAAGTAGTTCTAAATGGCAGTGAACACAGACTTCGAAAACACAACTTGTGGGGAAATCGTTTTAAAGTTTTCTGCACGTACTTTTGTACTTTCGAGGTACTCTTACTAAAAATACATATCTCCGTTAGGTTTACTAAAATCTACTTCAAATTTGGACACAATATTCTTGAGATGTTGTGCATTCATATAAAAAATGGTTGAAAAAAAGAGTTAAAAAACCTTACCCCGTCCTTAACATTTGAGCAATATATAATCTGGCTAATCTCAAAAACTCTAGTAAAAGTTTTGATTTTCTTCACTTTTCGACGATTTTTAAAATTTCAGCCGCCATATTACTTCAGTCAAGTTTGATTTCGAAAACCTACGCAATCAAATTTTTAAGTCCCATCAATTATTAACAATTTGCAACCATAACCAAGCGATTCAATTGGTCATAAAGTTTTCCTTTTACTAATTTTTTGCTCCGTCAGCTTGATTTTTTCTGATTTCTGGCCGTCCTATTGGGCCGCCATTTTGAAATTTTTCAAAAGGCTACACTCGCACGTGGTGACCGTGGCATGCAGGTTAAGTGTGTGGCTTAGCATGCTCGGAGCCCGAGTTCGATTCCCAGTCGCGGAGAAAAGTTTTTTCAATAAAAATTTTTTTTGATCGGTCACCACTTCTCTGTAGAAAATGGCAAACCTCTGAGAGTAAATAATGCCATGTAAAGCTTCTTGAGAACATGAACTTTAGCCGTTCGGAGTCGGCATAAAACATGTAGGTCCAGTTCTCGTTCAATTGTGTGCAAACATTTAATAACATACACAACATAATTGATCATAAGAAGGCTCAGTCAAAGTCCTTTCAAGGGCTGACATGGCCAATTTTTTTTTCTACACTCGCCCATGAAGAAGGGCGTTTTGAGCCCAACTCACTACACTCCATCAACATGAATTTTGATCACAGCTTTGTTCCGTTTGATAAAGAACGTTCCATATATATATTAAACCAAATAATTCAATAGTTCTTTTGTGATGTGACATGCTCTCTACCTCCTTTACAAATCACAATCCCCACACATAATACTAATGTCAGCGTATTTTCTCAATGGCAGTTTTTTTTTTTACTTTTTTTTCTTATTTCTCTATTTTATCAATTCAATAGAACATCAATCTTGGCCAATAATAGTCATAATTGTTGGTTGCTGCAATTTTTATTGTCGTTGTTGTTGTTGTTGTTGTTGTTGTTGTTGTTGTGGTTGTCCGTTGTCTGTCTGAGTTTGTTCACTGCAACTTATCATAACCTCCATGCATGTGCCTCCAAACGCCGTAAAACATGCTGCTACTGGCCATACATACATCAATTCACGGTATAAGACGTACGTGATTTAGTTTTTTTTTTTTTTCGAGACTTATTCAAGTTTTCATTGTTTGTTGGAAATATACATTATTTTACATTTGTTACTTTGTCCGTCTCGGCTTTATTCTCCTCCTACTATTACGCCCGACGTCGTCTCTTATTGACTTAAGCTGTACAAATCATAAAAAAATGCTGTCGGTGCCTCAATAAATCGCATAATATTGCTGTTGCTGCTGATTGCAAATGTCAAATTGTTTGATTTTGAAAATGGTATCAATTGAGAAAAATATATATCTATGTATATACATTTGTCATACAAACACACTGAATCGTACACATGCACAAATACTGCAGTGTTGATGAAATAAAATAAGACGTGTTCTGGTTATTGGTGTCTGCTATGGATATTATATCATAAGTTATAATATATTGACATGCCATCAATTTTGAATTCTCATTAATATGAATAAATGTGACATGATTTTACTCATCGGTACCCTACCATCTAGATTAGTTAGCAGAAGATATAGTAAGAAAAATCCAACGACTTATGTGACATAAACTAGTAAAAAAACTATCTTCGAAAGAAAAAAAAGACACTAACAACCAAACCTATTAAAGCTTATTTAACGAGAAATAAAAAAAAATTGTGCAAATTGACTTATGAACAAAACAGGTGAACAACAAAATATTTTATTAAGTTTTTTAATAAAATTTGAAATTATAAAATGATGATAGCCAAAAATTATTACATTTAACAATTTTTTTGTATAAAACATACATAGATTTGTGTAACACACAAAGCAAATAAATGACTTCTCTGGCCTAATGGTTTTCATATCTTCCTTGAAATCGCGAGGTGGTGTGTTAAAATTAAAGACTAGGCAAGTTTTTTAAGTGAGTATTATTCACTTGAGTGAGTATTATTCAATAATTATAATGTTTCAGTCATTAGGGGTATTCACACTGCCTTGGGTAGTTGGGTAGATTGGCAAATGCCATACATTTTATTTTTGTAAAAGTGCCATTCTACCCAAGTACCCATCCACCAATCTACTCTAGCTGACCCCCTGACTTGTTTTGGGTAGATTGATTGGGTACTTTTTTCATGGGCTACCACCTTTTCCAAAAGTAGGCAATAATTGAATCGACTAAAAACTAAAACAAAGTCAACAAATTATAAGTGAATAAAATAGACAAATGTGTTAAAATGAGTTATTTTAAAATTTTTAAGATAAAAATTATTAAATGCCGCAAAGTTCACGTTAAAAATTACTCCTATATAAAATAACTTTTTTACGCCCGTACAATGGCCTAAATTTTGCGTTCATAAAATGACATGAATAATATGGTGGCATCTCTTTTCTAGCTGTCGCCCATCTCTCATCAGCTGTTGTTCTACAAAGTACTCAATTGCAGTTAAGGGTGCTCGCAGTAATCAAAAGTACTCAATCTACCCGTACCCAAGTCAGTGTGAATACCCCTATTGTATATAACTTCTTTTCTTCGAAATTTTCAACCATCATTGTTTTAAAATAAAAAAATCATACACATTACTTGTATTAATTTGTTAACATATCGATAATTTATGACTTACAAAAAACGCGTTAGATCAACTATGCGTTAACATGTTAAAAATTGTCGAAGTGCTTGTGGAAACTAACAAAGTTTTTTGTTAATTTTACTTAAGTATTTTTTCGGTGTTTTCGAAAAGTTACCTTCTTTTTTAAGAAAAAAATATATATGTCCATATCCTTATTATACGTCATTATTAAAATAAAAATACTTTAATGAGATTTTAAATCTAAATTAAACCAATTGTTCAAAAACTTCACGTAAAAACCTCATGTATATTCCATCCACTTAAAATGTCCAAAACTCTTGAGCAAATCCACAGCATTGAAATATAGTTCAACAGTTGCAACAAAAAAAAAAACAAAAAAACAAAAAAATAAGACCAAAGTTTACAAAACAAATGCAACATTTTGTTTTGGATTTGACTACTATAGCTGCTGGCGTTCTATGTGCTGTGCGTTTTTTGCATGCATGAATACGTGCTGGTTGTATTTGTATTGGTTTTTATTTAAATAATAATACAAACAATTCTATAAAAATGCACACTTCTACAACTTGAACAAAACAAAAACAAACAAATAAAAAAATAAGAGAAAAATATATGTTTTTGAGTTATGAGCTTACAACAACAAAAGCAGCATCATCCAGCAAATTCAAGTTGAGTTGGCAGCAATGTCGAGAAGAAATCCACCCGCGCACACTTTATTTATTATGCAAAGCTTTAAGCTTTTTAAGTTACATGCAAAGAAGGAGTGAGTGAGTTGTTTCAGTTTTTTTTTTTTGTTTTTATTGTGTTCTAGAAAAAGAGTTGAATAAAAACTAAATCATGCCAAGAACATAAACATGTTGCCCACAATCACAAATATATACGTACACATACTCATACTCGCACATTAACATGAACTAAGCCACAGAAAATAATGCAAATATTCATATCGAATTTTCACGTAGAGAAGGCGAAGAAATGAATTCTATGTTAAAATTTATATAAAACAGTTGACGAATTTTGTATGCATTTTGAGAATTTAAAAAAATTGTATTAATGAAGTTAAGAATGAATTCTATTAAAGTATTGACGCTCTAAAAACCTTTTTCATTGCATACGATTCGCATTTCACCTTAATAGTGAACAAACTAAAGTGAAAAAAACTTTTTAACCAACACATCCGTTAGATTTTGATTCGCCGACTGTTTTGGTACAAGTTAAACTGAGTTCTGTACGAATTTATAAGTATTTGAATTGTAAAAAAATTCTTTTCATAGCTAAGAAATCGTGTACTGCAAATTCGTTAAAATTATGTTTGAATTGAAAGACAATTTTTAGAAAAATTCATAGACTTTATAAGAATACATAGAAATTTTTAATTTACAAATTGAAGTGCTTGAAATTTGAAGTCCTTTTAAAACAAATTTTTAAAAATTTCGTAAGCCGGTTTCTCCTATACTTCAGGTATAGTTTTGCAAACATCTATAGTTTTTTTTTTTTAGTTTGGTAAATGTGCTGTAGCACGATGAAATTGCAGTTAAGAGTTGAACAAAAAAAAGATCAACGATTATATCAATTATTTTAATGGTTTTTTTTATTAATCATTGTCCAAATCCTTGTCATAATTCTTGTTCTAATATGAAAGGGTTTTTTCTAACACTTCTGTAAGAGTCTGTTAGAGTGTACAACTTTGTGGTGTAGTGTTAAAAATGTCTTTTTTGTTTAAGTCAGACCGCAACAAATTGGAAAATAAAATGTCAATAAAAATAATTGTAATTTAATTGTTTTAAATTTTAGCATTATTTAAATACAAGTATGAATTTCAGCCTTGTTCTAATGTTCGTCCTTCTCCTTCTTCCAATCCTTGATTTAGTGCTTCGCGTCTTTATCTTTTTGTTTGTCTGTTTCTTTGTCTTCATCCCTTGGCTTATAAATTTCATTAGCCTTGACATATTATTGTCCTTATCTCAGCCATAATCTTTATGTTTATTATTATCATTGTCGTAATCCTTGTTCTTATATAATCTTGGTCATAGTGTTTGACCAAATCTTTGTCTTATCCTTGCCATAATTCTTGATATAGTCCTCGTCCAAATCAAAAATGATCGTCTTTAGTTATTGTGTTGTTTCTTTATTGCTTTGATATTGTTCTTTGTCTTAATCTTAATCTTAATCTTAATCTTAATCTTAATCTTAATCTTAATCTTAATCTTAATCTTAATCTTAATCTTAATCTTAATCTTTATATTAATCTTAATCTTAATCTTAACCTTAATCTTAATCTTAATATTAATCTTAATCTTAACCTTAACCTTAATCTTAATCTTTATCTTTATCTTTATCTTAACCTTAACCTTAACCTTAACCTTAACCTTAACCTTAACCTTAACCTTAACCTTAACCTTAACCTTAACCTTAACCTTAACCTTAACCTAAACCTTAACCTTAACCTTAACCTTAACCTTAACCTTAACCTTAACCTTAACCTTAACCTAAACCTTAACCTTAACCTTAACCTTAACCTTAACCTTAACCTTAACCTTAACCTTAACCTTAACCTTAACCTTAACCTTAACCTTAACCTTAACCTTAACCTTAACCTTAACCTTAACCTTAACCTTAACCTTAACCTTAACCTTAACCTTAACCTTAACCTTAACCTTAACCTTAACCTTAACCTTAACCTTAACCTTAACCTTAACCTTAACCTTAACCTTAACCTTAACCTTAACCTTAACCTTAACCTTAACCTTAACCTTAACCTTAACCTTAACCTTAACCTTAACCTTAACCTTAACCTTAACCTTAACCTTAACCTTAACCTTCACTATCATTCATTGTCATTTTCATTGTCATTTTCATTGTCATTGTCACTGTCCTTTATCTTTATCATTCCTTGTCATTTTTATTGTTATTGTCATTGTCATTGTCATTGTCATTGTCATTGTCATTGTTATTGTCACTGTCATTGTCATTGTCACTGTCACTGTCATTGTCATTGTCATTGTCATTGTTACTGTCAGTTTATTGTTATTGCTCTTGTGATTGTAATTTTCTTTGCACTGTCATTGTCAATGGCATGCAGACATACTGTCATGTGGTGACCGTGACATGCAGGTTAAGTGTGGCGCTTACCATGCTCGGAGCCCGAGTTCGATCCCCAGTCGCGGCGAAAAGTTTTTCAATAAAACATTTTTCTGATCGGTCACCACCTCTCTGCAGACAATGGCAAACCTCAGAGAGTAAATAATGCCATGTAAAGCTTGTAGAGAACATGAACTTTAGCCGTTCGGAGTCGGCATAAAACATGAAGGTCCAGTTCTCGGTCAATTGTGTGCAAACATTTAATAGCATTCACAACACAATTGATCATAAGAAGCTCGGTCAAAGTCCTTTGAAAGGCTGAATTGGCCAATTTGTTTTTGTTTGCTTTTTGTAATTGTCATTATCATTTTCATTGTCATTGTCACTGTCACTGGCATTTTTATTGTCATTGCCATTGTCATTGCCATTGTCATTGTCGTTGTTATTATCATGTTCAGTGTCATTGTCATTGTGGTTTGTCAACTGGCATTTTCATTGTCATTGTTTTTGCCTTTGTCTGTGTCTTTGTCTATGTCTGCCCATAACATATACCGTAGCGCTTTAGTCACTGATAAATAACACCTTGCAACGCTTTTTGCCTTTTCGTTGCATTAAGTGGTTGCCTCAGCAGTCTCAGGAGATCAAAATGTTCGGTTTATTTTGGCATGAGGCTAAAAAACCACCATTAACTATCGTAAAATAAAATAAAATTCGCCTTAGCCACTACATCAAGGAATTGATATTAATTGCAACGAAATTTAATTTTTGTTTCATAAACTGCCATCTCGGCGACATAATAAATTTTTTATGTCCATGTGTCCTTGTTATATTTTTTGTTGCTTAACAATGATCGTTACTCATCTACATATTGAATAAAAATTCTATGCAACGGCGTTGCATGTTGTTTCTCGATTCTCGTTGCAAACAATTATCTCTACTTCCTGAATTTTGTTTTTAAGTTATGTCATTAGGACCAAGAAGCAGGTTATGCTGGTGTATTACAACTATTACCGTATAACCTATACTCAACTAATAAAATACATGCATCAGACTCGATAGTCGAGTGGTAGTTTGCATGAACGCCAACTTAGAAGTACCGGATTCAAAGCTAGACAGGGAACGATTTTACCTTTCTTTTCTCATTTCTTATCAAAACTGAAAATTCATCAACATTCTCGACTTAAAAAAACAATGTTGTTTTTAGCAGAGAAGTAAATGGTTGGGTAACATAATGACTTGAATTGACGGAGGTCAAACTTGACACAGGTCATGGCTGATAATTGACACATCAACACATTGCACATTTTTTCTTTTATACTTCTACGTTTGATTTTAGTACTGCTTGCTAAAAAGAAATTCTCTTTCTAACCGCGTCATTCAATTTTTTTTTATTTTTGTCATGAGGTCAAAGTATTAAACATTACAAAATGTCTTACCATAACTTTTATCGTAAACTTTACGAGTAATAATTTCATGAAACGTCGTTGCATTTTGGTTAACAGCTTTTTTGGAAACCTGTGTGGTAAAACGTAACTTTATCGCGTCAAAAGAACTTCAATAAAATAACATCATTGTATATCGTAAGTTCTCTTATCAATTGTATACGTGCTGCTGTCTAAAGAAAAAAAATTTGACAGCCTTAACTCTGTTTTGAGAACATTCCCAACAAAAAGTGAATTAAAAGAAAAATGTGTTTAAAGATTATGGTATTAAATTAAGAAATGTGTATGTCTGCCTGCTACACATGGAAGAAGTGAAAGTAATAAACGAAATAGAAAAGATATGTAAATAAAAGATTTTTCTCTTAAATCTTTATAACGATTTATGGTCGTGAGTAATGGGTAGATGATGCTTCCACTAAATCATTTTATAACAATTTTTAAAGTACAACATAAAGTTAAGTAGTAGTTAAATAATTTACGTTTTATTAGAGTCTGTCGACTAAAATTGTCCATTTCATTTATTGATTAGAACAGATTGAGAATAACTTTAGAGTTATAATAGAAGACCTACCACATACAAATCTTTATATCATAAATTAAAGTCTTAATTTTTTAAAGTCTATTTAAATTTAAATGCAACACAATATTTTTAGAATTGATAGAAGAACTAGTAACACATCCAAACAGTTCCAAGCATGAGAACAATTTTCATCTGATGATAATGAATGTTCATTTCATTAATGGATAAGAGCAGATTAAGAATATCAGAGTAAAGATATAAGAAATATCTCAAAATAAACTCTTATGTAATTTAATATTAGAAAAAAACATCTCCAAACTTTACATCTACAAACAACAACAAAAAACAAATTGGTCATTTCAGCCCTTGAAAGGACTTTGACCGAGCTTCTCATGATCAATTGTGTTGTGTGTGTTGTTAAATGTTTGTACACAATTGAAGAGAACTGTACCTACATGTGTCATGCCGACTCCAAAAGGCTAAAGTTCATGTTCTCAAGGAGCTTAACATGGCATCATTTAGTGTCTAAGGTTTGCTATTGGGAGGAATTAATAAAAACTGAGTGAACGAGTGGAGTGGAGTGCTTGAGCGTACGTTTTGAGGTTGCGATGTTAGTTGAGTAGAGTGTGAAATCCGTATTAAATAAACTCCACTTCACTCGGAGGGCAAAAAAACATCGCTTGAGGGTTCACTCATGACAGTAGCTTTGTTTAAGGTGTGAAACAGTATAAGGCGTTTTCGTTTATTTGATGAAAGCAGAACAAAGACTGTCAAACAATTTGTTAGCGATCTCAATACGACTCTTCGTGCTCTTTATTAAACGTTAGAGCACGTAAAGCACATACCAGAGTTCTATCTTCCGGGCTTTTGAAAGAAATGGAAACAAATAACTGTCAACAAAAATAAAGGAAAAGAATAAAAATAACATGCAAAATATAAAATTGTGCAAAAAATATTTTATTGTAAATAATAATATTACACAAAATATTCCTAAATAACAATTGAGACCTTTGATGCACGGTTAATTTTTTTTTTTTGATAATTCAGAGTGCTCTGAAAGAACACAGAGTAGAGATTTTTTGGAATGTATTTAGTGTGGTCTCATCTGCTCTCATCTAATGTTGTGACCGACGATTCCCCTTTCAATTGTCAAGCATTTTATATTAATATGTTTTTTTATAAATCAGAAAAATTTGTCAAGTTTACAAATATGTCAAGATTTCATTGTAACTGCTTGACAGGCACATACGAATGTGTCAAGCTACACTTCAATGACAATAAAATGGAAAGCTCAAGTGATAGTGATAATAAATTAAAAATTAATTAAGATGTCGAAGAACTTTTGACCAACGGATAAATAAGGATTTAATCCGGAAAAATTCCGAGTTGCAAAAGCTTCAGCGGAGCATATATAACTTACAATTAGGGATGACAAGAGCATCCAAAGGTATAAAACAAAGTTTTATAAAAGTCAAAATTTTATAAAATAATAAATAATCAGTCAACTGCAATGAGTTTGAAGAATTGTCACCTGCCAATTTTTATAAAATTTTTTGCATTCCATCTTCGTCTTTTTCATCGGAATCAAATAAAATATACAGCAAAGAGGCTATTTATTTGAAATTAAAACAAAACACAAGTATTTACAAAGTTTTTAATGCAAAATAAATTGCAAATATAAAATTTGTATACATTGAACAAAAATGAGGCAGCTAAATAGCACACTCAAATTTTGTTGAGTGCTCTCAGTTTTTATTAATATGAAACAAACAAAAACTGAGTGTACTGGAGTGTGCGATGTTTATTCTGAGGGAACACTCAACGTCAAAAAAAACATGAGTGGAGTGGAGTTGAGTTATTTTTATTAATATGCTTTATTCATACCGATCAGAGTAAAGTCGTGTGAAGCTGAGTTCACTCCACTCCACTCTTTTTATTAATATGACCCATTGTCTGCAGAGAGGTGGTGACCGATCAGAATAATTTTTTTATTGAAAAAACTTTTCGCCGCGACTGGGGATCGAACTCGGGCTTCGAACATGCTAAGTCACATACTCAACCTCCATGTCTCTACACTGAGAAATATAGTTAAGTAAAAATAGCAAAAAACTTATGTAAGTTTACACAAGTGCTTCGACAGCTTTGAGCCTGCTCTGGAGTAATCCAACAATCCAACAAAGTTTTATAACTGGTTAAATCTTATAACTTGATCCATTCAATTTTAAGTAAGTGATATATTGAAGATGTATTAACAGATTCATACAAGTAACTTGTATAATTTTTGTGGATGAACAAAAAAAAAAAAAAAAACAATTTTGTGCCTATTATAAACGACGGGAGTCCATAAATATATTTGGTTACCCAAGTCTATGTATGATTTATACAAAAAATTTGTTAAATTTGTTATTTTTATAATTATAAAATTTCGTATGTATAGATCTCACTAAAAAATTTGTAATAATGCATAACTTCTTCACTTCACTACATTCACAAAATCCAACGTTTTAATTTAACTGCGGTGTTCTCTCTCGATACTCTCGTATGCAAACGTAAGTAAAAAACCTGCTTTTTTCCAAAGAAAAAATAGTTTTAAATTTCAACAGCTTCTATTAAAAAATAGTTAAGATAGCTTGACACGAATCGACAGCAGAAACTGCAACAATGTTTTGAAACGAAAGAGTTCATAATTTATTATAAAATAGTCTTCAATCGCCTGAAATTAATGAAAAAACAAAATATCAAGACATACTTCATACAGTGCAGTTTGTTCTACTTCAGTTTTGTTCTACTTCAGTGTGGTTCTATAATTCTTACGCTTGTTTTAATAATTCTTTACGCTTGTGTAGCCTTTGTATTCATATCAAAGGTTCTCTTCACAACAATAATTTTGTTCATACATCAAGCTAATTTCAAAATCTTTATATAAATATGACTTATTGTTAAATAAATTCATAAACTGTCCGCACCAATTTTACCTAAATATGCTGAAATGCATATAAATCTGTTTACGGAGAAATATGAACGAAATATAAATGAATATAAAGCAATTTTTCTTGTTATTTACGCAACTGTTTCGTATATTGATTAAAACATGTTTTTCTAAAAAAGAATCATAAAAAAATATCTAGATTTTTTGCTCGACTTACTTTACTAAAATGATTGCGGTGCTGCCTGCAACCTTTAAGAAAACTCTGTAGATGATGGAAAAATTTCATGTCAAAAGCAGCGCAACACACACGCACAGTATTTTTGAACTTTTCTTTAACCACTCAGCAGGGTTGATTTTTCTCAGCATTAGAAGCTTTTGCGCCCCCAATGACCTTAGGATGATGACGATGTTGTTGCTGTTCTAGATGATTGTGTTGCTGCGTCTGCTGATGCTAAAAGAAAAACAAAAAGTTTTGCTCTTGTAACTAAAATAAGTCGAACTGATTAGGTATTTTGTGCTAGTTTGTTTAAGTGTGTTTATGTGTGTGTGTTTACCACGTCACATCCGTTTCCATACACATGACTCGTCGTTGTCGTCGTCGTCGTCGTCTTCATCAGTGCGTTTGAATCAGGTTTTTCCTAGTTATTTTCTCATTATACTGAACAGCAGTAACAGCGGTGGTGGCAACAGCAGCAGTAGCAGCAGCAGCGCGCGCGGCATGGTATTGATTGTTTTTTTGCTAAATCAATATTTATGTATGAGCCATTTGGCAATCGCAATCTGTCACACACACACACGCGCAATCTATTGTATACGTGTAAACACACTCTCACACATCAACAAATCGTACCAATTCCCAGCTAACCAAATGATGTCATTTTGATATCGTAATGATATCGATAAGGTGCTAATTTGTAACGTAAGCAATTTTCGACACGATCAACACTATGATTTGAGCGGTCAAGGTAGTCCAGTGGACTACCAACCGGGCAGTTTCGAATTCCGCCCAGATCATGCTTTCCGACCGGCCTTAGCCTTTCTTCAGCTCTCTTATTTCTAAACAACTGAAATTATGAATAGGTCATTATATAGGACGGTTAAAATTGATGTTATATAAGTTTGTGACCTAAATAGGTACCGGGTTCAAATCCCGACCAGGCTATAGTAATGAGTTTTTATCTTTCTTCAATTTTTTTTTCTTATTTCTAATCTATTGAAATTATAAATTTATCTCACATTCGACTTTGAAAGTTGTAATTGTTGGTAGAGATATTTATTGTCATAGATTAAAATTAGCATTAAAAAAGCTATATCAAGCTTCCTACCACACATAGAACTTTCTACACTTGTCTCACTTAATTTCTCTTCAAGTCGTACACATATCATTTATATCTTCCAGTCCTGCATCTATACCTCAACCATATCTGCTTAATAATGATTAGTAATCGTATTCATTAGGAATAAGATTATTTTTCTTAAAAATTTGAAATAATTGATTAAGTACGATTCTTTTCTGTTTGACTCAGTAATCAAACGATTACGATTACAAATAATCAAATTATAATCATGATTACTTGAAATTATGGATATAATCAAAAAGTATCAAAAGTAATCCTCAGAAAAAAGGTGGATTATTTTTAAAGATTAATATTGATTATATCTAGAATTTTTTATTTTCAGGCTCAAATTCTTAAAATAATCAAAAAGAATCAAAAGTAATCCTTTAAAGTAATCGGATTATTTTTGTTGATTATATTCGTAATTTAAAGTAATCGTGATTATAATTTGATTATTTGTAATTGTAATCAATTACTAATCAAGAACTTGTTCCTAAAAGATTATATAATGATTACAATTCTTTTTGAAAAATAATCTAATAGATTACTAATCGTAATCGAAATTTAACAGCTATGACCTCAACCCATTTTCAAACCAATGCATATTTGACTGAATAGCTTTGATACCTGAAATCCAAGGGTCAAAGATATATAAATTGACCTATGGTTAATGATCAATCGAGTTTGATTATAATTTGTATAACTTAAAGATCTGGAGGCTTACATTTATTTCAATACTGTTGTGAAATCGAGATTAAACGTTAGGTATAACGATTTCAAATTTATATCGATGACAACTAAAATTTAGATATCTAAATTTTTAACAAAAAATTTCTATATTGATAACACTTTGATGGTCACAAAAACAAAATTGCTCAGAGCGTACGATTTCACCCATTTTGGGTATGATGAATCGAACTTGAATTTCGATAAAAAATAAGCAAGTATCTAACTTTTGACAACTAGAATGTAAATAATTTTTTGTACTCATTTATTTTTCCATAGGTGTGAGCGATGTGCGTGTGCGTGGGCGGGAGATACCTATTTTTTGTTCCACTCAACAAATTTTGTTCCTGTAGCTTAAATATAGACCTCCAGAGTTTCATTATCGTGGGTTGTATGGGAGATAATATTTCAGAACAAGTCTTAGTTTTGAAAAAAATGCATGTACACTAAGGTGGGTCACCAAAAAAAGTTTGGATTTACCGCCCCTAATATGAAAGCATATGTTGAGAGTATTTCAGAACCATTAAAATTTTTTTTTTTGGCGAACCCAAAATCTGCCCCAAATGGTCTTTTTTGTATAGCTGGACAGTTTTAACCCGATCTTGAAAAAAGTATACCGTTGAATAGGTCTCAATTAGTACAATAACCCGTTGTGATAATAATTTTACTTAGGAATTCATCTTTGACCAAATATTTAAATTTTTCGTCGTATGGCCTCAGTACCCCCAAAACTATAAAAATTTTTTTTTAAGATAATAAAAGTTCATACAAAATCATTACACTTTTGTGAAGGAACTATTAAATTTCATTCGTAGGAAAAAAAGTTACAGCGAATCAAAATTTCAGTGAAGTTCGTCTTCGCTTTTGGACTTTAGCCTTCGCTTCATCTTCGTATCCCCTCGGAATGACTTCGTTCAACTTCGGTTTTGTTCGTTAGTATTTGATTAATCTTCGTTTGGGTTCGTTTTTCATACCAAATTTCTTTAAAATCGGTCCAGTCGTTCAGGCGTTATTGAGCCATATATATTTTATTACTTTAAGCGCCCTCTATCGAAAGTTTTTATAACTTCTAAAAGTCTATCTTGTATTCCTAGGTCAGAAAATCTTCGTATCATCAAAATCGCTCTAGTCGTTCAGCCAGAAACATATTATTACATAAAAACAATGCAACAATCAAAGCAGCAACTATAGGAAAAAGCACACAACCGCACACACTGTAAACAAAATATTATCAGTACTAAAAACAAACTATCTGCTATTCCTTTCAAATTATTAACCAATTGTGAACAAAAGGCACGCAACGTACAAATATTCCTATAGTTTAAAGTAGGCGTGTCAGTGGGTAATTTCCAAAATATTCAGAAGTGCATATCCTTGGGTCCATGTGAAAATGTGTAGCAACGTTCATGCAATTATCTCAACTCCTTTTCCTTTACGGACAACACACAGATAGACGGTCGAACGGATGCAATTTTTGCTATATTTCGGCCTTGAAGACCCCATGGGTGTGCAAAAAATATCCCCTTTCGAATATAAAATTCTAGTATTTTTTACACGGTGTTTTTCAACACCGAACGGTGTAGGACTCCCTGGAACACCGATCGGTGTACACATTTTTTAGTGTATAGCATACCAAAAAAATACTTTTTGTAAAGGAATATTAATGACATAGCATGTTCTGACGTCTAGTTGTAGGAAGACTATGAAAAATGCTGCAAAATAATGTTTCGTAAGTATGTAGCCCTAATGGGGCCTAAGAGCATTTATTTTTTATATTATTTATTTTGCTGGTTTTGCAAGTTTTGACGACTTGTTATTTAAAAATTGTGAAAAAGTCTGCAAAAAACACAATGTTTGAAAATTTTGACCTAAAAATGATCAAGACCTATTCGTTGGTGTTCGAAATGTTCACAAAAGTTAAAGCCTGAGGCATTCTAAATAACTTCTCCAAAGAAATCTTGCCAAAAATACCAACCAGATACTAGTTAAAGAAACTAAAAGAAGGTTTAAACCTAAAAAACATGCCTTGGAGGCAATATTTTCAAGGAGGTGTGTCGAAAGCTTAAAAACCTTATTATAATGAAAACAGTCCTCTCCGAACCGACTTTGAATTTTTTTTTAATACTATTACAGTGTTATGTTAAATAAGTTTATTTTATTTCCCACTCGGGAACTGAGAACTTAGTATTGAGAGCCATTCGCTATCATTTACGAAGCTTTATAACACCCTTAAGAATGGCTATACTTTTATTTCAAAAAGTTCTTTACTATACTCAAAAAAAAAAACACATATCTATCTCCGATAAAAAGTTTCTCTATTTTCGATAATAGCAATTTTCTCTTTTTCAATTAGAATTTTCTTCAATTAGAATAAATTTTCACATTTTCGAAGAAATATTTCTTCACTTCTGGGAAATGGAAATATTTCAATGTTAAGTATTTTTCTCGCACAAAAAAATTCTCATTTATAGGAACAAATTTATTGAAAATGTAAAATTTTTCCTATATTTTGAAAAATTTACTATGAGAAGTATTTCCTTCAATAAAACAAATCTTTTACTCAAAATAAAATAAAAGGTCTTTTTCTTTAAAATCGATATATTTTTATAAATTTCTCTTTTTCAGAAAAGCTTTTAATCATTTTTAGATAATTTTTATTATCACATTAAGAGAAAAGCATTCTCTGAAGCAAAATCTATATCATTTTCCTCTAAATATGATTCTCTTTTTATCATATTCCGAGAAACTTTTTTCTGAGTGTAGCGTTTCTCTTTCAGAAACGTTAACTGTTCCGAAAATTATACCGACATTTCTTCAATTGAGACATCGTTACTTTAACGAAATACTATCGATAAATTATTTTATGCAGATCTAACTAGCTGGGCTCTGTTTCTGACTCACTACAACAACTGCTACTTCTCTTAGTTGTAGCGAACGCAACACAGCGACGCTATAGCGAAAATGTTGAAAATAACGAACTCTGCTGATTGATTGAAGAAACGAATGAATGACGGAAGGTTTGATAATTGCATGGATTGATTGATTGACTGCAGCAGAGAATCGATTATGCCTGAACAGGTCGTTCGTTGGGTCGGTCGGTTGGTTGGTTGGTTGGTTGGTTGGTCAATCGCTCGGTTCAGATTTGAGGTAGGCTAAGAATTTACGCCACCCTGCTCGGTGCTGTCTCAGTGACTGCCTCTTGCGCTGGGTGGTTGCGCTTGAATAAATTCCTTGTGTTGCTGCTACGACAACGATTTCTTTAGCAATCATCCAACTCTGCCGTTGCCTGCCAATCACTGTGTGTTGTTACTGCAGAAGTATAACCATCAGCGCAAGAAAATGAAATTTTATTTACAAACTTTAGCCATTTTCAATAAAGGAAAACTTTTTCTATATAAAATCGATTTTAATTATTCAAGTGTAAAAACTGTTTCAACCTTGCTTCATAATCGCTCCCCTTGTTTCTGCCGTAAATGTTCGTTTGAAAAGGAAACCATCTTAAGGCACGTGAAGAATTTGTAATATTGTATATATAAATATTTAAAATTAGGGTAAAAACGCGAAATTCTACGCATACTACGTTTAAGCAAACATTATCAGTTTTAAGCGGATATAAAATTTTATAAACAATTCAAAATTATATAAATTATTTTTACTCCACGGTACTCCAAACACTTAATCTAATTGTGTTGCAAAAGATATAATCGCTTTTAATGATATGAAAAAACTAGTAAAAAAACCCGTCCTATGGGTGGGAAGAATCCATGTCGTAACTGATAAGTATCAAATAAATTTTCTATGCATGCTTTCAGGCTAAACATTTTTGGGCAAAGTTTGAAAATCACGGTAATAGTCTAATTACAGTTTGAGAAAAATTTGGTGTGAATCATGACGCTTGCCTTTTATATATTATGGTAGAAAAATATAATAAATTTTATGTGCATACTTTCAAGATGGAATTTAGGCTGAACAATTTTTCGTATAATACAAAAGCACTGTAATAACAAGTATGAACAGTTTGAGCGATATAAGGTGCGGTGCGTGACACTTGCGTTTTATATACTAAGATGTCTTCCAAAGTGAATTGAAACGCATTCAAGATTTGATGTTTTTTTTTTTTTAATCAAATAGAAAAAATAAAATTTAACGTAATAAAAAAGAGAAATAATGTCTTGAAGATAACTTTGAAACAGCTACTAGTAATCTTTCCGAATATGTTTAATCCCTAATCACACCAATTTATTTTTTTTTTTAATTATAAATCTCGCCTATGAATACTATCTCCAGCTTATTCGAACCAAAGCTTTGTTTATTTTTTTAATTTCACGTTAAGACTTCTTTAAATTGTTGTACACTTAATTTATTGAGAAACAAACAAACTTGCACAATATTGTAAAAAGCTTTGAAGGCTGTAAAAGTATCAACTGAATTCTCTGCCTATGCGTTCAAAAGTTTTTCTACATTTTCAAAGAAATATTCTTGCAAACATTGACTTCAATAAATTCCATCTTGAAATTGCTGTTTTTCTGGGAGATCAATGAGCCTTTTTTGCCTGAACGTTACATTTTTACAAATTTTTTTTTTTTTTTTTTTTGTGTCTTTCCTCTGGCAACTTAAGTGAAGTATCATTGACTTGACAAATCTTCTTCATTTCTTTAGGATAAGATCGAATTTTCTTGGAATGTACCGTTAAAATCCTTACCAGACAAAAAGTCTTAAGCCGCACTCCATTCCCATGCATCCGAAATTTTTGCATTTTTGAAAGGCAATTTCGATTTTTTTTTCCTGTCAAGTTGCCCAGTTGAATTTTTCATCATAACTTCGGCATTTACAACCCTATTTAAATTAAAAGCACGATATAGCGACGTTTTTGTTTTTTATTTGCTTGAAAGGACATTGACCTGACCTCAAGTGCTGCTTTCAAGTGCTTACCCACCAGATGCCCTCTAAGTCTCTGTTCTTAAAACTAGTGTGTGTAACAGAGACGTAGCCAGGATTTTCCTGGGGGGGGGAGGGGTAAGGGGGATTGTTTAATAAAATAAAATATACAAGTACTTAAAAATAGTTATGAAATGCTTGTTTTGAATGTGAATTCCATTTATTTATGATCATTTAAAAGCGCCGTTTGCGATTTTACTTGATAATTTCTTGTAAAATGTTATGAATTGGTATTGTTATCAGGCATCATAACATTGCTTTATTTGGTTAAACTTCATTCACTGCTCGCTAATTCATGTTTGATTTGAAATTTATTTGTCGAAGATTTATTTGATCTACGAAGAGAAAAGCAAAACCTATGAAAAATTGTGCGAATTAACATATAATGATAATGATTTATGACAAAATTGCGAAAACAAAAAAATGTGTCTTATATTTCGGTCTTGACAAACCCAATAGTCAGTTTATATTGGCCGGTTTGTTCACAAAACCAACTTAGAATAACGAAAGCAATATTTCTTCTTTAAAAATTAGACATAATATAGCATGTTCAGGTGTCTAGTGGTAAACAGACTGTGAAAACACGCGGACAAATAAAATTTTGGACCTAATGGGGCCCAAGATCAATGTTTTCAATATCTGATCTAAAGGTGCCAGGATTTGGTATATGAACAAAAGATAAAGCCTGATTCTGTACAATCTTTACAAATTATAAGCCATTAAATAGGGAATTAAACCTGAAAAATTTACAACAAAACTGTTTGTATGAAGGCGTGCCACAAAAGTAATGATACAGTTCAAATCCCCATACCTGAGATAAGTGGTTTAATCCAATTCGGTCATGTCTTCGAAATTTTTTAAAAAAATTATCACGGTGATGTTTTTTATCACCAGTTTTAGTCAAATTTTGGTAGATGGTAAATGAGTATGAATATAATCTTCTATGGAGTGATTTTTGTCTATTCTTTGGTACTTATGAGGGGGGAGGGGGTACTGAACCCCCTTGCCAACGACATGCATTAGACTGATTTTAAAAAGATTTTTCGTTTTAATGACGTCGCACAGTGGATCGACTACAAGGAAACTGCGGAACTAGGCAAAAAAAATCAAACTTAGAAACGCGAAGTAAAATTCGACTGTTAATATTCATAATTAACCAAAGTTTATATGTTCAATTAATTAGCTAATTGTTGTTGGTAATCAAGATTTTTTTGAAAACGAAAAATAGTAAAAATTTATGTAACGCACAAATGTTAAAAAAATAACAAAGAAATTTTATAAATAAAACTACTGTTAATATTTTTTGTTGTTGTATTTGACTTAAACATGTAATATAATAAAAAAAAAATTAGTTTTTATAACTAATATATATAAAAAAACAAAGTTTAACCATTTATTTTAAGTTAGTTTTAGTGATTTTACATAAACTTTTAAAAACGTGGAATGCGCTGGAACCTGCAATTAGAAATAGTTTTGTATTAAGAAATAGTTCAAGTTTTTATTCCAATAGGTTTCAGCAGCCATATTTTGAATATTCAGCAGCCATATTTTGAATATTCAGCAGAAAATCGGCTGAAAGTTCCGTGTACTAGCCATATTAAATTATTATTCTTTGATTTAAATAGAGCTGAAGGAGTTTTAATTGTAGAAAAAAACACATTAATTATGTATGTATATTTTTATATATGAGTATATAAATATAAAAAAATTTAAAAAAATTATTAAAAAAAAATTAAGAAAATTTTGAAAAAAAAATTAAAAAATAAACATTTACACAACATAAAAATTAAAAAAATAAAAATTAAAAAAAAAAAAAATTAAAAAAAAATAAAAATTAAAACAAAAGAAAAAAATTAAAAAAATTTCAAATTGTTATTCTTTGATAGAAGGGGTTAAGGGGTTTTAATTGTAGAAAAAACACATTAATTTTGTGTATTTTTGTATATAAGAGTATATAAATATAAAAAATATCGGCAAATCCAGTGTCACTCACGTTTCAGTCATAGCATTAAACATGCATTTTTTCTCCATTAAACAAAAACGCTTTTTACACAAAATCATATGGGTATAAAGTCATAAGCTTACTATTATAAGTTCATGCAAAAAGTTTTTTATATATGTACTCATTTCGAAAAAACTATCATTAAATGGTGTGTCACTCACGTTTTCGGACGATTCGCATTTTTCGACTTCTTACATATTCCTTTAAGTCTGCGAATTGTTTGAGTTAATATAAAGAATAAAGTAATTTTCCGAAACGAAATTGAGTAGAAATTTTAACTGCAGAAAAAATTTTGCTTTTTCTAAGAATTTGAAGATTTTTTCATACACTGATTTTGTCACTCACGTTTCAAAACAATTTTAATTGTCTTTTTTTGCATCGTGGTTAATCTGGTGAACTTTTTTAAGCATATTTTGTAAAAAAATTTTTTTCTTAATATTAAGGAAATTTTTATACAAAAAAGAAAAAAATTTTATGGAAAGATTATGTAAAGAATAATATAGTTAAGCAAATAATTCATAATATAAAAACAACATAAAACTATTTTAGATATATATCATTTTAACAAAATTATTCCCGGTCCTGCATCCGAATATGTATGTAAACCCTGAACTGTACGTAACCCTAAGTCGTTGATCCTTACGCTCATTAAAAACCAAAAAACCGCGTCAAAACCGCGCCAAATTTGACGATATGACTGACCTATTAGCAATTCCATGGAATTAATGATTTAATTAGATCTTTTTAATCTTTGCTAAGTTTTTTTTTCTTATATGAATCCGCACATAACTATAATTTTTCTCTATATTTTTTCATACGTAGTTTAACTGTCGGCTTTCACTTTTTCTTGATGTTTTCGCCATCTTCTTTCATTTCTAATATAAAAATAAACAAAAAAAAATTAAATGTCACTCACGTTTCACTTCTTCAAATGGTTTTTTAAGGAAAATAATTGCGTCCGCTTGATTTAAAAAAAAATACAAAATTCACTAATCTTATATAAAAAGTAAATCCAAGACATAAATTGTGCCAGCCAATTATTTTCCAGGATAATACAACTTATCAATAAAAATTGTCACTCACGTTTCACTCTTGAATCACTTTTTTAAATTATATTTTTCGACAGAAAATGATTTTTTTAAAAAATTTTAATATTTACTTTTCAACAGAAAATGTTTCAGTTGTGAATATTATGTAACTGTGCTTTGATATTTAAATCTCGAAGTACCAAATTACAAAAAATAAAAAGCTATAATTTTTTTTTGGCCATTTCAAGGGCTGAAATGGCCAATTTGTTTTTTTTTTATAATTTTTATAATTTTTTTAACTTTTTACAGATTAAAAATACATTCAATAAAATCAGTTAAAATTTAGGGATACAATATGTTTTTTTCAAAATGCTTTTACTGTAGGAAAACACAAACAATATCCTTAACATTGCATGTGTTTTAATTGAACTTAAAGCATTTTTGTTTTTTAAGGTTTAGGTTTACTTTTTCTGGATTTGCCGATATACACAATAAAAAAATTTTAAAAATTAATAAAAATTAAAAACAAATAAAAGAAATTTAAAAAAAAATGAAAATAATATAAATTTTTCAAAAATTATAATATTTTTAAAAATTAAAAAAAAAATTTAACTAAAAAAAGCGGCTCAATGACGTTTTACTTCCTAGTTTCGCATTTTCTTTATTTCGATCCACTGTGCGTCGCTTTGTATGGTAGGTAGGTAGAGTTTTCATTCGATTTCAACAGATATCAAACATGAGATGTTAAAAATCACAGTTAATATGAACATTTTCATATCATTGCATTATATTCTTTTTTTTATGGATTTTATATAGATTTTTCGTTTTTATTACGTCACTTTTTGTGCGCGATAGTCTTGGTTTTCATGAGATATTTTCAAATTTCAAGCTTATAAGATTGCTTTGAGCTCGAAGTCATAAGATTGCTTTTTTTATATTTTAAAGAGATTTTACGTATGTATATATGACGCCAATGGATTTTCAACCGATATGGCTCAGTTTCGAACTTGATCTTTGTTTTTGCAATAAAAGCTATATCTCGACTCGGATGGTGATGCCGATCAATAATATATAAATTTTTCTTTATTTGCCACGCCTCCGATCAATAATATATAAATTTTTCTTTACTTGCCACGCCTACCTGATGAGTATTTCACACATTACAAAATACTTAATATACCCATTACGCAATACGTCTGGTGGTATATACGAGGTTCGCTTGATTATTCGATGAAAAATGAAACAATACTTTTAACGAACAAAAAACGTTTTATTTCTCAATATAGTCTGCTTTTAGCTCGATACACTTGGTTCAATCTTCCTCGAATTTTTTGATCATATCCGAAAAAAATATGTTTTCGGAAGTTACTCAAAATAGGCCTCTGTTTCGGTGATGAGCTTCTTTCTGGTGGTGAATCTCTTTCCCACGAGTCATTTTTCCAGGTTTTGAAACAGAAAATAGTCGTTGGGGGCCAAAAATGGAGAATATGCTGGTTGAGGAAGCAATTCATACTTTAATTTTTTGAATTTTTTCATTGGAGTTGGGCATGTGTGAACGCGCTTATTGTCTTGATGGAAGAGCACTTTTTTCCTCGCCAAATGGGGACGTTTTTCTTTCAAAGAACCAATTCGGCTTCATAGTATTCGCTATTGATCGTTCTTTTCGGTGGAAGGTAATCGATGTAGATTATAATACGTTTATCCCAAAATACTGTCGGCATAACCTTTCCGGTCGATAGCATCGTCGCCTTCGCCTTCTTCGAAGCAGGTTCGGTGGGTGAAGTTCACTGTTTCGACTGTTCCTTTGTCTCTGTGTAGTGATGTACGCATGCTTCGTCCACGGTTACTAATCGATGGAAAAAAAAATCCTTCTCTTCTTTGTTTATCATTGCCAAACACGCCTTTGAATCAGTCACACGATAGCGTTTATGGTCGAGAGTGAGCGCACATGGCACCCTTCTTGCGGATAATTTTTTCATATCCAAATGATTTCGCAAAATGTTTCACAGCCTAAAGAATCTCGCACAATTAAGCTCTGCGATCGGCCAACACAATATCATGAATTTTAGTGACCATTTCTGGTGTCGTGACCTCCGTCACTTTTGCTTGTACGACCGCATCGGAATTCACTAAACCACTTGTGAATCATTCCAATCGATGGTACAGAGTCGCCATAGTATTTATCAAGTCTTTTCGTGGTTTGGCTGATGGTTGTTGTGCGCAAAAAATAATGCTTGATGAGCACACGAAATTAGCTTTTTCCATTTTCGCCAAAATTCACTAGCTAGCTGAAATTTTTACAATAGTCTATTAACATATTTTAGTTGACAGTATCATTACATTAAAAATTATCATCATTAAAAATTCACTAATATCTGAAATTTCGCCCATATAACAAGAATTCATTATTTCACCAATCGAACGATTTTACATTTTCAAAATTTCATGCAAATACGAATTTCACCTGATTTCACTTTAAAATAAAAAGGTGAAATTGAATAAGTAAAAGTGAAATGTGGAACACAAACTTTTGTTTTACAATCAATATTTAAATGTTTAAAATAAAATACCTAAGTAAAATACGAACTCAGTTGGGAACAAAAAGAAGCCATCTAATATATAAAATCAAATGTTTGTCCTTCTGTCTGTCTGTTACGTTTAGGCTCGCGCACCGTTTATCCGATTTAGCTAAAATTTGGACACCGAGTACGTTTGATAGAGAAAAGAACATAAAGGGTGAAAAAAATATGTGGGCGTGGCACTCTATAATAAATTCTAAACGCCTGAACCGATTTCCATAAAATTTGGTATGAAGGTTCAACTGCTCTCAAAATAAAACAAAGGCTATAAAAAATTCCACAGACTTCCGCAAGAGGGCGCTTTAAGTAGTGCGTTTTAAAGACATAATAACTCCTAAACACCTGTACCGATTTTAATGAAAATTGAACTCCACCCAAGATAAAACATAAAATATAAAAAATTCCAAAGACTTCCCTAAAAGAGCGCTTTAAGCAGTGTATTGTTAAGACTCAATAACTCCTAAATGACTTGACCGATTTAACTAAAATTTTGTATGTGAAATAACTTGACCCTGCAACAGAATTGAGACTATGTAAATTTCAGAAAACTTCCGTGAGTGGGCGCTTTATTCAATCAACTATGTTTGGGTCATTCACGTCAAAACGGATGATCCGAGTTTGATGAAAAAACTTTAAACGCCTTTTTCTCGAAATGACTTTTTTCAAACTGAGTGACCATTTCCTTAGAAACTAGATGTCATATCGAAACGATGAAGATGTAATTTTTTGTATTCATGTTCGGCAGGTACTGTTTTTCGGAAATTCGACTTAACACTTTCGACGGAGGGATGGGACAAAACCCTAAAAAACGATTATTTAAACAATTTAAAAATTGAATCGATAATTTAAAAAATGTTAAAATGAGAGCAGTTTTAAAATCGTCCTTTTTCTGTGCTCGAGGCACAACCCCGAGTAATGCCGGGTAACATCCGCTAGTTTGTGAATAAAAAAATTTCGCTAATGAAATTATTTTTTGAATACAAAAATTAGTTTATTTAACAAATGTGGCAAATGAATTAAGAAATTATGATTTTTAAAATATTTCATATCTACCCGAAAACGCTTACAAAGCTTTTACTTTATTACACTCAGAAAAAAGCTGCCATGTAAAATTAACGTTTTTTAATGTTATTTCCAATGTAAATCAGAAAATGTGGATTTTACGTTAGAAAATGTTAAGTTAACATGTATTGTGTTGAATTGATAAGAAAAATATCAAATTGATAATGTAATGTTTTACGTTGCAATATCAATTCTTAATGTTAAAATAACATTTAAAATGTTTTTAGTTCATAATTTTTTACTGTAAAATTGATAGTATTTCATATCCATTTAACATTATAAATGTAGATGTCAACAACAAGCAGATGTAATGTTTATTTAAGAGCTGAGCCATAAAGACATACAGGTGACCATGGCACACAGGTTAAGAGTGTGGCTTTGGATGCCCGGAGCCCTGGTTCGAATTCCACTCGTGACAAATTATTTTTCAATACATTTTTTTTTATCTGCATTAATTTACTGATACTTTTTGATATTTTAAGTGTTAAAATAACATTATTATGTGACAGTTATACATTTTTAAATGTAGGTCTCGTAATGTAAAAAGTACATTAGGATAATATCAATTTTAACATTTTTTAATGTCGGACGACTTTTGTCAACTAAAAATGTTAATTTTACGGTTGTTTAATGTACTTTTTTTTCTGAGTGTACCAAACCTTGCCTGACGGTTCATTAGGCTACTTTAATCCTAAATTTTACTGATTTCTTATCAAATTTGTGCTCGTTTTAACTGCAATTATTTCTTATTGAGTTCATTTTCCTCTTTCGTCCAGTTCGTCTACATATTTCTTCTGAAATTCATCCCCCCCCCCCACCACCCCTTCCCAAGTTATGCAGGCAATTGTATTATAAATGCCTGGAATTTAAGCTTAAGGCGACACACAACTCTGACAAGCTGTCTGACTGAGTGACTGACTGACTGACTAACTGACTTGGCTGTCTGAGTGCTCGTTACAGTTTGAGTTCCTGTTTCCAGTTCCGTTTCCGCTTATGCATTGTATTTGTTCATTATAACTGTTTTTTTCAGCTCTTGTATAACCTTCTTACATTGTTTGTTTGTTTATTTTATTCAATCCACTCTGTTTAAAATTGTTTTGTTGTTTTTTTTTTTGTTTTGATGCAGATCGATACAATAGGTACTAATTATATTTAAAAACCGCGTGACATAAACGTTTAAAAGCGTTTACATTTTCATTAAATATCTAACAACACTGACTAAATTGAACGCAGCGCCAGACACAAGAATTTACGAGCTATACATAAAACGGGTTAATTAAGCGCTCTGTAACACAATTGCCATTCTGAAAACTTGGTCAAATATGTGGTCTTTGTTTAATTTTTATGCCCACTTTACACA
Organism: Tetanocera ferruginea; assembly: GCA_958299015.1. NCBI lineage: Eukaryota > Metazoa > Arthropoda > Insecta > Diptera > Sciomyzidae > Tetanocera > Tetanocera ferruginea. Next base: position 97,471,332 of record OY282642.1, read on the forward strand.
ACTACTACTGCATTGAAATGTCCCCAAGCTATGTGGCTCAGTAGTTGCGTATTTCGGATTTCAGCAACGATATTGTCTACGCTCTGTTAGTTGAATATGTTCTTTTTTAATTTTTTTTTCTTGGCATTTCTTAGAAATGCTTTCAAACTCTTTCATTTTCTCTCTGTTTTTTTATGTTTTTTTTTAAACTAAAGAAATCTCAAAGAACTATGATGCAAAACAAAACGCGCAAAGGAAACCATTTGTTTATGACGCGTAAAAGTAAAAGTTTCATTGCCAAAGTACTGTGAAGTGAAGCTATAAAAGCATATCCTTTAATTTTATTTTGCATTTAGTAACAACTTAATTCAAGTTTTAAACTCTTTAGGAAAACTTTTGTTTGCATAAAGTGGAAAATTACATAATGCTGTGGCAATGGGTGGTCGTTGAGTGTATAATTTACATATTTTCCTTCTTTAGTTTAACAGTAAGAACGTTTTAGGCTATTTAAATAAGTAACTTTTTAACTCGCCCACAATTGAGTTTATTTCATTTTCAAAGAATATTAAAAGTGCAATCAATCAAACAATTAACTTTAGATTTCATAGTATTTCAAAGTCACACACAAATGTTTCTTATATATTCTAAAAAAATTCATTAAAATTGCAAAAATATGCAAAAGTTTTCTCTTTGAGAGAAAAGAAGGTGGTCAACTCTTAATAAAATCATATCATCTCTTTAATTTCGGTAAAATAATCCAGACCGGCTTGGATGGTACTACCCTCAAAGCAACTACAACCAGAGGGTGCTCCAAGGAGGCGTTAAATACCTCACCTTTGGTTGCTTGTTGAAGATAGTCTCCTAGTTGAACTCAAGGAAACTGTGTTCAGAGGAACCCGGGTGCAGAAGAACACTGTACAGAGGTGGTGTTGAAACAAAGGCCTCTCTGTCAAACCAAAAAAGAAGAAAGTAGATTTATCCAACTCAGCAAAGTATCTTTGAGTGGTCCTGGTTAGGAAACTCTCCAGGAACTACCACATAGACCGCATTATTAGCAGATCCACAGCCTCTTAATGGACCTGTTAGAGAAAGTAAGGCAAGAACTGGAGAATAAATTCTAAGATGTACAATCTCAGCGTTATACTTGCGCTGTTACGTATGAAGTGTGAGGGTCGGAAACCCTAAAAGATCAACCATCAAGTGGTTAGAATGCAAACAAGAAACTGTAGGGTCTTGTATAACAGGTGTTGTAACAGGTCCATCCCAAAAGCGGCTCTCAATGGCACTTCTTATTCAATTTACATAAACCCTCTCTCTAAAAGCACACTTCCCTTATTTTTACCCTAAAGCAATTTTGCATGTCTTTATGTGACTATATGGGAATACGAGAAACAAATTTTTTCTCAAAACTATCTTGGGTGGTATACGGTCGATTCTTAAATGGAGGAAAGCACTGTAGCTGGAATCTATGTAGGACTTTTCGATGAGAGGCACTTCTATAGCGTTTGTTAGTACACCACAATTTTCCAAGCGGAAATTCTTGCCGTAATTAAATGTATCAGACTGAACAGTCTAAATAATGTTAAAATAAAAACGATTTCCGTTTTCTTTACAATCAAACTGCCCTAAAAAGTTTTGCTAGTGTTATCTTCCTTAAGAACCTCTCTGCACAGAACAACAAGATTCTTGGGAGAAGTCTTTAGTACAGATTAGCCAATATTCCGAGAACTTTCGTCTAATGAACTCAAGTTCCTTATTAATATAGTGTAAAATCTTATCTCAGGATGATGACTGGAATTATAACTAGGTATTGGAAACAAAAGGAACATCTATTGAAAAATGAGTTTCTGAACTGATTTAATATGTAGACTATGCTTTGAAGATGAGGAAATTTGCAGACATAATCTTCACTGAATGGCCAGCTCTTCTGCAAGCAAGGAAGGGAAACCTCGGCACCGAATTAGTCTCGATATGACATAAGATCTGGCTTATCTTAGACTCGAAAATATTCTATGCTTTCTGAAAAACTCTTAACTCCTTTAAATACATAAATATGACATAATAGGCTAGCCATCACTAAAAAAACCAGTGCCAGTGTAGCCATAGCTCATCGCAAACCATATCTATCTAAAATATAAAACTTAATTGAAAAAGTAAAGAATGGGTTAGCGGTTGATTTCTTTAAAATCACATGTTATGTTAGCACTGACAGCTATTTTGCACTCAAAAAAGCTTCAGAAACTCAGTATTATAATTAATTATTTAAATGTGATCCCGGCTTTGTAATAAATGGCTCAAGCAACAAGTTTAAACATATCAATTAAATTAACAATTAAACCAAAAAAATTATAAACTAGATCAAATTCAAATATTGCCTTCGCCATTTTGAGTTTTCATAAATTTGAACCCGAATCTCGTCATCAGCTTATCCCAAAAACTTTTATGTATGTATTGATTTCGATGCAATATCGATATTAATTAATATCGATAGAATAACTCAAATAATGGAGAAAGAGCACTGAAACTTCACATGCGAACTTTTACTGTGAGAGTAACGTATGAAAAAAATTTTTTTTTAATTTCGGTCTATATCGGCTATTACTAGGGTTCCCAACTGTCCCGGATTTCGCGGGACGTCCCGCATTTCAGCTAATTTTTTAGCGTCCCGCGACGACCCCTTGCGGGACACCTTTTGTCCCGCATTTGAGAACTTAAGATTGTTTGTATCTAAATTTCCAATTCGACATGAAACACAGTTTCCTAAACCGTTTAATTTTATTATCAAAATAAATTTATAGCTCGTTTCAAAAGAGAAGAACATTTCTTAGTTTCATTTTTCGATGCGCAGTGAGAAGTTATTTCTAAAGCTAGAAAATTTTTTAGAGCGTAGTTTCTTGCTCTTTTTGTTCTGTTCGCTGAACTTTATGCTGTTTTTGAATGGTTTTACTGTTTTTCTTAATATTTAAATGAGCAAACATTTAGAACAAATGATCGCTCAAGTACGGCGTTGCACCAACGGCCTGCAGCAACCTGCATCTTGAGAGAGAAATAAAATAAAAAATACATAAAAAATAAATTATTTTCTCAAGAAAAAATTGTGAAGTGAAATTACGGATGACAAAATATTTTTTTCCGCACATTTTTTTTTTTTAATTTTGATTGGTTGATTTTGAAAAATAAAATTCAGTACTTCCGAAGCGCAGTTGCTATGATCAACAAAATTCAGGAATATGCATTAATTTTTTTCATTTATTTTTCTGCTCAGAGAATATTGAATTTTATTTTTAATGTCGACCAATCAGAACGAAGAACACTCTCCATATTATTATCTTTATCTCAAACATGTGCGAAAATGTTCTTCTCTTTTGAAACAGGCAATATCATTTATTTTTCATATATTTTATTTATCAAAACGATTTGGATTTATTTTTTGGTTTTTTCATGAACTGGGCAAGAGTTGGAAAGAGATCTAAACAATATGAAAGAACCAAGCGATGGTGTAAAGGCATTGTTGATACCCTTTATTTCTCAAAGAATAAAAGCAAATATTTAATAAAAAAAAAAATATGAATGTTGTCCCGCATTTTTTAGCCAAGTCCCGCATTTTTGATGGCTCCGTCCCGATTTTGTACTTTTCAGAGTTGGCAACCCTAGCTATTACAGTTATTATAAACCACTAGCAATACCCGGCGCGCGTTGCTACGCCTAAGACAAAAATATGTACTTCATCTGTGACTTCAAAACCTATTCAATATAAAATGTACCTTGTATGGAGAGAACACTCCCACCTGTCCAAAGCCCGGCCCAGTTGTCTAGTAGAAAGACATTACCAAAAAGTAACTCCATTCTGAATTTCATTGCTCAGCGACTTTTACTTTCAAAGGTATTTGCTATCAAAAATGTTATCCTGTATGGGCGGAGCCAGACCCCTTTGTCTATTGCCCGACCATCTCAGTTTTCAAGAAGAAGAAAATCTCTAAGTAGTAACTCCATTTTGAGTTAGAATTACCAGTGACTTATACTTTTATAACTGTGCTTATAGTATATTTGGCTTGTATGACCGGAGTCACACCCTGTTTTCCAATGCCCGTGCTATTTTTCTGGTCGAAAGACATAGCCAAAAATTAACTTTATACTGAGTTTAAATGTTATGAGACATTTAGCACCAAAGCTATTCGATATTGAATATTTGAATTGTAGGCTTGGTGCCACGCCCCATTCTCCAATATCCGCTGATTTTTCCCAGTCGAAGAACACAACGAAATATTATATTCGTTTCGAGTTTAATAAATGTGTGACTTATACCTATTTCGAAAGTTATACTGAAAAGTTTGAATGCTTCAAAAGTGTCACGCCCCTTTTGCAATGCCTATAAAATGTTATCAGTAAAACAGCACATGAATATTGAGTTCGAATACCAAACTTTGGAGCTATGCAACATGTAATTCTAAAGCTATTCGATATCGAAAATTATGGTTGTATGGGAGCTACCACGCCCCCATGTTATATCGGTACCAAACTTCACAGGAACACCCTCCAAGACTTTACTAGAGTTTCCCTGAAAATTTCAAAGCAATTTCTTTGGCGGTTTCGGAGTCTACTTGTAACATACACACATTCATTTTAATATTTATAGATACCATCAGAAAATATGTATTTCCGATCCTGTTTTAATTGAGATTTACTGCATGTGTTCATTACGCCTGTGATGCGCATGGAAAAATTCAAATCGGAACAAAAAGGTATGAATATGTAACGTTAAAGACCACAGGTTAGCAGTTCCTAGAAGTGCAAGACAAGATTTTGCTATCAGTTTTTCGATTTTAGTATTTTATTTGATACCACTTCTTCGATATTGTTCTTTAATTTTTTTTAAGTTTTTTAATAAAATTCACTTTTAAAAAAATGTAACGTTAAATACCACATAAAACTGGTTATATCTTCAAACCAACAAAAGTCAAGTTTTGATGCCCTTCTTTTATTCAAACATACTAAAGTTATTGTTTCGATGGATATTTTCAATATTTTGACAAATATACATTTGAGTGAAACGTTAAAGAGAAAAAATTTACCATATGGCTAATTCCATAGAGACGGATGTGACGTTTTGACTTCTTTATCGTGCTGAAAATGGTATTAACCGGTTAAAATTTAAGCAACTTACTATAGAATCTATTAGAAGATGCCGCAAGGTTTCAAAATGCTAAAACATAATGCAATTATTAATACTAGCATAATAGTTAAATTTGCTTAAACACCTGGGACGGGTGTAACGAGTACAATTTTAGAAACTAAAAATTCTGCGTTTAAAATTGAAATTTATTTATTTATTTATTTATTTATTTATTTAGTTTACCATCTACTGGGCTATGCCCTTACAGATTACATACTTAGCCTAATACTTAATACTAGTTTGAATAAAAGAAATTTTTAACATCAATTTTAAACTTATTTCTATCTGTCGTAAAATCGCAATGACTCCCTGCTAAATTACAAAGAGATATGCATCTAGAAATAGGCTCATTCGCTCCATAGTTAGTTCTATGGAAGCGAGAATGAAAAAGATTTGCATTTCTAAGCGTCCTTTGTGGAACATTAAACATAATAAGACCAAGTAATTCCGGGGAATCTATGGTGCTATCAATTAAATCTTTTATAAAAAGAACACACTGAGTTTTACGTCTATTGTCCAGTTTTTGTAAACCTAAGAGTTGACAACGCGAGTCATAGGATGGCATGTTTTCATATGAATACGTACGTCGCAATGCAAATCTAGAAAAGCTTTTTTGAATCCTTTCAATTCGAACAATATCAGTTCCATACATCGGACACCAAATGACACAAGCATATTCTAAAATTGATCTTACTAATGAAAAAAATAGTGTTTGAACTGTAAAAGGATTCAAAAATTCTTTAGAATTTCTTTTTAAAAAACCGAGTTTTGAATTTGCCTTTGAGATAATATACTCCATATGAGAATCAAAAGAGAATTTCGCATCAAAATTCAGTCCATCTTCCACAAGAAACCATTTTTGACTTACAAATAGTCAAATTTAATATATTTTCTGTTGAATACCAGTGAAAAATATTTTGAAAAAATGGCGATAACCATTCTTTTGTAAAATCTTAAATAAGACGGGTGTGACATAAGATTGTCGCTGTATGACGAGTGAGAATTATAGATAAGAACTTAATGGATAAAATAAATCACATATTTTTGACACCAAAAACAAAAAAAATATGTTTTAAATTAATGTATTGTAGGTACTTAAAAAAAAAAAATTTTTCGCATGAATTTTTAATCAAATTAAAACCTAAACAAATGATTTCGATTTTTTGATATATTTAAAAAAAAATATTTTTTTGCAAACATTTTTTTCCATGATCAAATTAATACCTAAACAAATGATTTCGATATACATGAATTTACAAAACTAGTTTTAATCAAAGTATTTATTCATATACATGCAAAAAAATTATTATTCATTATTAGAAAAAATTTTGAAAACAGTTCCGGGTGTGACCAACTTTTTGTAACGGAAATTAAGAATAAACAGAAATTATTTTAAAAATTTGTGTAAAACATCCATATCCTTACTTTAGGAAGGTGTCATTTTTTATCATAAGCCCATGTTGCTTCTTAGGAAAACTTTAGCATTTTTCTGGTACGGGTGTGACACTGAAAAAAATACTCAGTTGAAATATTTTTTCTTTGTTAAAGCAGTAACCAATCCTTGTTATAAACTGTTCTTGGATAACATTGTTATCTTTTTTAACATTACTAACCTAATTTTGTTGAATGTGCATCAAGAGATGGCTGTTTTCAACGTTTTAAATCTACACAAAATATTTTAAGTTTTTTTCAACTCGGTGTTTGTTTACTTAAATTGTCAAAAAAACATAAAAAAGCATTAAAACTAAAAATAATTTTGCAACAGAAGTAGCTTTAGATTCCATTTTAATTCGAGAACCAAAAATTATTTCAATTGAAAGCATTTTAGTATTCAATTTTCCGTTCCTCATTAGTGTGGAAACAGCCTTATGAAGAAAGCTTCTAAATGATATAAAAAAAAACATTTTCGGTGCACTGAAAATGTTCTTGTTGATCTGTGAACCCATTTAAAAAAAAAAAAAAATTAAAACATATGCATGATTTATTTGCGAACTCTTAAAAAACAAAGAAAAGTTTCACTTATTTTAAAACAATGTTGGTAAGCAGAACATTTATAACCTGTCTTTGCGAGAAAGATTCGCTATTCAAGGTACCCATACCTACTTAAATGAACAAAAAAATATATACTTGTAGTTCGATATTCGATTTACTACAAATGTCTAAAAATCTGATATATGAACTGAAATTAAGGTTTTTCGGTATAAAAAAAAAACTTTCGTTGCCAACTAGCCGATTTAAAATTCTGTCCTGAAATTTTATTAAGCTCTCTCTCATTACTGCAGTTGGCTGAGCATGCCTGTATATCATGCAATCTCAACCTGTTATTTCTTCTCCCACATGAACTTCATTAAATCACTCATACGCCCGAGTGTCTGTCTAAACGCCGCAATGAGACTTACTTTATTTAAGACAAAGTAGTGCAGCGCGCGCACATGACACGGATATGTCAAATTTATCAAGCGAATGCAAAGTAGTTTTAGAACATTAAAGTGGTCCAAGTTTCGCTGGCAAACAATATTTAGCCCCACAAAAAAAAAAAAACCAACTTGACTGTGGTAGTGCTACGCCAGCAAAACGTGTTAAACATGTTATACAAACGCGCCTACAATATTTACAACAGGGCAAAAGTAGCTACTTAACGCGATGTAGACGGAGAAGGTTAGAGTGAGGCAGGAGTCTGCACGTTTATGTCAAGAGCTATGTTAAAGTTTCAGCAGCTTTGTGTAAATGAAACCATGTCGTCTAAGCAATGAAAAGCACACAGTAAGAATGATATTTTAAAGAATATTTACTGTTAAGGTTAAAATTTTACACAAAGTTCATCATCATAATGTATAGACTGTGAAGGGATGAAGAGAGCATATATCATTTTGAAAATGCTTGGCATAGGCATATTTTATGCAAGTTTGTTCATAGCTGTCAAGGCCAGAAGTGTATTAAACGCTAGCATCAGATCGAAAGTCATTAACACTTAAGAAAAGTCCAAGAAAACGTTATTTCTGGCTCTTTTTAGAACTAACTCAATTTTCCCGAAACTACATTTTTGCGAAATAACAGCACCTACATTCATTCGTGTCTTCATTTATTCCTGTTTTCCAGTTTGGACAAATATAACTTTTTTTTTTTGAAGAATTTCGACAATTTTCTCGCAAACCCATTATATTGCTAATGCTGTTAAATATAGTAGCGTACCTAACTTAAAAAAAACAATTCCTCTAAGTAATTCCATAATTCCACTAACTAATAAACTAATAAAAATGTTGTTCGTCACTTCTATAAGAAAAATTAAAGAAAGAATCTTTTTGGAAAAAAAAAAAACAGTGGACAGTTAGGTTTAAAAATCGTCGAGAACGGGGTATGCAAAGTTATTGCATGTAGGAAGAACGTTGTTATTAGTGCAGAGTTTAAGAATCCTAATACTCTCACGAAACTAGTCAAATAAGCACTATCCGTTCTTAAAAATTAGGTTAATCGGAGTTGATTGAGGGTTAAACATTAAACAATTTTTTGGGAGTTGTAGGACGAACCCTGGCTTTACAAAATGAACCAATTATTTGGTCTAAGTGGTCGACCGCCACCTAAAGCTAACCTATGTTTAAAAAAAGTAAAGAAATTCTAAAGTCAGTCAGGCCCGAATATGAAATACCCGTAACCTACTTTTTCAAAACACAAAACACAAAGTATTGAAAATGGAAGTGTTCGTGGGCTGATGAAGCCCATATTTTATATGAATTTCAATTTTGGTGAAAAATTTACCGTACCAAGTTTTATTCCTGTAGCTCACATGTTATTGCCTTTATTGTGTTTTTGCTATTGTTGGTTGTATGGGAGGTGGGCGTGTTCGTGAAGAGACTACGCCCAAGTTTTAAGTATTTTAGTATCTTAGTTTTAGTATAAAATAGATACATACCAAATTTTATCTCAGTAGAATAAACATAAGTCTATATATGGAGTTTTACATTTTTTGGGCTACTCGGAGGTAGGGTAGTGGTGACCGTGGCATACAGGTTAAGTGTGTGGCTTAGTATGCTCGGAGCCCGGGATCGATCCCCAGCCGCGGCGAAAAGTTTTTTCAATAAAAATTTTACTGATCGGTCACCACCTTTCTGCAGACAATGGCAAACCTCAGAGAGTAAATAATGCCATGTAAAGCTTCTTGAGAACATGAACTTTAGCCGTTCGGAGTCGGCATAAAACATGTAGGTCCAGTTCTCGGTCAATAGTGTGCAAACATTTAATAACACACACAACACAATTGATCATAAGAAGCTCGGTCAAAGTCCTTTCAAGGGCTGAAATGGCCAATTTGTTTTTTTTTTTCGGAGGTAGGCGTGTCCTTAGTTGGATGATGCCCGTTTTTCAAAACATCTTTGCTTAATTGTAACACACACACGTACCAATTTTTTCTGTGTAAGACAAACATAAGCTTATTTATTAAATTTTTAATTTTTCTGTTTGTATGGGAGGTAGACGTGTCCGTGGTCGAATGACGTCCATTTTTCAAAAACATCTTTGGTTTGTTATAAAAAAACATTCGAAGAAAATTTTATTTCTGTAGGTTGGACAAAAGCGTATTTATTGAGATTTCAATGTTCAGGTTGTATGGGAGGTGGGTGAGTCCGTGGACGGATGACATCCATTTTTCGAAGACATCTTTGTTTTGACATAAAGGTTAACTATGAGCTTATTTATTGTCAATTTTTGCGTTATGTGGGAGGTAGGCGTGTCCGTGGGTGAAATTTTCATGCAAACATCTCATGTTCTTATCCTCTGTTTACGGACAACACACAGTTGGGCGGACGGACATGGATAGCTTAACTCACGAGGTGACGCTGATCAATAAAATATGTACTTTTCTATACCGCACTCTCTTATTTCTATGTGTTACAAACGTTTGCACAAAGATAATATATCCTGACCTGTCAGGTTTAGTATATAAAAAATCAGAAGTTCGAGAAATCAATCCGACAACATTCGCAAAACTCTTACTTTTCAGGAATGTTACACACATTTCGGGTTATATGCGAAGTTTCTTTCAGTCTTCGTAAGTCTATTTGTTAAATGATTCATTTGCAAACTTTGTTTAAAAAAAAAATTTTGATTCGAAATGATTCATTGTGGAGAATAAAATTTATTCATAATTGATTTACAAACTCATTTTCCAACAACAAATGTATTCATGATTTATTTGAAAACTTATTAAGGAACAACGAAAAGTATCACTTATGACTCATTTGTGCACAAAATAACTTTTATGTTTACGATGTATTTTCTTAACTAAAGGAATAAAAACGGCTCCCTGGTGAACTCACGTACTTCGTAAAAAAAATTCAAAATATTTGAATTACCAAAAATCGTTCATTTTTGTATTTTGCGATATCTGAATGCAAAATTCAAAATTCTTCTAGTCACAATGCACGGAAAATACAAATTCGAAAATAATCAAAAGTTTCATTTATGATTCCTGTGAAAAAAATACAAAATCTTTTTAAAAAAAAATCATATGATTCATTATGATTCATTTGTGAATTTATTGTCGAACATGAAAATGTATGAATTTTTAAAATCCGAACTTGTTTTCGAATAAACAAGATGTTTTGATTTACAAACTAAAAAAAGAATGTGTTCATGATTAATTTAAGAGCTCATTTCCGTACAAGGAAAATAATCACTTATGATTCATTTGTGAACAAAAATGTTGCTAACGAAGTATTTTACCAACTAAAATGAACAAAAAAATTTTAAATTTTCGTTTAAAAATTAATTTTTTTTCTCAAATTCTGCAAATTAACTCAAAAATATTTTCATTAATCCATAAAAATCAATCAATCGCATTACTTTATGCACCAAAGTTTATGCACTTAACTTATGCTTCGATGCGATAAATACAAAATTTTTATCTTTAAGAAACTTGAACTCTTGAATTAACTATTGTGTATAATAAGTTTAAACTTGAACGAACATAATCATTAGCATCAGCATAATTGACTTCCTCCAGCGCTGCTTGTCTCGTTCTTGGCTTCTAAACAAACAAGCTAAATCGCTGGCAAAAGCCAAGCAGCCAGCATCAATCCAGCAGCCACTTTCTGCTGCACAGTTGTCTGTCTCAACTTCATCTTTAGTTTCCGGTTGCAATTAATCTTGTTGCATTATCTGAAGTTAGTACTTAAATCCTTGAGCCGTTGTATACTGTCAGTGCACGTTGTTGTTGGCTGACATTCGAACCCAACACCACCCACCAACTACCCACTTTTTGCCCCTTTTAGCTTTTATATTTTAATAATTTTCTTCCTTTTCACTTCTTATCTATTTAATTTTAATTTTCTGCACAAATAAAAATTTTGTTAAAATAACATCTGACTGTAATTTATTTGTTGCAATTACTCTGTCATTTTCTGCTTCTGAAACTGTATGTATGTGTGTGTGTGTGGACTGCATCAACCATGCTGACTCAAATTTATACGCAGAAATACGAGTTTGCATTATTCATTAACGTTTTAAAATGCTGCTCGTAGATGTATAAATTGCTGGCTGAAACAAGTACAACGCATAGAAAATTTGTTTGTTTTCTTTTTGTTTTAATTTTCATTATTTAATTCTGTTTTTTTTTTAAATTCTAGGGAAATTGTTCCAAAACTATTACTGAACTTCTTTAATGATATATTTATATAAAAAAAAAAACAAAACAACAAACAGCGCTCAAAGTTCAAACCATTCATGGTATCGAAATTAAATTAAGGGGTAAAATTTCCAAAAAAAGACAAAATAGTTGAAAATTTCGTTAAGAAATCAAAATATTTTATTACTTTTGATATTTTTTACTAAAAGCCTTTATTTTTCCAAAAAAAAATAAGCTATTGTTGAAGAAAATCTATTGAGAAATGAAAAAGTTGTGTTTAATGGAACGAAATCACCCAAATTGTGTGATTATCAATGTATGCATTTGGACTTATTTTATTGCCATAAAAAAAAAAATGAGAACTAAAGGTTGTTGTAATAAAATCATATGTTCTTCATTTTTATTGTTCTTTTAATAATTTACATTATTTTTACATTATTTAAATTGTATATAATTATTATTAATAATTTTTATTGTTGCATTAAATCATTTATAGGTATTGTTATTTACATTGTAAATAATTTTTATTTATCATTCAGAAATTCAAAATGATTAGAATTCTTGTTATGTCCTTTATTTAATTCGGGATCGGTTTCTCTGATGAGAAACCAACAATAGTCGCCCATCATTCCTTCGTCCCAAAATCCTTGGTACCGATTCTCAATTGCTTTCATCTGTTGGTGGAATCTTCTCGTATGCAACAATTCAACTTTTTGAGACCCAATGTTAAGGTGACATACTTCAGAAATCGTGAAAAACCGTTTGCTATATACTTTACTAAGAATGACAATATCTGCTATTGCGTAGTCATTCCTGGCTTATTTAATACCTTCGGTCAGCCGTTAATTTCTAAAGAGTGGCGTTTGTTTATTGATGGCAGTATTAAATATGAATAACACGACTGGAAAATATGTTCTGATATCAAAGTCGTTGGTACACCACGTCGTTGGTAAACCACTATTACAAAAAGGACTGGGCAGAAAGAATTGAGTCGAAAGTTGGAGAGAGCATCGTCAAAAACGTTCCACTCGTCAAAAAGAAAACATAATTCTCCCACCGCTGCACATCAAACTTGGACTTATGAAAAACTTTGCCAAGGCGTTAGACAAAGAAAACGAAGCATTCACATATTTGAAAACGATTTTTCCAAATCTTTCTGATGCCAAGATAAAAGAAGGTGTCTTCGTTGGATCGCAAATAAAAAGGTGTTAAGCGATCTTCAATTCGCAGAACTATTGTCACCAGTTGAGGCAGCGGCGTGGGATTCTTTTAGGACGACTGTTTCTAGCTTCCTCGGGAACAATTAAAGTGAATCTTACGAGAAAATAATCAACGAGTTGCTCAAGACCTATAAAAAAATGGGCGTAAATATGTCTCTGAAAATTCACTTTCTGCACTCCCATTTGAATTTTTTTCCGAAGAATCTCGGTGACGAGAGCGACGAGCATGGGGAAAGATTCCACCAACAGATGAAAGCAATTGAGAATCGGTACCAAGGATTTTGGCACGAAGGAATGATGGGCGACTATTGTTGGTTTCTCATCAGAGAAACCGATCCCGAATTAAATAAACGACATAACAAAAAATTCTAATCATTTTGAATTTCTGAATGATAAATAAAAATTATTTACAATGTAAATAACAATATAAATGATTTAATGCAACAATAAAAATTATTAATAATAATTATATACAATTTAAATAATGTAAAAATAATGTTAATTATTAAAAGAACAATAAAAATGAAGAATATATGATTTTATTACAACAACCTTTAGTTCTCATTTTTTTTTTATGGCAATAAAATAAGTCCAAATGCATAAATTGATAATCACACAATTTGGGTGATTTCGTTCCATTGAACACAACTTTTTCATTTCTCAATAGATTTTCTTCAACAATAGCTTATTTTTTTTGGAAAAATAAAGGCTTTTAGTAAAAAATAATAAAAGTAATAAAATATTTTGATTTCTTAACGAATAACTATTTTGTCTTTTTTTGGAAATTTTTCTGAAAAATAAAAAAATCCCCGAAATTTGAATTTATTCCGCCAAAACTAACAACTCGACCTAAAAATAGTGTTTGCATTGTTTGTAAGAAATTTTATTAGCTTTTATTTGATATATCATTTGTTTGATTACTGTTGTTGGTTCTGGAGATATATGCAATTAAGTGGAACCAACTTTTTTTTTCGTTGAAAACCATACAGTGGGCAATATATCGAAAACGGAGTGACAGAAAAAAAAAATAATTTTTTTTTCGGAATTAGCGACCGATTTTACATGAGAAAAGGATAGTGGCATTCAAAGTACAAACAACTTTTCGTTATTTGTAAACCAGTGCTATCGGTGATTTATTTTTCGATGATGTACTGTATAAAATTTTTAGTTGATTTTTTTTTATCTTCCATAATGAACTTGGTAGGTGGTATTAAAAGGATGGTAAAGGTTAAATGACAGAAAAACCAATTAAAACGTTGAAGTGTTACAGGATTTATTGGCTATTACTTTTACGCGTTACATTAACGCTCAGGTAATGCCTCCATAAATGCGTTATCATTGTGATGATGCGGTAGACGAATGATGGTTTAGTGGAAAAATAGAGTTGAAGGGTGGAAAGCTAGAGTTATGCCGGTGAAGATTTCTTTTAAATTTAAACACTCGAAACTGTCGGGTTACACGGATGCCGGAAGAGTATACCATACAATTAGTGTGCGGCCAAAGAAAGAATAATCTCTCTAAATCGATATTGAATACAAAGGCATGGTATGCGATGGCCTTGGAGAGCTCTTTTAGGAGACCTAGGAAACGCGTGTCTCTCGCGTGCCAACAACGCGTAAGTTGGGAACAGATGAAATGCTTCATCCCCAATCAAATTTATCGCACGCCATATAATTCAGTTCAAATGTTCCAATAAGACCTTGAAACCCATGCCCAAATGTTATAATTGTATTCCATTTTCGGCCTTATATGTAAAGTGAGGATCTGCTGAAGTGAAGTATCTCTAACACCGTTTTAAAAACCTAGTCACTAGGGCGTATCTTTCAACACATCGAATCTGTGATCATTCCATCGCATATCAGATCGATTCGATATGCCCAGAATGTCAAGAGCGGCTGACTCCGCAAGATCAACAGATCACAAGATTTACCTATGAGTGCACGTAAAGTTTTCCTACTTACAAAACAAAAATTTGCAGAAAAGATTAAAATTTACCTGGTTTAAAATACCACTTTAATTAGACTGCAGAGAAATGAGGGAACATTTTGCGGTCGGTTGGTACTAAGATCGTGCCAAAAGAAGAAAAAGAATTCATCAAACGAAATATCGCCAAATTTTGTATCTTTTGTTTTAGCGGAGATATAAATGTCCAAATTTAAAGTGACTATTTTTTATGAAAACAAGTAAAGAAAGTCTAAAGTCGGTCTAGGCCGACTATGAAATACCCTAAACCCACTTTTCAAAAACAAAAAAAATTTTAATATGCATTATTGCATTAAATGCATATATGAAGCCTATATTTAATATGCATTTCAATGTTGATGAAATATTTACACATACAAAGTTTTATTCCTGTAGCTCACAGTTAATGCCTTTATTGTGCCTTCGCTATGGGTGGTGGGCGAGTTCATGGACGGATTACTCCCAATTTTTGAACACACCTTAGTTTTGGTATGAAATACATACATACCAAATTTAATTTCTCTAGACAAACATAACCTTATTTATTGAGTTTTAAACTTTTTGGGTTGTATGGGAGGTAGGCGTGTCCGTAGGCGGATGATGTCCATTTTTCAAAACCATCTTTGTCTTGTCATAAAAAACATATGTGTCAAATTTTAGCTCTTTAGGTTAAACACAGGCTTATTTATTGCGTTTTCAATTTTGGGGTTGTATTGGAGGTGGACGTGTCCGTGAGTGGATGACGTCCATTTTTCGAAGACATCTTTGTATTGGTATAAAACATATACATATCAAATTTTATTGTTGTAGGTTAACTATGAGCTGAATTATGCAGTTTTCAATTTTCGCGTTGTATGGGAGGTAGGCGTGTCCGTGGGCGGATGATGTCCATTTTCAAAACCATCTTTGTCTTGTCATAAAAAACATATGTGCCAAATTTAAGCTCTTTAGGTTAAACACAGGCTTATTTATTGCGTTTTCAATTTTTGGGTTGTATGGGAGGTGGGCGTGTCCGTGAGCGGATGACGTCTACTTTTCGAAGACATCTTTGTATTGGTATAAAACATATACATATCAAATTTTATTGTTGTAGGTTAACTATGAGCTGAATTATGCAGTTTTCAATTTTTGCGTTGTATGGGAGGTAGGCGTGCCCGTGGGCGGATGATGTCCATTTTCAAAACCATCTTTGTCTTGTCATAAAAAACATATGTGCCAAATTTAAGCTCTTTAGGTTAAACACAGGCTTATTTATTGCGTTTTCAATTTTTGGGTTGTATGGGAGGTGGGCGTGTCCGTGAGCGGATGACGTCTACTTTTCGAAGACATCTTTGTATTGGTACAAAACATATACATATCAAATTTTATTGTTGTAGGTTAACTATGAGCTGAGTTATGCAGTTTTCAATTTTTGCGTTGTATGGGAGGTAGGCGTGTCCGTGAGCGGATTCCAAAAATATTCAATAGTGCAGATCCTTGGGTGCATGTGACCATTTGTACCAAGTTTCATCCAATTATCAGATTTGGAATCATTGTTGAAAGCTCATATAGAAAGTATATTGGGTTTTACGGATCCTACTTTTTTAGACTAGTATTATTTATTCAAGCATGTCTTAATTTTAGAGCATTGCTATTATTTTGACCACAGCTGTATACCCGAGAAGAAATCCCACTGCTTTGGATCTTTCAGCTGATCACTGTCCCTAGCCATAGAAGCAATAAGGTCGCGAAACAGTAGTTTCAGATCAACAGGCGATGGGTTTAAGTCCGGCGCAGTCACCAGAACTCAATCCCATTAAAAATGTGTGGTATGATGTTACGGCACCAGTGACTCAATACAAATAATTAAAGAAATTTGAAAAATACAGCTGTTATACCAAACAAATAATGATCATAGAAGGCCATAGAAGGTCAGTCATCAGGTCTCATAGAAGGCCAATCTAGTGTTTGCAGCCAGGGGCGGATCTGGAAAAAATCTTGGGGGGGGTCAATTATCAAAGACACACATTTTCGATTTGAGAAAATTTTGTCTTTTTACATATAGACAAATTGTACTTTTTTGAATTGAAATTATTGAATTGTTTAAAAGGCATTTTTTCCAGACACATACACGCACTTTTCCGTATTTATTTATTTCACCCTTTTTCTGGAATAATATCTTAGCGAAAAGTAAATAAAAACTCTAACTTTAACTTATTTTAGATTTAAGGTTGATTTATTCCAATTTTTCACATTCATTCCATTATAAAAAAATTGCACAATTATATTTTCAAGTATGTGCAATGAAAAAACATAGTTCTTTTCAATTAAAAAAAAAATTAAAGGAATTTGAAACTCATTGTTTCAATACAAAATGATCTTGAATTTGAAATGAATTTTTTTAAATCTATTATATTGATCTACCGAATTGTATTACTATGACTGATTTCAACGAAGATATACTAGACCTTTCAACTTTTGCACATTCAATAACAATATATTCGACAGTTTCGAAGATATCGACGTTCAAAGTCGAAAACATTTCACAATTTTGCGTAGTCTGCTCTTTTGAAACCCTTGTATCTTTGATATTTTTCAACGAATTTACAAAAACTTTTTTTATTTGGTAGAAAATCTCTGAATTTTAATAAGCATTTTAGTTTTTTTTATTATCTTGCATATTTTCAAAGAAATTGAAAAAACAAACAGTTTTGTACGTTAAATTTTATTCAAATGCACACTACTTTTGTATAAAATTATTTTCTACTTACGTAGGAACTTTTTGAAGTGAATTTTATTAAAATTGAATGTACAAAAATTTTTGTTTTTTCAATTTGTTTGAAAATATGCAAGATAATAAAAAAAAAAATAAAATGTTTATTAAAATTCAGAGATTTTCTACAAATTAAAAAAAGTTTTTGTAAATTCGTTGAAAAATATCAAAGATGAAGGGTTTCAAAAGAGTAGCCTACGTAAAATTGTGAAAGTTTTTCGACTTTGAACGTTTTTCGTCGATATCTTCGAAACTGTCGAATATATTGTTATTGAATTTGTAAAAATTAAAGTCTAGTATGTCTTCATTGAAATCAGTCATAGTTATACACATCGGTAGATCAATATAATAGATATAAGAAAATTATCAGAAAAAGAACTGATTTTCATGTTTTTGCCTATAACTCAAAAACTCAAGCTGATGGAGAAAAACGAAGTCCATTTTTGACTTCATTGGGCAGCCAAAATTTATTCGGAATTGTTTATCGAGATCTCTGCACTTTTTATAAAGCTTAATTTTGTTACTCTGTGTAATTAGATAGTCATTAGATAGAGACAAATTATATGACAAAATTATCGCAAAATTATCAATAACTTCGTTAATATTTATGTTAATGTCTCTAAGTATATGCAATAATGCGAGTCCATTCAATCGTTCTTCTTGCATAGTTGAACGTAACCATGTTTTTAATCGTCGCAGTGTAGAAAAACTTCGCTAAGCTGTTGCTACACTGATAGGAAGCGTGGCAAAGATAACAAACGTTTTAGAAATTAGTGGAAAAATGTCATTATTACAAAGAGTAAAACGGCGTTCATATCAATAACCTTAGTTTCGCTCACCTTTTTACACTGCCAAATTTAAAGTTCATGAAATAATTGAATTTGAATTAATTCCTTACTAAAAGTGGACTAAACGTGGCAGTTCCATTTCATTAAAGTCGGTTGTGGTAATTGGGTTGGTTTGTTGCAATTATAATTACTAGTACCGCCTGGGGTCGAAAATCGACCAATTTTTGTTTGCTTATTTATAGTTGTATAAAATAGTCGGTGCAGTCATAGAGTTCTCCGCACTCTAATTCATTTAAAAAAACAATTATCAAAATCGGTTGAAAAACACGGGAGAAAATGGTTCTTAGTTGTTTTCACTACGCCTATTTATATTATGATGAAGTTAAGGTAGGCTTGAAAAATTTCAGAATTACAAAAAATTAAGAATTAACTCAAACAAAAATAAATGTATGCAACAAATTTTTTGCGCAGTTGATACAATTTCAGCAACTATAACCTAACATTAATTCACTTCAAAAAAACACTGTTATATAAATATCAAATATGATAAAAAGTATTACAGATGTTTATAATATTTTCATAAAGACTATAGCTGAAATATTTCTGAAAAATATATTAACTGTTGATGAAATAATTGAAGTAAAAACAGACTACTGGATTTTACATTGTTTGAACTTTTTTTTTTTAAAAATTTATAAAGTGAAATCTGAAAATAACAATGCACGTATTGTTTTTTTTATGATAAAATTTGTTGGCCCACAGGTTGCAAAAAAGTTTGGCAGGTTTTCACTAAAAATTTAGAAGAATAAAATATTTTAAGTGGCAACTATGGTCTTCATTGCCAAAATCTTAATTGCGCTCATTACAAATCAAAATCAATGTTACTTGCTCAATGATTTCATATAAAGGGCATTTTTAAACTAATCGTTAATGTTTTGTAAAAATATAATTATTATAAAGCAAACACTTACACTGAGGTAGTGACTTCAGGTTTTTTGTTTTATTTTTATTTGTAAGAAAACAACGCGTCTTAAAAGTTGATTGTTTAAAACATGGCTGTAAATTTTAGTACTTAAGGAAATGTAACTTTATTTTCAGGATCATTTTTAAAAAAGGCAAAGTTACTACCTCGACTTAAGTGTTTGCTTTACATATAATTATATTTTGTTTTTTGAAGATGACTACAGATCGTGTTAATCTACTAGCAAAATGGTCCTACTCGTCTCGCATCGCTTCATAAAAACGTCACCTACACGCAAATGACGTCACAAAACAAAAAAAAACAAAATTTTTTTTTTAATACTTTAATAATCGTTGAAATCAATAAAAAAACTAAAGTTTTACAATGTCTCTGACCATTTTTTTGTAGTATTCTTTCAAAAAACGTCTTCAGAATCGCTTATGTATGCATAAAAGTACCCTTAAGCTGTGAGCACAATTATTTTCTCCAAATAAAGTATTAAAAAGTAAAGTATTTAAAAGTTCTTGGGGGGGGGTAATTACCCCCTTTACCCCCCCCTTGTATCCGCACCTGTTTGCAGCACATGCAGCACTCGTCTCTATGTCGTATAAAGACTACTTCGATGCTTGGGTATCGCCTATAGCATCTATTCAATCATTATTTTCTTTTCCATACAATGTTTCAGTAGATTTTAATTGGACATATTTGTATAATTTGCATATGTACTTCGCATTTAAATTTAGTGTAAAAGCGATAAATTTCGATACATTTCCCAAAACCGTTTTCTCAAAAGCATCCATACACATGAACACTCAGTGGATGCTTGATTGTTCGCTGAAATGTTTTTGTCCAAGCTTTTTTAAATCGATTATAAATAACGAATGAGAACTCGTCAGTAAAGGTAACCTTGCTCCCTCCAGTCGCGATCCAAAGGTTCACAAGCTCATGTTCATCTTTTTTCAATGTCTTTTTTAGTTAACAAAGGTTTTGTGTTAGAAATGCCTGATTCCAAAAGTCTTGTAAATATAGAAACTTCGATTCCCGTCTGAGATAATTATTGTTTCGCTGCTATTAAGCTAAAGATAATAGGATTTTCAAATAAATTGCATATAGCCTTATCCGGCGTTTTCGAGGTCACTCGTTCTGTGCCTCTGCCCTCGGTATTATCAACATAACACACTTCTTTGAAGCGTTTAATACACTTGTTCACAAATAAAATTGAACACTATGCGGCGGCTATGTCACTCGTTTTATGGCCTTATGGGTGGCCCAAATTTACTTAACCCTTTTTTTACTATTATTTTATCGATTTTTTTTTCATTATTGTTGAGATGGCGCTGTGCCTTAACGGCACTACCAAATTGGTGGCAATAATGTATACGACATTAAGTAATACTGCCATGCGAATTATTGCCAACAAAATTGTGATGGCAATAATTCACATGTAAAATGCATTAGAATGTACAAATTGGTGGGAATAGTTCTCTTGACATTAAGGCCAGTGTATGTATTATTGCCACTGCACTTAGCTAAATCACATCATGCCATGTAGTACCATTAGATTGAGAATTAACGCCAAGCGCATTATTGCCACTAAATCAGAAGAGAGTGACACCACCAATTTGGTGGCAATAATGCTATTGGTGTTTATTCTCCAATTTGCACTCTACGTGTGAATTATTGCCACTAAATCTATTATTGCCACCACTAATTTGGTGGGAATAATTCACTTAACGATAATATATTTTGTTTTGTGCATTATTGTCACTACCGTGGTGCACTAATGCACTTTTTTGTGATAATCATTCACATTCGTAGAGTTTTTTAATTTAACTTTGTAAGCACATTGGCTGATGGCAATAATGCGAGTGGCATTAATTCTCCACACCATTGTGATATGGGCAGGTAAACCTCCAGCTCTTGTATAAGATGTTGAATGATTTGCCTTGTCAGCGCTGAAAAATCGTCGATACTTAATTTGCTTTACGGTGTTGTTGTCGTCAGTTATTTTTTACTAACATAAAAAAATGTCAAAAATATGAAGTTACCAAATTTTGTTAAAATAAATGGTTTAAAGATAACATTTGTTTTCATTCGAATATATATATTTTTCTTTTATTTTTAAAGCGTTAGTGTTTAAAGCTAAATTTAAACGTTGAAAATTAAATTGAAATTTTCTCTAAAATTTACTGATAGCTGCTTAATGAAAACCACAACACATTTAAATATACATACAATCACATGTACATACGCACTCAACCACTTTAATCTGGGCGCTCTGGTTGACACTAAAAGCCACTTAAGACAATTTTAACTCAGTGGCACACTTGGATGCCAAACATACATTTAAGAAAAAATTGACACACACACCAATGTAAACTTACTGCATAACTCTAGATGGCTGGCATCAGCACTCTCAACTAAATGCCAGCCAATTAACTTCGTTTGTCGCTGTTGGACAGACACACAAAGAAGAACGCCTGAACACAACCACAAACAAATTTTTTAATATTATTATTCTATTTTATGCCTTGTTGCGCATGCATTAAAAAAACAAATGCACTTTTTTACCATTTCTCGATCATCAGAAAATCCACCCGCAAACAATCAATACTCTTTCCGGTCTCCTGTGTAAACAGCATAATTACAGTTACACAGAGATATTTATACATCCGGTTCGGCTGCCTACCCCCACTTCCCGTTTGTCCATCGCTTTGTTTATTTGCGGTTTTTTTTGTACCTGTATTGGTTGTTGGTTGGTTGTTCTGCTCGCCTGCTGATTAACATCCTTCGTTGCTTAAAGTGGTGCATTCATTGCTCCACTCTTTTTATGCTTTATGTAGAACTGACGCCCACTTAAAAAAGCTTATTAAATTATGAGTGTCTCTTTTTACGTGGTATATTCTATGGTACTCTAACGTTGCTACCTACCAACAAGTACTCAATTCAAGCAACAACTGACTATTGATGCAAAATCTTTAAAATAAACTTATTTACTACAAAAAGCGTTTTTTTAAAAGTTTATGGAAATTTCATTTCCGGTTGGGCATTTTCCGGTTGTGAGCACACTTGCATAACTTCTGACTCTGACTAAAAAAAAAGCATGAGCTTAATAGCTACAGTCTATAACATATTTTCGTATGTAAAAATCAGCAGTGATCTAATTTTTGATTGTGTTGAAAGAACGATTAATTGCAGTATTTTTTTGCAAAATAGTAAGTTGAATATATATTTCAGTTGAAGGATATTAAATATATTTTTTGATTTATATCGATTCGATCAAAATCTTCCCTTAGAAAAATTTGGTGGTCGTTTTTTGAAAGCTCTCAATTTCCCAGTAGTGGGCACCAATTTTTGCCTGTTGTGGGCACATTATTCTTTTCTTGGTAATGGTGTGCTCGAGTTTAAAACTCCATCGAATGTAACAAGTGATACAGGCCGGTGTATTTAAGGTACACTGACAAGCATGTCAGCTTTTACACCTGTACGCATTGCGATTCTCATGCGGAATCTGATCGTTTTTTGCGCCATTTAAAAGTTTTAACACAACATTCTAAACATGGTGTTCTCTTTATTTTTTCCCATTTTAAGGATATTTTTGGTAAGAATTGATCACTTAACTAAGAGTTGAATAAGTTTTTACTTTATGATGGAAACATTTTTTTTGTCAGCTTTCCATTGATATACATATGTCTGTCTGCAACAAATGTATTTGGTCAAAAGTTATGGCTAAAATTGCTAACGGTGCCCACAACCGGATAAGTTCCCCTACATTAAAGTAAAGTTTATTTTTCCAAAAAATTACTCAAAAACTAAGAAAATGTCTGATATCGCCAACTTATCTGAAAATCTCCGAATTTCATCAAAATTCCACTGGGCGCGTCCTCTAAACCTTTTCCATAAAATTTGCAAAAAATCTCAAAAACACTTTATAATAGAGGTCGGTGTGGGGTTAAGTAATGCCGCATTGTGATTAAAAAAAATAGAAGAAAAGGAGTAAAATTAGAAAATATCGTACTCAAGTGTTACTTATACCAACACCGTAAAATGTTAGACCGATACTCATTAATTTTCCTCCTCAAAATTTTTCCGGAACATATCTACCCCCAATATCCATCACCTATATGGGAGGCACCCATATAAAATTTATTTTTTTTAATAAATTGGCCCCCAACGCTACCAGAGTGCCCCCTAAAAAGAAAAAAACAACGCGAGACTAAACTCTATTGTTTCTCTCTTTCCAACATTTTATCCGAACATACTTACCCTCTATTTCCAATACTTATGGTGACTCCCATACAACTATTTGTATAATTTTTTTTTTATAAATCGTCTTCCACCACTGCCAGGGTGGGTACCTACCAGAAAGCTACATTTCTATTTATCTTGCTAAAAATCTTATACCAATAATTTGTAACATAACAGTTGATACAATTTACTCCAAGAAGCGGTACCGTACTTTTTTTGTGTGTTTTCTCTATTTTCGTGAGATTTTTTGATTTCAGGCTTTTGACAGTTTTAACATTTTTAGTTCAAAAAGTACGGAAACAGACCTAATGGTGTTTGAGTTGTTTCATCACTTATTCTTTTTAAAAAAACCATCTGAATCATCACCATCTGAACTATCACAATATTTAATTTTATATAACTTTTTTTAATCAATATTTTTTATTTTAATTAAACAAATCTAGTGTTATTCAATTGTTCTTGACACACGTTACATTTCCCTTGTCAATTTAATTATATTATCATGATTATTAGAGAACTTTAAATAAGTTCAACTACTTCAATCTAATAAGCCACACAATAAATTCAAACGTATTATAGAGCACTTAATTAGGTTCTACTTTATTGTACATTACAATGCAATGTTAAGCAATCAATAAATCACAAAACAATTTTGGTAATAAAATTCATCAGAAGCAATAATCGGTTTTATAAAACATAACAAATATTTGCTTTAAAATTTCAGAAAATAAGCATATAAATAAAGTAACAAATAGCGTGCAAATAGAAGCGCGCGGCACGCTGCATAAATTATGAATTAAAATTGCGCATACGTCGTGGTTTATCATTGCCAGCGTTCGCAACAGCTAACGTTTTTAATTATTTTTATTGTACTTTATATTGAGTAAAAATCTAAATTGAAACTTACTTCATTATAATACAAACAGCTTTTTCACTTACGTTCTTTAACACGTAGAGCGATAATCGCTTTTAAACGATAAGATATACGTCACTCAAACTGCGTCAATTGATTTACAAATATATAAATTTAATTTTTTTTATACAGTTTGCTGTAAATTATCTTGACTTAATCTAATCATTCTCTTTCTCACCTTTTCTTTCTCTTTATTTCTTTGCAGTTTAATTTTGATGTGATGACAACTGTTGCTGCTTCCAGCTGCTAAAGACTTGAAATGTTCAATTTGAAGATTTGCTGACGCTGCGCAGCCGCATTTCTTCAAGTATTCAACAGCATTCAATACAAGAAAAAGCATTTAATTTTTAAACAGTTAAAAAAAGAGGAAGAAAAACAAAACGAAAGTTTGACTTAACATAAAACCAAGACCATCATAACAGCAACAACAACAACAACAACTTAACGAACAACAAACACCAATATTATCACCAAATCATCAATTACATACAACAAGAACAGCAGTTGAAAATAGTTCTATAAGTTAAATCGCGTCGATGTGCCATCAATAATAATAATAATAGTAATATCATCATCAACAGCAACAACAACAACAACTGACTATTTATAGATTAAATAAAATAGAAGCTAAATGAGAAAAAAAAATTAGTATTAAATAAATAAAGAAGCAACAAAAACGCATTCATCAACAATTAGCAGCGAGGGACATAATCAGCAAAATTATTATCACTATCACTACAACTGCAATAATCCCTCCATAAGAATCAGCAGCACTATTTATAAATTATTCATTACAAGTAAGTTTAGAATTTCTTAAAATTTTTCCAAAATCTTCTTTACCGAAACTTTTCTCTCTGCCCTTTCAGAAAATTTTATATAAGCACATGAACTACACTAAACTGTTCCCAACATAAATTTTTGACGAGTTCGCCAGAAAAAGAAAACACTATATACTATAGCGAAAACAACTCGTAAGGAAGGATGATGTTGCTGCTCATATAGAAGTCATTATTAAGCCGTCAGTCAAAAAGAAACAAAAACAAAACAAAAAAGTTCCAAACGAAAAAAGAAAGAATTAATATATAGAGAAATCTAAAAGTTTTAGAAATAAGTCATAATTTTAAATACTCGACTGTTCGCCAGTAGAGATCTTTAAAATTTAAGTTGTTGTCATCATCAGCTCATTTCTGTTGTTGTCATACTCGCAAATCGCAGACACATACAAATATATAAGTATATATACAGCTTTGGTAGAGCTTGCTGCGTGCGTGAATGTGTTAGTGAGTTGCATAAGAAAGAGTGCAAATTCATCGAGTAATCAAAAGAGCCGAAAATCGAAAGAAAAACTCTGATTTGCAAAAGCATCAGTAACAGTAACAACAACAACAACAACAACAGCAGCAGCAACTATAACAATTTAAGATATAGAAAAGTAGTTTCAAAGTTTCTACCAACAACTACTAAGCCAAGCACACGAATAGTAAACTTGAAAACTCATGCAAGCTGCTTGAAAAATTTCTGCTATTTATTGCTAGAAAAAAAAAGAAAATCAACATAACTTACAACAAACAACTATTGCTAAAAAAGTAACGTTAAAGAAAAGAAACAAAATCATCAACAGCATAATAGTTTGAAATTTATGTATGCTTAATTAAAACAGCTCAGACACAGACACACTCACTCCATACGCCCCACACACACCCCTTCACCGGCTTCAAATTTCTTATAACTGTAAACATAAAAAACCAACAATATAATAGATTTTTAAAAAAACTGCATAAAAAAGAAACATTAATATATATAATCAGGAAAAATGTCATCGGGAACATTTGTTGATCGAATCGACCCGTTCGCCAAACGTTCACTTAAGAAGAAGAGTAAAAAGAGTCAAGGTTCCTCAAGATACAGAAATTCTCAGGATGTGGAACTGCAGCAATTGCCGCCATTAAAAGGTAAGACAAGCAAAAAGCAACAACACAAATATTTGTAGGAATATCTATTATTGTCAAGTTCCTGCAGCAATCTTGAAGAAATAATTTAAACAAAAATTAATTGTTTATCAAAAGTATACTTTTTGAAAAATCATACATTCCTTAAAATAAAATGAATGAAATTAAAATTTGCATAAACTACAAAAGCTATGTCATCATCAGCTAGTTGCTATATATCTTCATTTTCAAAATTTCGTTCATAAAGCTGGCCAAAATTATTGCAAATGTTTGAATTACTGCATGACCTTGAGTGAAGCTGTTCGAATGCTTCTCCTCCCTACCACTTGAAACGTAACCAAGCAACTAATTGTCCAGAAGTTGTAAAAATTTATTTACAATTTTGTTTACATTCGTTATCTTAATTTATGCGTTGATTGGTATTTATTTTTGCGCTTGCCCAGAATTTCCATCGCTACACTTAAATCTCTACTCGTTAAAGGATCTTTAAAGGAGAATCTTTGAAGAGTCCATTTTTAAATTTTTCGGGCATTAAAACTTATTTATTTACTTGACTGTCGGAGCTTTACAGGTAAGACTTCCTATTTCAGCGTGTTGAACATGTGGCCGAGTGTTGCATGCTGCAAAATTACCTTGTCGTGGCTTTAGTTCCACCAAATACAGAGCGTAAACTTGTCACAGCGAATATTGGGTTTTCGCGTCGATTTTGGTGTATGGCCGGGCGGCCCATATGATTTTTTTTACGCTTGGGGTTATCGTAATGAACCCATTGTTCATCACCTGTGGTAATACGATGCAAAAATCCATTTCTTTTTTCCCTATTGCCGTTGGAGCAGCAGTACACAAGTGAAAAAAAATGACGGTCAACGTCTCTCGACTTCAACTCATACAGCACCCAATATCCTACCTGTTGGATCATTCCCATGGCTTTTAAGTAAACAGGTATGGCTTGTTGAGTCACTCCCAATGCTTTTGCCTGTTCTTCTTACATTTGGCACGAGTCTTCCTCAGACTTTTCTTACCTTTCTACGCGCTTCTTGTCATCAGTATTAAAATCAACAATTCTAAAATTCACATGTGAAAATCGATGTAGCATGTTCCCCGTGAGCTTCTTGCAGCATTCGATTTCCTTTAGCTGAATTTTTTCTTCAAATGAAAACAGAAACGTATACTTCCCGCGTTTTGTTGACACAAAAGTTGACATATTCGGAGAATACAAAAACTATGTTGTTTACACTTCAGCGAAACGACACACAGTCGATCCTTTTGTGGCAATTTTCGATCCGTATTTTTATACATTTCGTACGTTATATCTATCTGTAATAAATAACTTGACAAATTAACTTAAAAGTCCTTTAAATTTAAGGTTTATTTACAGTCTTTCGCATAGTTTCACAAAAAAGTTCAATGGAGTTCAATTGCGTGATCTAGTCGACCTAGTAACTTCACGCACAATAAAGAATCTTCGATCGTAGGCCAAAAAAGTCACTAAAAGTCGGCTGAGCATTGACGATAACTGTCACTGCTTCATGGCTTTCAAAAAAATCTGATTCAATGATGCCGTCAAAACCATATTTCGTACCAGACATTTACTTTTTATGGTTATAACAATTATTTAATTATTTTCAAACTTCCAATTAAGACAATTCTTCAAGAAATAAAATATGCATTAACGATCCTATTTGCTGATTACATCAGATAATTGGAGAAAAAACACGGTGCTTCAGTCACACTTTCACATACACCATTGATATTTTCCATAAATCTTTGATAACGATGTTGCATACGATGAAGCAGGCCTTCGCACTTCCGTAACAATTCCATTCTTTTAAAATTTCTTCACTATCCTTTCAATTGTTTTTAATTGATGAAAGTCATAATCTTCCATTTAAAAATTATTCATTTACGTAAATGTTGGAGATCACAAATAAACCTCTCGTCTGCACATAATCAAATGTCCAGTTGAAGACCCACAAAGTAGCAATGAGATTAATCGTATTTTTTAATAAATATAAATTTCTTTAGTTTTGATAAATATAAGTTTTTAAATTTAATAAATTGTATAAAATTTTTCGCTTAGTACAAACCTCACATAATATTGGATTCTTGTCATATAAGCTTTAACGTTAATTACAAATTTTAAAAGTTCTTCATCTCATATAAATATTTTTAAAAGATGCATGAATATTTTCTGAACATGAAACTCTTGATCCCTCTGTAGAAATGTTTACTAACATAAAACAATTATATTATTATAATTAATTTATAATACATTATAATAATTTTTTTTTTATTTCAACGCTTGCTTAAAACTAAAGCAAATAAGTAATGAATGAATTTTTGCGTCCTTTTTGCATACCTTTTCTCACCTAGCAATTTAAATTTACCATGAAATCCTTGAAATTAAATATTCATATATACATCCATATTATCAAACTTAAATTGTATGAACATAAAGTTTACTTTGATATGCAAATGTAGATTTCTGCCTGTGTATATATTATATTAAAATAATTTTTCTTCAACTATTTCAACATTTCTAGCCGATTGTTCGAGTCTGGAGCAGGAAGAATTATTCATTCGTAAGCTACGTCAGTGTTGCGTTTCGTTTGATTTTATGGATCCCGTTACGGATCTCAAAGGCAAAGAAATCAAACGTGCCGCTCTGAATGATTTATCCACCTACATAACGCATGGGCGAGGCGTTCTCACGGAGCCAGTTTATCCGGAAATAATACGCATGGTTTGGCAATTTCATATTTTCAGCTTATCATCATAATATATTTTAAAATGATTGTGTTTTCCTTCACAGATTTCTTGTAATTTGTTTCGTACACTGCCGCCAAGTGAAAATCCTGATTTCGATCCGGAGGAGGACGACCCAACACTAGAAGCATCGTGGCCACACCTACAATTGGTATACGAGGTATTTTTGCGCTTCTTGGAATCGCAGGATTTTCAAGCGACCATCGGCAAACGCGTCATTGACCAAAAGTTCGTTTTACAAGTGAGTGTGATTGAGGCTTTTTTAATGTTTTTTTCCCCCTAAACATAAATCAACCTTTTCTATTTGTTCCCTGCAGCTGTTAGAGCTCTTTGACTCTGAGGACCCACGAGAACGAGACTTTCTGAAGACAGTCTTGCATCGCATATATGGAAAATTCTTAGGATTACGCGCTTTTATACGAAAACAAATCAACAATATTTTCTTGCGTTTCATCTACGAGACGGAACATTTTAACGGCGTAGGTGAACTGCTAGAAATTCTGGGCAGGTGAGGAATGAGTACAAATGTATATTATATTGCTTTTTATTAATTTCCTATATTTTACTTTATTTGCAGCATAATCAACGGTTTTGCTTTGCCCTTGAAAGCGGAGCATAAACAATTCTTGGTTAAAGTGTTGCTTCCGCTGCACAAAGTCAAATGCCTCTCGCTCTATCATGCTCAGCTGGCGTACTGTATTGTTCAGTTTCTCGAAAAGGATCCATTCCTCACTGAGCCAGTTGTGCGTGGCCTCTTAAAGTTCTGGCCAAAGACGTGTTCCCAAAAAGAGGTCATGTTTTTGGGTGAAATAGAGGAGATACTCGATGTAATCGATCCGCCACAATTTGTCAAAATCCAGGAGCCATTATTTCGTCAAATAGCTAAATGTGTATCGAGTCCTCATTTTCAGGTAAGCAACAGTGTCTTTTAAACGAATAGCTATATTAAACACGTTTTTTTTCATTTCCTCCAGGTCGCTGAGCGAGCCCTATACCTATGGAATAATGAGTACGCTATGTCCCTAATAGAAGAGAACAATGCTGTCATAATGCCAATCATGTTCCCAGCCCTCTATCGAATTAGCAAAGAACACTGGAATCAGACTATAGTCGCCTTGGTTTATAATGTTTTAAAAACATTTATGGAAATGAATTCGAAATTATTCGATGAACTCACGGCAAGCTATAAAGCGGAACGACAGAAGTAAGTTTAAGTAATATTTAATTAATGATGAACGATGAATGAATCGGTATTTGTTGATAATATATGTTCTGACTTACAAATTATTTTTATATATAATGGTCTTGAAAAACTTCTGGACTTCTTAGTTTAAACTACATACGGTATAATTGTCAGTGTGAAAAGGGCTCTCTATGATTTAACTACTGTTGATGAATCTATCGATCGGTTAAGCGAAATTGTTGAATTTCTAGCTGAGAAAATATCTTGCATTCAAGTTCAATTGACAAAGTTTATGAATTTAAATTTTAAAAAAAGGTAGTTTTTTGAAGTTGAATACGTTTTTTCGCAACGAAATACACTACTTTGCATATTTGTATAGCTGTACCTTAAAAATAAAATTCTTGAGGCCATCAAATCAAAACAACAAAAGTCAGGGTACCCTGATATAAGGTAACGATTTTAATCTTAAAAATGCTCTCCTGAAATTTTGGAAATGAGTAGCTCTTATTCCTTGTCAACACAGAATTATTGCCTACTTATGGAAAAGGTGGTAACCTGATCCTGGTATGAGGATCCAATATAAAAACCCAATTAAGAATCCCATTGTATCTACTTTAAAATAAAAAATAATCCAACTAGTTCTTGAGATATCGTGGATGGCAGTTTAAATAACATGATTTTTCAGGGTTACATTTTAGGTTATATATTAATAGGATGGGTTTATTTTTTATGTAATCTTTATCGGTCATATCGCTATGGGAGCACATTCTAGAAATCATAATCTTACGAAAAAGGCAAGAAAAAATAATTGAGTCTTTTAGTCAAGTTTCATGAGAACCAGCCCTCGCACTGTACGCACGCACGGCTACGATCGCCAAATTATATAAAGCATTCATATTAAATTTAATAATCCAGTCGTAAGCCTTAGTTGCTAGTACTGCTTTACTTTTGTATTTATATAGTAATTAATTATTGTATAAATCTTTTTAAATAAATAAAATAAATATATTTAATAATACCAAAGAAATTTTTAATAGAATTTTTGATCGCTTGTTTTCTATTCAAATCCCTTTGCTTATATTTACAGAGAAAAGAAACGCGAACGAGATCGTGAGGAGCTCTGGAAAAAGTTACATGAATTAGAATTAAATCGTTCGAAAAGCATGCAAGGTGGCAGCACAACCGGCGTTGCCACATCAAACAATGCAGCAGCGAACAGTTCATCTAACGCAGCTGCGGGCAGCGGCGGCACCACACTGGGACACAGTATAAATTTATTACATCAGCAGAATCAATCGAATAGCGACAACAAAAGCAATCTGTTGAACAGCAGCGCCAGTGGTGGTGGCGCCGGTGACAACAATCCGGCACTGGGCGGTAGTAATGCGTTAGCAGGTAGTGGTGGAGCAGCGACTGCAAATGCGTTTGTCAAAATAAGAACCGATAAATCTGATAACTAAAATAACAGCAACAATACAAAGAGCGGTAAAGAGATGATGATGATGTTGATAACGATGACGATGACAGATGGATGGATCGATAGATGGACGGATGTAACACACAGGCAAACGCAAACCACACGCTAATAAAATAAACGGATCGACGAAGATTGAGAGAGGAGCCTTGAGATGTGGAGTTGGTAAAATAAGAGCGCTTTAGAGATAATAGACATTGTGAGAGTGGGGAAAGATGAAAATCATTTGCCAGTTAAGAATGTTTTATTCGCTGTTAATGAAGAACTTAGGGAGACGTCGCCGCAGAGGAGTATGAATTAATATTAAAATAAAATTATTAAATTAAAAAAAAACAAAAACTGAATAAATTCAAATGTAGTATGAAAGAAAAAAAAAATATAAAACAACCAAAAAACAAAATACCTAAAACGAGTTATTGCAAAACAAAGTTACATACACTGAGAAACAATACACCAACTTTCTATATGTAAAAAAACGGATATAAATTTTTTAATCAAGCCTACACACACAGAAACTTAATTAAACGTCAGAAGCAATGGCAAGATATTAGAATACAGTCAGTGAGAAGCGTGGGGGCGAGGGAGAGAGCGACGAGAGAATGTTAGCTGTAGAACAATTTAAGACAGCATTATTGTGTAGCAAGAATAAATGGCGCTAATAAATGGTGAATAAATGAAAAAAATTGACATTCAAAGAGTTGTCTTATAAAGTTATCTTATTATAATGAATAAATAAACTCGTTTTTGTTTCGATGACCATGTCATATGATCTACTATTGAACATGCCCATTTGTCATTTCAGTATCCAAAAGAATGCTCATGAAGCACTTCGCACCTTAACTTTTTTCTTTTTGTACTCATATCTTATATACAACGTCATAACTCAAGACTTAATGAACTTCGAATGTTGTCTATTTTGTTCTTTCTACCGTAAATTGATGATAAATAATGCAAAGAGGTGATAAAAGTATTCTTTAGCAATTTGTTTTTGTTCTTTACCTTTTCACTTACATTCTCTGTTGAGTCTATTCAAAATTAATGCCAAACACAAATTTTTTTCATACAAATTTCGCAAAGAAAGTGTTTTAAAAATAGTTCAAACCCCAGCAGTTTGATTCATTTAAAAAAATTATCAAAATGGGTTGAGAGACACGGGCGAAAATGGTTCTTAACTGTTTTTCCTACGCCTATCTTTGTATATAGATACTGCTTCGGAGGTACCTTAAAGCCATTTCGAAGGAATTTTTTTTGTGGCCAATTTATGTAAATTACATTTCAAATTTATAGAAAGTCTTAACTTCACCTCAATTCGTATTACAGTTAATTGTGTCTGAATCAGTTATTCTTGTCCTTGTTTTATGCTTGAAATTAAAAGAAAACTTTGTTCTCTTTATAGAGATGTAGAGAGAGTAGTCAATAATTTAAGGTCAGTAGCCGATATTCATAGTGCGGCTGTCTTCACTCTGAACTTTGACACAAATAAATCAGAGAGTTAAGGTCTGGTTTTCATTTCGTCATTTTCCATGGCCAGTTGTTGTCAGTCTAATAAAAACTATCAACACGTCAATTATTTCCATTTGGCAATAACCGAGGAACAAAAGAAGCTGATCTAATGATATGTTTTTAGCGAAACATTTCATACAAGTTTTTATTAATGCAATATTTTCGAAATCGAAAATGGCACAGTGCAAACCAAGCATTAGCCGTTACTCACTTAAATATCGCTCATTTACTTCAAGACTGTCGTAACTTAAAAAAAAGCTTTGCAGAAAAAGCGTAGAAAATTTTTTTGCGAAAGAAAAATCACGTTTTATGAGTTGACAGTCTTGATGTAAATGAGCGATATTTCATACATTTCAAAAATTCTTAGTAACATTCATGCCTTGCGGCCCAATAGTGACAGGTTCGGTTCCAGCTAAAGTTTATATTATATTTTGTTTTCTTTTTGACTTTTTGGGCTTCTCTGTAGGCAGTGGTAATTCTCAATAAGGTGATATAAAAGAATTTTAAAGTTCATTCAAAATTTAATGCCGCTTTGTTGAACTTGAGTTCAAAATTTTAAATGCTCTGGATAGTTCTTTTTTTATGAATTTCAAAAATGTTTGGCAGCGCTGACTGAATGTGTGCACGTTCGAGCTTTCATGCCTTGCGGCCAAGAGGTATCGGGTGCTATTCCAGCTCAAACGGAAAACATTTTTGGTCATGTGTATAATATTAAAAATACACTTTTGATTCTGAGAAGTTAGGATAAAATTGTCTATGAGATCAAATAATGACCAATTTTTGCTTGTTTGATTTTATGTTAACATATTAGCTCTTAATGAACGCAAAATTCATACTCTTTCTCTTGCACTTCCAACCTTACTTACCTTCTGTCTTTTACTCTCTCTCTCTCTCTCTCTCTCTCTCTTTCACTCGCGTTCTTTTCCACAACATACTGCTCTGCTTATGCCGCTCTCAATTGCTCTTATTATCGCTCTTATGCTTAGCTGCACTCTTGATTTCGAATTTGGTCGCCATGAAAATAATGTCCCGCTCTATTATGGCGCTTAAAGTCCCTAAAACTATATTACACACTCCTTCCATACTATAAAAACCGGAAATGCTGCTAAGCTTAATATTAATAAAAATTAACACGTAATAAGAGAATTATTTTAAGCTTAAGCTTAAACAAAAACAAAATACAAGCAGAGTTAAAACGATGCTCTATGAAAAAGTTAATAATTTTTAATGACGATGATAATGATGATCATGATCATAAACACAAAATAAAAAACAAATCAGAAAATTATTTAAATATGAATTAAATAGTAGCATTGAACATATTAAAACAAATAAATTTATATATAAATAGAACAACTAAGCTACACACACACACACACACACACACACACACACACACACACACACACATACAAACAGTCACCCACACACACAACCATATTCATATAAACAACTGAGAATTTCTTATGTAACAACAACAACAACAACAACAACAACAACAGCGTACGTTCATATACTATGTGCTAGTTATAAAAAAACATAATATATATATATATATAAACTGTTGTATTTATTAAAAACCAACAAAAAATATTAAATAATAATCACAACTACAACAACAACAACAACAACAAACAAGAAATATATAAGTTAAAGTAGCAAAAAGAAGAAAACATCTAATTATAATTAATTAATCTCTATCATATAGGTACATCTATCTATAAAGAAAGTAAAAGAAAAAAGCAAAAGTAATTACGTTTATTATATAGAACAACAAACAAATAAAAATTAAATTAAAAACAAAACAAACGCTGAATGTAAGCAAAAGTGAATGAAAAAAGTAAAAAGTTTACATATAGCTATATATATATATTATATAAAAACAAAAACAAAAACAAAACTAATCTATTAAAACCTTATAATTTAGTTCAAGTTGAGAATTATTTATAAACAACAAAAATGAAAACACACAAAAAAAATTAAAGTAACAGTGTTGAATTTAAGCCAGAAAATTATGATAAAAGCTATGCTTAATATAGACTTTTATAGACACGTCAAAATTTTCATACAAAGCTGCTTTATACTCCATATATATAAAAAAAAAACAAAAAAAAAACTCATTCAAATGCGAAACTTCAAACTCTTATAATTGTTTTGAAACTAGTTTCACAAGCGGTGCTGAAGCTTGTGTTTGGCCGTGTGTCGTTATTGTTTGAATATCTCTTATAGTTATGTTTATTTAAAAAAAAAAATTGCATTCTTTGAGCTATACTTAACAGTTTTTCTATTTAATTTCAATGTTAAAATTTAAGCTTAGCATTAAATGCATTTAATTTTTATGTTTTTCAAATAAATGCTTATTTTGAATTATTATTTGAATTTTGTTGTTTTATCAAATTTATACTGACTACACTAAGCGTCAATAAAAACGCAGCACCCAAATATGCTCACGGTTGAACTGTCATAATTGTTGGTTAAATAAGAAAATAACACCAATTGTTATAATTTTTTTCCATAGTTTTCATCTGTTGAAAAAATACTACTTGAAGTGACATAAGTAATGGTTTTTGATTTTCTTTAAATCGTACCAGTAGATTCTAAGTTATCTATTCTATGAGTTTTGAAAAACAGTCTTGAGAGAACAAAATTAAATAAGAATGTTTATTTAGAAATCAATTTCTATTCCTGCTAACACTTATATAGAAATAGTTCTTTTGTCAAACAACTAGCTGCGGATTACTTTTGAAGTTCGAAAAATATCATAAAGCATGTAACTTAGAAACCAGAGCTCAAGTTTATTTCTGTATTATTTGCGACAAATAATCTATTTTGCGAAAGCTTATGTTTCTGATACTAGCCAGCAACAAAAAACAAAATTAGAGAGTCGAATATTTTAAGTCGAATTTTTTACATCGCTACAAGCGATGCTATAAAGCTACTCGAACCTACAAACCTTCGACTCTATTTTTCTATGAAAAAATTCAAACAGGTGTCAGAGTAAAAGCGATGAAGCTTCTTTGAGAGCTTCAATCGTTTAATAGATGTTTGAAATGATTTGTATGAAATATGTAGTGGTATGACAATTTCTAGTAATAAAAAACTCTTTCACTCTGTCATAGAATACCATTGCTTAGAGCGCTCACTCTGTCATTAGGCTACGGCCGTGTTCATAGTGTACGCTGAAGCTTTTAACAGCTTCTGAAAAACGCTTTATGTATAATCAATAGAAAAAGTGCAGTGTTCCTAGTGCATGCTTTAATTCAAGGTCACGCCACTTTTGACGCTTTTTGATATTTTTTGCTTCTAACTCGATGGGGTAGACAGTTGATTTTTTGTAAAGCTTGTTTCTTCTATTTCTTTTTTTTTGCACAATGCGGATGTCTTATTTTATTTTTTGTTTATATTTTGATGTGCAGCTTATTTAAACACGCTTTTGGGTACTTTTTCTTTTCAAAGCATCTCAACAAGCTCAAAAAGCATATAGAAACGAAATGCATTTCATATACAATTCCCAAATTCCCAAAACTTTTTCAATAGGCAAAAATATTTTTGACAATCTTCGCTTACCTTCTTAAGCTCAGCGATACTGTTTTACTAATTATTTTTCTTCATTTTATTGTCGATCATGTACTCATGGAATTTTCTATAAATTTTAGTGCTAGACTATTTGTAGACCAAAAATCAAAATTACTCAACGTCGAATTGGTTAAACTGTATTTCGGATATGATTTTCGAAGAATTTAATATTTTTCTTGATGCACTGAACTATATTCACATCTAGAAAGTATATTATGCGCCCCCAGTAGACCGGTCTACATTATAAAAATGTTAAAAGTCTTCGGTGCGCGTCTATTTGCTGAAATTTTACCGTTAATTAGAATAAAAATATCTTAAGATCAAAAAATTGATCCTCTAAATATTTCGCAAATCGCTTAAAAAAATTTTGACACTTAGACCGTTTTGAATATGGAGATGTCTAAACCGCAACACACTTGGAACATATTTTTATGGGGACTCCCCCAAATCCGAAAAGGTTGGTCTAATCGCAGAACCAAAAATTTCGTGTCAAAAACTACAACAGTGTAATAATCCAAACATTTTAAAGTTTTTTTTTTATATTTTAAAATATTCATCTGATAATTTTTGGCGGAATTTTTAACATGAAATTGATCATTTTCTGTTTATTTTGTTCCAACACCTTTATGTATATAATTTTGTATTCTTTAGCAAAGCTTAAGCTTTTCAATTGTATAACGTATGTTAAATCTATTTGACCATCACATGCAAAATATGTAAAAATACGACAAAACTTTGTATTGCTCATATATATGTTTTTAAAAACATGATTTTTGTAATGTATTTATTAAAAGTTTTTTTATACCAATGTTATATGGGAGGTAGGAGTGCAATTTGTTATATTGCTAGAAAGCTTAAGCTTTGCACAAAAATATAAAATTACAAACATAAAATTGTTGCAACAATATAAGAAAAAAACTTGAATGCGGAAAAAACATAATCAGCCCAATCATGAATAATTGTTCTCCCGGA
This sequence comes from Tetanocera ferruginea, assembly GCA_958299015.1. Classification (NCBI taxonomy): domain Eukaryota; kingdom Metazoa; phylum Arthropoda; class Insecta; order Diptera; family Sciomyzidae; genus Tetanocera; species Tetanocera ferruginea. Next base: position 97,509,370 of record OY282642.1, read on the forward strand.
ATTGGAAAAGGAAAGAAGTTTCTGTTTTTAAGATTAAACTTGAGAAATTTTTAATGTAATTTGTTCATCAACTGACAATTATCGTGAGTGTTTTAAAAAATTGTGATGTCTTTATCTGCTATCTTGAAAATGAAAACTCAAAAAATGGTCTAACACATTTGTCTTATTTTTGATTTATTTGATAAAATTTAAGCAATATGGTAAGCAAAAGGTCTTGTCTTGACCTATTCAATTAGTTATTAATTAAAAAATCACTATTACAGCACCGACGTATGGCACTGGAGATGCCACGAAGCGAAACATGAAAAATTGTTATAAAAATCGCGCGATTTTTTATAACGTCTAAATCACTTTAATTTTGCATCAATAAAATTTTAAGCTCGATTTTAAAATTTAAAAAAAAAATTAAAAAAGATAATTTCCACTGTCGGTTATATGTTCCCATTATTCATGATTGGGCTGAATATTTGCGAAGATTTTTCAAATTCTTAAAAAAAAAAACTTTAAAGAAACTTGAAAAATTATAATTGATTTTCCATCAAAATATGTGTCATATGTGTTTCGGTCTGTACAGCAAATTATTCAAAATGGTTTGAGTACAAAATAGCTCAAAACTTACCTTTTAACGATTTTCGGAATATCTAGAGGTAGAATTATCCATAATAATTTTCCTTATATATTTTTGAACCATTCTTATACCCAGACTTTCAGAATGACTCTCCACCGTATAATGCACTTTTGACTGTTAATAGTATATATCAGTCATATGCTCGCCTGTGAACTTAAGGCGTTTCATAGACTTCATTAAATATAATAAAATATTGACTGTTTCTAAAAAACAAATCACTTTTTCACACATCAACAATGCATTGGAGCACAACAGCAACAAATACTATCGTCAATTCTATAGAAGAAAGCGTATTCAGTGTTATCCTAGCACATCAACATTTTTACTAAAACTAGTTTTCAAATTTACCTATGAGACATGTCAAAAGACCTTAACTCAAGAACTAGAAGTCAGCTCAAAAACAAATAAACTGAACACTGAAACTAATGTTAAACTCACATTTTTTTTTTATTTGCCACAATATTGTACTAATTGCCTTGCATTGTATGCTTACGTAGAACCGTTCTTGCTTTAATTTTTCAAACATTTATAAATTCACGTTAGAAACTTCAATATGTAAAAATTAGTTTTATTTTTAAGGTATTTAAAGAAGCTTTAAATCAAGTGTTGTACAGATTTAAAACATTCTAAAATTTGTAAGATTTCTTTTTTAAATTATAAAAATTTTACTGAAACAAAACAGTTTTTAATTAAAAATTTGAAAAATGTGTGAGAATTAATTCAATTTTCGTTACATATATTTCGGTATATATAGCATCAACATTCAAAAGTGGTTTGTTCTTTTTAAAAGTACTTACAGTGTTAATGTATAAGGCTGATGACAGAGTTAGCGCTAAAAGCGAAGCGATACTTGAAGATTTACTGGCAGATGCTTTAAGCAATGCTTTTCTATGTTAGAGTCAAAGCGTTTTTTATAACTAGAAATGCTGAAACATTCAGTTTAATATTTCAAATTTCAAACAACTATTGAACGCTCTAAGTAGCTTTCAAAGTAGCTTTATGCAGCTTATAGCAACGTCTTTTTTCAACATTAAAGTGGTCACAAGAGATTCTTAAATAGCTGTACATGCCTTTAAACATAATTTAATAAGTGGTATTAGGTCTTTTGTGCCAACGTTTATTTTGAAAAAAATTAAGTTGCAATGTTTAAAAATTTTGCAGTAAGTTATTGATTTCGTGGAGTCTTTCATACCAAAAGTGGGTTTACAAAACGTGGGGTGATACATACAAATATACCATTCCTCAAAAAGAAAAAGAAGAATTTTATTTTATTTTGTTATAATTTTTAAATTATTAATTTATAGAAAAAAAAAAATTAGACTTGAATCAATATATAAGAATTTTTAAAATAGCAAGACTTCAACACCAGCAAAACAAAATCGTGATGCGTTTTTATTGGCAAACTCTGCTCTTTTCTCACTTCTTGCCTAAATAAACTGCTCATTCATAACTCCCACAACATCAAAAAAGTCGAGCTTGTCGTTTTATTGCAAACAATAATAATTTGAAATAAACTTACCAAATAAAAACAACAAAATACAACAGTCGTTCACAAACATTTATAATTAAGTCAAGTCGCCTGTAAAAAATGCAATAAATTTTAAACTATAAAACAAACGTATTTCATTACAAATAAGCTGCATAAAAATGTTGCTATTAAAAAAAAAAACAACTGTACAATAAATTTAATAGCAAAATCACTTAGCAATAAAAAAAAGCGTACATTTTCATAAAATAACTACTTTTAGACTTGCATAGAAATAAAAGAGACACAAAAGCGACAAGTACATGTAAGGAAATCAACTAAGGCCCCTCTACCGATCAGGCCAAGCCAACACTTCACGCCGCTCCAGAAAAAGCTTTTTTGTTGTATTAGAAATATATTGTATTTGTTTTTTGTTTTTTTTTTCAATTTCTGTTCAATAAAGCTGTATCTATTGTTTTTGTAAATTAAATTTAGTATAAATGCTGAAGAAATGCGCACTTTTTCAGTCGTGGTTAGATTTGATGTTAAAGTTAAAACACAAATATATATAATATATATATTTATGCAGTTAAGTGAAAAGTTAGTTTTTGCTTTAGTACATGCTTGATTTGAATTTATTATTTTTCTCAACTAAGTTAAAACAAACACAACAACAACAAAAGATAAAACAAAAATGCGTAAATTAGAAGAAGCAGCAGTAAAAGTAAATCTTTATACTTTAAGCTTAAGTAAAGTATGTTTAATAAATATGAATGATTGCAGCAAAAACAAAAACAAAACAACAAAAAAAAAAATAATAAAATAAACTACAAATAAAAAGCGTAAATAAATTAAAGCAGTTAAAAGTATAAATAAAAAATATACTTAAAATTAGTAATAAAAAAAATAAATTAATTAAATTAACACAGATGTATTTATTATTGCCTAAATATATGTTAATCATTATTTTATAATGAACTTAAAATAGCAAAGAAAATTTAAAAAAAAAATATGGAATTCTTTACAAACAAAAATTTATACATAACAATAAAAAACTGAAAAATAAGCTAAACAAACGCTATGCAAAACAAAATTAATTATAATATTAAAAAAATACACACATATATATACATATATATATGTATTCATTTATGAAATGCATTAAATTAAGTCTTACTTTAAAAACTAAAATTAACACCTAAATTAAAAAAAAAAACAAACACAACAACTATAAAATATAATATATATGAAACAGCAAAGAGCTAACTAAACACGCAGAAATTTAAACAGTAAAATAAATAATAATAATTAAATTCTTATAATGCTAAATAAGAATAATAATAATAATAAATAAATAAACAATATGGTGGAAATATTTCTTGTAAAACAACAAAATTATTATTATTAAAGAAGGACAAACAAAAAATATAATAAACTGCTGCTGATTAAATTGATTGACGATTATTATACATATATAATTATTATTATTACTATTATTATTATTAAAATTATTATTATTACAACTATTATTATTATTATAATTCTTAATGATTGATTATTATTAAAAATTAAAACAAAATGAAAACTATTTAATTCACATTCAAATAATTTAGCTTTTGTTTTATTTTTCAAAACGTTCTTCAGTCTAGAAACACTTCGCCTGTAGTTATTCATCATTGTTTTTTCGTTTTTTTTTATTTCAAATTGTGTTTGCTTCTGCTTTATTCATATTTATTTAGATACTGATTTTGCGTGCTTGTAAGATTGTTTGTTGTTTTTAATATCTTCTCAAGCATAATTTCATTGTCCAGAATTTTCGTTTTTTAAAAAAAGTATTCAAAATTAATCAAAAACAAGGAAAAGTATTAGTTCTCAAATGTTTAATATATACAGTGCTGGAAAAAATAAAAAGATGCAGTTTCTGTTACCAAATTTCTGTTAATTCTAAATGTCGAAATATTAAAGTAAAATAAACCTTAGAAGAATTATCACTTATGTAAGCTACAGCAATCTAGCGGAAAATAATATTTATTCTCTCATTTGCATAATTCTCTCATTTATAAGGTAATTGAAATATTGATGAAAAATTGCGTGCAAGAAAAAATAACAACAAAATTATTAGAGTTCTGTTTAATCCAACGTGTATTTCAGCAATCTGAAGTTCTGAATTCTAACCAAAGTAACGATCAAGTTGATAACTCTTTTAAAAAGGTTTTTTCTCTACAAATTTATACAAAAATTAGTAATAATGGTACGTGGAACTGATTGGAATTTCAAGTATAAATTAGTTATGAAGAACAATGTTTTTAGTTGTTCACCAAAAAATAATAATCAGAAAACGCAAAATGACAACTTCTTTCTACAAACTACGGAAATCAAAACGGAATCCATTTTACACTTCAGAACAGCTCTAAAATGATTTAAATGAATGACCAGCAATAAACTGTATAATTTCGGAATCGATTGAATGAGGTAGAATTAATCGGTAGAACTCCGAGAAAAGTTCTCTGTCTGAGCCACAAGGACATCAAGCGGAGAATTTTTTTTTTTGGCAAATAAACAGGTCTTTCTAGAAAATTGATAAAACTTGCTTTGGTCAGATGAAACAAAGATTAATATTAGGACATGAATGTGACGTAACCAAAAATATAATAAACGACCCTTAAACACACCACAAAAACCTATTAACATATGGGGCGGAAATTCCATGATATGTAGCTGATTATTTTCATTTGTTGTAGGACCTATTTTCTTGATTAAAAGTATCCTGTGTGTTGTGGACTATGTCAAAATATTTAAAATAGTGATGCTGCCAGAAGCCAAGCAGGAAATCTCTATTAAATGAGAATTGAAACGTGTAAAAAATTGGTTTCATACATATAAAATGAGGGTTATAGCATGATCCTTGCAGTTACCGGATCTTAATCCAATAGAGGACCATGTGGAGAGTTCTAAGAGATTAATGAATCGTGGTATTTTCTTACACCGGCAATTAGTTGTGTCAATTTAGTTAATTCTATAAAGCGGAGATGTCATAAAGTTCCACATTTAAAAAAAGGAAAAAATCTACAAATTAAAAAAATTACACAAATACAAAGATGAGCGTTGTTTTTCTTATTTCTTGTTCTTGTTTGACTTTTTGCGCATAAATCTTATTAAATTTATGAAATACAAAATAACATAGCTAGTGAAAAACTTAATTTACAATAATTTACGCAAATAAAATTTTTGTTAATAAAATTGTTCTAGAAAATGAACGGTTCTATTATTTTTTCCACCACTGTTTATATGGCCTCTAAACATAAATAGGAATAGGAGAACCTATTAAAAGGATAACTGAACTCTATGTCTTAATTACTTTCTTGATGTGAGATATTGTTAAATAGGTTGACAAAATTTTTGGGAGTGCATTTCTTTGCACTCTTCAAAGTAAAACTAACTTTCCGCTTGGATGGTATCCCTCATTTCGTGCAAGACTGTCACAACTCAAAATTTAGAATTTTAGAGATGGCCGGGCCAAAAAGAAATGTTCTGAAGGGGAACTACCGGTTTGGTATGATAGTTCTGAGTGAGTAAACTTCTTGTGCACATTCTATGGACATTACGGTTCCAAGAGTCAACTTTTCTTTGTAACTTTTTTGCGCACACTTTAAGACAGAGAAGTATATTTTGACCAATAAAAAACAAAACAAATTGGCCATTTTCAAGCTTCTTATGATCAATTGTGTTGTGTGTGTTATTAAATGTTTGCACACAATTGACCGAGAACTGGACCTACATGTTTTATGCCGACTCCGAACGGCTAAAGTTTATGTTCTCAAGAAGCTTTACATGGCATTGTTTACTCTCTGAGGTTTGGCATTGTCTGCAGAGAGGTGGTGACCGATCAGAACAATTTTTTATTGAAAAAAAACTTTTCGCCGCGGCTGGGGATCGAACCCGGGCTCCGAACATGCTAGGCCACACACTTAACCTGCATGCCACTGTCACCACAATAGCTTGCCAATAGCTTGCATTTTTATTATCTATTGGGCTATTGAATTTTTTTGGGTTTTATGGATTGTGGATGGATTATGGAAAAATGCATTCCAATGAAATTTTCTAAGTTTTGTGAACTCGTTGAACAAAAACCTATAATTTTTTGACCAAAAGTTGTTCCACTGGCATTATCTATGGAACTAGTTGGGTCATTGGAACTTTTTTGTGTTTGTGGATTCCTTAGCCAATGGGACTATAATTTTTATTTAATTTAATTATATCTAGCAAATAGCTTCCACACAGATTTTGAGAACTTTCAAAATTTCAAAAATTAATAATTTGTATAAAGATGTTTTGGCAAAAAAACAATAAAGATATGCCCTTTTTAGGCTTCACAAATTGCAAAAAAAAACATATTGTGCAAGTTGTCGTAAAAATCAAAAACATGTCCAATCACTCAACAAGTTTCATAAGATAATTTCAGTTGAACCTTACCTATCCGAGCTCAAAGTTCGCAGAGTTTTTTCAAAAATTATTATAAAACTAACAACAAAAAACAAAAAACCAGTGAAACAACCTCTCCTTTGGAGTCAACAGGTCTTAAATAAAATTGTTAAGTCAAATAGTGAAAACAAAAACCAAAATTAACAATTTTCGAAAAAACATGATATACTATAAGACTTAAAAATTTAACATGAATATAAATTGATGAAAAAAAGACAAACAAAAAACATTTTACTGAAGATTGACTTCACATTCCTATGTTTTTTTAAATATTTTTGACCAGCGAATAAGCTTGTCCTATATAACGAGTGAATTGGCTAGGGAATGGGAATGCCTAGAATAGAAATTGACCCCTTCCTATGACATCTCTACGGTAAATTCGCCAATTTCATGCTTAGAAAGTAGATATAAGTAAAACTAGTACTGACTAATAGCTAGTGAAATCACTAATTTTGTACAAGTGCCAAATTCTGTAGGGAAGTTATGCAGAAATAACAGACATACTAAATAGGGCATCAAAAACAACAGCATTTTAAATTAAGTCAAGACTCAAACGAATAAGAAACTGACTTCTAACGATGAAAGCTGGATAATATGTAAAGTAAAGGGATAACCAATTGATATTGGTCCAAAAAGTTAATAAAGAGCTTAAAATTTTTATGCAAAAGGACGTTAGTGATTTAGAGATAAGCTCGATAAGCACATATTTGCATCAGATGGCAAGCAAACAGTGTGGATAAAATCATCTAAGAAGAGGACATGGCGGCTGTCAAACATGGACGTGGGTCTGTACTGGTTTGTACTGTATGTCATGGCGCGGAAAAGGTAATTTGAATCTTATCGACGGTATTATGAATCAGTTTGGCTATACAGACATCATCAAAGGTCTCTTTAATTTAAAGAGCTGAACCAAATTGAAATTCGAACCGCTAACGACCCCAAAAACACAGCTCATCAATAACGAAAAACGAAAACCAAAAAATCGAAAATATAAAATTTCCAAAAACCAAGACCTTAGAGGACGCTTGAAGAAGAGTGGAAAAATATTAGTATCGAAACATTCAACAAGCTGATCGGTCCGATGTCAACGAATTGTTAAGAAGCAATTCATAATTCGACCTCAACCTTAAAGTCCAAGTCTCACAGACGCGTTAGGTCGATCACTCGTTGATCATACTTTACCCTTTCCTACAAGGTTTGACAATATTTATAATACGATACGAAGTACGATCAAAGCTTGAGGTCGAATTGTGAATTGCTTGATAATTACTCGTTGTTTCTACTTTTATTTATATTTACAGCTTTAAGCCAAGTAATTCACGAAGCCAACGGTTGCTGCAACAATTTTTAATGGAATTTATTCATGCAATCGTTTTTATTTAAACGAAATTAGTCATCAGAGCGGAACTGTTATGAGCTCAACAGTTAGTAGCTTTGTACCAAGGGTTGGCGCAACCAGCCTGACTAAATAGGATAACCCTTCGGGGAGTATCGTACTAACTGTGGTTTTGTATTGATATAGCGGGAAGAGTTAGAACGGCAATGGTTTAAGATAGGCCTTCAAACCCACTCAGTAAAATTTTTGACATGCGTTTTTTAATGCACTGATTCCAGAAGACATTCTCAAAATCCAATTGTGCCTCTCCAAGCCTTATCGAATCGAAAAGTCCTTTCAGGAGGCATTGTCATAAATTTCTTAAAGGCTATTTGAACATTTTCCAAGAATGCTTCCATGGCATGGCTTCTGCAAGGCAATGGTTAAATATTTTCTTTAAAGAATTATGTCTTCTGAATCATGGGATGCCTTCTTAATGTTTTCCTAGAAAAAACCTACTTAAATCGTAAACTTCTACAGAAGAATTAGGAAAGCATTCCAACCAAAGACATGCATATGTTTAAAGAATGCCTTCTGGGTATGAAACTAGAAAGGATGGAAGTCACGACCCTTCCCTTCCACTTTACCTTCTTTTGGAAGCACTTTTTTGCAACATAAAACTTATTAAGTAGTTTTGAAATATTAAAGGGCCGTTGGACGACGCAATGTTTTAAACCTATGCTATGGAGTGCCGTAGAGTAAATCTCACACGAAAGGGCTCGTTAAAGACTCTAGAATTCCGGCAGCAACTTCTTTATGAAGTAATTAAAAATGCAGCAATATCCAATTTTCAATTGTGCGATTAGTATCCACATCATAAAGTATTTTTAGAAACTCATCCTAAAACTACGTCTGCCAATTTCTTTCTCTTTACGTAAAAATCTTGCTTTTATCAATCGTTCAAATATGGGTAAAAACGCAAGTAAGAGAGCTTTTAAAGACTACAAAAACTAGAGTGTTGACATTTTTCTTCTAAAACGGAAAAAAAATCTCTTATCTGAACAAAAAATTAACTAATTTTTGTGTCCGCTTTGCTTCAAAAATACAATGAAAAGTATTAATTTATCTTCTCGTCGCTTCAATTTCCTAAAAATGCTGTTATTTTTAATCCTTTAAAAGTTTCAAAGTTGCTTATAATTATATTTGATTTTGGACATCTGTCGTTATTTTTTTTTTAATGTATGTATTTAATGTTCATCTACTGGATTTTATAACTTTTTATGAAATGCTATACCTGGATGGGCAAATTTTTTATATATCCCTGGAATTTAATAAATCTGATTTATTTTAATTTGTCAATTCTTTTATCGATTCATGAAAATTCTAACCAAAAAAAAATTAATTTTTTCGTGTAACTATGTTACTTTTCAGTTAAATACTTTTAGTTACCTCTGGCAGCAATGGTTTTTTTTTCCTTACAATCATTAATCGACTTTTTAGACACAATTCTTTTTACAGCATTTATTTTCATTACAGCATTTAGTTATATTTTGAAAATGACTACATTTTTCTTAATTTAGTTAAATTTAATAAGCTAATTTTCTCAACTAACCTATAATACTCGTAAAAGCAAAAAACTTAATACTAACTAAAACAAAAAAAAAAAAAGGTCTGACACCAAAGAATATCCTATCACCATTACTATTGTTTGTACTGTTGTTTCTTTCTGCTAATTCTAGTTCTTTCTCTGATTTTTCAAAATTTTATATTTATACTTGCAAAAAAATATATTAAAACCAAAAAAATATAAAACGCAAAAAAAAAAAAATACTTCACAAAAAGTTGTATTCTGTGTATATGTATTTGTATGTAGTTTTTATAAGTGTGTAAAAAAAGTTTCTTTCTCAGTCTTATTTTTGCAAAAACCAAACAAAAAACAAAACTAAAATTAAAGTTGTTTTATAGGCGCAAAACAAAGCAAAAAAACAAAAAAAAAAAAAAAAATTAAAAATAAATTATTTATGAAAATGTGTTAATATATGATTTAAATTTATGACAACACAAAAAAGGTTTGAAAACAAAAAAATTATTTTAAGTGCAAGATTAAAGTTAAAGTAAAAAATTATGAATTTAGTTGCAAAACTAAATGCAAAAAAATAAAACAAAAACAACAAAAAATATAAACAAAAATAGTAACGTAAACATACGAAATTATTGATTACTTAATTAATATTGCAAGAAAAAAATATTGAATATATTATTAAAAATAAAACCACACAAAAACAACAAATAAAATTATTAATATTACAAAAAAAAAAAAATAAAAGTAGCGTTGCTTCAATTATTGATCAAAAAATTAAGGTTTAGCCCGGTTTAACATCGCACAGAGTGAGTTTGGACTGAGATCGGTTAACTCAAAAAACTGTTCGTTACAGTTAAAGTGTTGACGTCTGCTCTGAGAAAGTTAGCGCACATATCAAGGTTTGTTAAAATAGAGATTAAGTTGTTCACTACCTATAAAATCATTAAGGATTGGTTACAAAAATTAATCCTGCGTCAGAAAGTCATTTTCGTATGAGGTCCTTACGAAGGGTTAGTATGGAGTTAGGAGGTAAGTATATGCAGAAAGATGTTGGGGTATTATATTTGTATTAGTTCTTTCCCGTCAAAAATGACGGGCCCGGTTTCAATAAAGAAAAAAACAAGAAATATTGATTTTCTTTAAGCTTAATTAGATAAAAACGGAAACTATAGTACATTGAGGGAAAAATGTGTTAAAATTAAATGCAATTGTGTTCATATCTAAAGAATTTTGTTTTTGAAATAGAGCTTGAAACAAATTCATTAAAATTAAACACAACTGTTTTTAAAGTTAAACTCAAAACAAAAGTTTTTGTTTTAAAACCAATTTTTTTTGTTATGAAAAACAAATTTAAAACAAAAATTTTAAAATTTAAAACAAATATTTTAAAGCATATTTTTTCGATGCCATTTTTTAGCTTTCCCGAGTTTTTAGCATCAGATTCATAACCAGCTACCACCGAGACCCTCCGCATACCAAATGTTAACTCCATTCAATGAAGTTTGCATTTGAAATATTTTAATATTTAATTAATTAGTTTCTATTTTATCATATGTTCGATATTTGTCCAACCAATTTAAAAAAAATCCAAAACAAAAAAGAAAATTAAAATAAGAAAGTAGTATAAAGGAAGTTGAAAACACATTTGTTTTAAATTTTGTTTTGTAGAAACACAAAGGCGTTAAATTTATATTTTAAAATTTTTATGTTTAACTTTAAAGTATGTTTTTTCTCAGTGTAGGTACGACGAATTAAGTTTTAAAATTTTTTGTGAAAACTTAAAATTTCAAAATGAAAAAATAAAAAAAGTTTTTGAAGTTTCAATAAATCATAAAACAAAAAATGCCTAAAAATATGCTATGCAAGTTAAAAAAAAAACTCACATTTTTCGGAACTATGTTACAGTAATAATAGCACTTTGCCAAAGTTTTTGTGAATATAATGCATTATTTTCATATGTGTGCAAGCTCAAAGCAGCGGCGAGCTTATTCAGTTCATCACTGCATTTGTGGGTGTTGCAATGGTTGCAATGGCAAATAAGATTTAAGCTTTTTGAACTTAAATTGACGAATGCGCAATTTTGATGAACTCAAAGGAAGCTTTTATCAAAGTTTTTTACTCTAATTAGTAAAAGTTTTTATAATAGTTCAGTTGTTAGGCAAACGATAGCAAGGATAGCTGCATATAAATCGCCTTAATTTTAAGTTTTTCACAATTTAAGTTATATCGCTGATGGTTTTTTAAAGCAAAAACAAATTGTTTTAAATTTCTTACAATTTACCGAAATATTTGTAGTTTTGAAGTGCTAAATAAACAATTTAGAAATTATCACCAATAAATGAAGTGGGAAAATTATTGCGATTTCATTGCTGGCTGTTTTGGCGGTAAGTTAAATAGCTTAAAGGGTGTGCTAAAAACAAAAAAAAAAAATTGAAAACTGACTAAATGTATAGCAGCAGTTCTATGATGTAATCATGTCTGTGCCTTAGCCTTGTATTTTGCAAACACGTCAATAAATAGTTCGTTCAACCGTTCTAAGGCTCTGCTCATGAGTTTTTTATTTCCGCACATCTTGCCGCAAATGTTGGCGGTCAAGTTCATGCACGGCGCCCATGATCCGATTTTTGTTCTTTTATAAATGTAACAACGTGCTCGATTAAGCTAATTAAAAATATTTTGGCGACTATCATTGAATTAAGGCAGAAACGAAAAAAGAAACCAACAAGTGGCGAAAACCTGTCTACATGTGGTTTAAAAAAAAGTTGAAATGCTTTATTTGTAATTTTTTTCATATGTAATTTTTAATGTTCATAGAAATCATGAATCAACGAAAATGGAACGTCGGACAACGAAGCAAAATTTATTTTAAAAAAGCTTAAAGAAAGCAGTTCATTTGTGTATAAAAATACAATGCAAAACGTAAGCGTTTTATGCTGAACTTTTGATCATCGTATTAATCTTTAATTAATCTTAAAAACTTAAGTTTGTGGAAATATAATTTAACTTTTATAAGTTCTGTGGAATATTTTAACGCTCGTACAGTTCGTGGTTCATTCGAGTGCGATAGTCGCGTCGCCAACTCGAACATTTTGCGAAGAACTTTCCTCTCGAAGACCCCAAGAGCGGCTGCATCTGTTTGCGATACCACCCATGCCTCAGCGCCTTAAAGAACCACAGGTATGATGAGCGCCTTGTAGAGAGTAAGTTTTGTTGATTAGCAGCTATTAGCAACTGTTATTCTTTGCTTTATCTCCAGGCTGACATTTTTGTTGCTGTTTACTCCGGTGCTAAGGTATGTTAACTCCTTGACAGCTTTAAAGTTTTATTTGCCTGCTGTAATATGTGAGCCAAGACGCCGCGCTTTCTTATTTGCAGACAGCATATACTTTTTTTGCCTTCGTACACCGTCAAACCCATTTTGGCTAATTCTTTTTTGATAGCGGAGAAGCAGCAGTTACATCTCTTTTGGTTTGGCCGATAATGTCGATATCAAAGGCAAGGAGCTGGACACATTTGTAGAATATGGTTCCATTGCGCTGTACACCTACCTTTCGTAGGATCCTCTCCATGATGAAATTGAAGAGATCGTATGATAGCGGGTCACCTTGTCTGAAACCTCGTGCAGTATTAAAGATTTTGGAGAGGTCATTGACGGAGCTGCATGCATTGCAACGTCATTTTGCAGAGTCTTATCAACTTCGCAGGTATACCGATTTCAGACATTGTTGCGTACGAGGCAATCCCGAATGGGTGTGTCGATTTGATTTTCGAGAGCTTTTTATAAAATTTGACGTAATGTAAAAATCTGTTGCATTGTGGACTTGCCAGGACAAAATCCATACTGACAAGGTCCTGTCAGTGTTTTGGTATGCGGCTTTAATCTTTCACACAATACAATCAAAAGAACCTTGTATGCACTGGAAATTAGACTGATACTTCGGTAATTGGCGCAGATTGTCTGGTCTCCTTTCTTAATAAAAAAGCACACTGAGATTCCAATCGTTGGGCAGGCTTTCCGCTAGCTATATTTTGCTAATGAGTTGATGCATGCACCTTTTCAATTCACCGCCGCCGTTTTGAAACAAGTCAGCGGTTTTGTTGTTTTTAAGTCGCTGAATATCAACTTTAAACTCGTCATGGCTAGGTGGTGGAATTTCCACTTCATCATCGTCGATTGGTAGTATCGAACTGCATTCTCCAAGGACCGAATTGTTGGTATCTTCGCCTGCAAGCTGATTGGAAAAATGCTGTCTTCATAACCAGATAACCAATCTCATCTCTACAAGTGGATGCTCAAGGCTTGAAACCTTGGGTTAGACGCTTAACCTGCTGGTAGAATTTTCGAGCATCCTTCTTTCCCTAGTACATCTCAATTTTCATACGGTCACGCATATATATATTACCTCTGATAAAATCTGTGTCGAATTTAAACTTTTTACGGACAAGACTTTTAGTTCCTCCGTAAATTGGGACTATCTCTGTTGTTTGCTTCGCAACTGATTTTAAACAATCTGCAAAAAATTTAAATTTTTGAGATTTTTAAATTATTGGATTCCAACGATGCAACTTACAACCTGCAAAGGGTGTCCACCTTATTGTCTGCATTTTCAAAAATAAACAAAGATGCTTCCTGAGTTCTCGTTGCACAATTATCGTCATCTTGAAGGCAAATTGAAAAAATTTATTTCAAATAGCGATGCAGAAGAGTTATATATTAAAGAGCAAATATATTAAAGCATCACCAACACAAAAACTTATTCGTTCTTACAATCCGGTTTTGGTGTTATATTTGCAATCCTTTGTATAGCTTCAAATTCTAACTCAGAACCTAGTCTATTTTAATTTTTTTAAATTCGTAGTTTACTTTAGTTTTTCTAAGGAAACTGGATATAAAAACTAAAAACTGGACGCTTCGCTCATATCAACGCTCATCAAAGATAATGACGAAGATCTTTATGCTTCATCAGAAGATCATATGCAGGAGTGTGAGCGTGATTTAAAGTACAATTCCTCCAAGTTTTACGTTGATTCAAACAAGTTTGTATCAAAGGAGGCAAGAGAATGTGATATATATATAAAGTAGTGCGTGACCAAAAACGATTGAGAACCACTGATTTATAAATTGTCAAGTTGGACAAAACCTCAAAAAAATTTAAAATCTAGATACGATCATTTTGATCACTTTAATATTTTGAACGAACTGATTTATTTGAAGCAAACTGTTTAAGTATTGAAGATATTCTTAAAATAATGTTCACTTTGTTTTAAACTGTATTGTTTATTAATTTGCATTTAAATTTCTCTAAAAATGAACGTGAATTTAAACATTTTACAAAATTTTTAACATAGGCATTCTATTACAATTAGAAGTGATGTTAAAATAGGAATGTTTACACGTCAATGAAATGATTGAATCACATACAAATTTTTATTGCAGTTTACCCCGCGTCCACACGTGCAAACGTGGTTCCACAAATTCACCCTAAATAAAACTGATTAAATTGTGTTATTGTAGTAAACAAAATTAATTAAAACTATCGAGCTTTTTGTTACATATGGCAGAAGATTATCATATTGTAGTTAGCACAAAGTTCAAAATATTCTTTTAAAGTGCTGAAAACAAGTTGCAAATGCCATAGTTGCATTTTACGAACTATACGTATGAACTTTACGTCATTTAGACATACACAATTTAATCGGTTTTTATTCAGGGTATTTATTTGTATTTAATTTAAACAATATGTATTGAAATTATAGATATTTCTATACATTCACCAAACCGTATTATTTTATTAACTCTCCACGAGCATTGTTCATAAAGTCATACAAGGAACAACCTTGTTTTTTCCATTTGCGACATTCACTTACTTGAAAGTATAAAAAATTTACTGCAACGAATTTTCGTTGCCAGTAGAGCTGCAATTGGTTAGATTGTGAACTTGTTCTAGCATGAGTGTTCGGGAGGTTTAAACTATTTACAATAAGAGCTGAGTGAACATGAATATACTCAATAAAAATGAGAAAAAAAATGAGATGAACGGTTTTGAGTCGAAAGGCAGCTCGTAACTGCCTTTAATGCAGAAACGAGCTGCGACTCTGGCCAATAATTTTTCATTTGATTCATTCTCATAATTTATGCAAATAGTACGATATAATTATAGTGACATAAATTATATTTTTTAAAATAATTTTTCTATTTGGTTGCTTTTCATATAACGGGAAACAGACATTTCTTGGTCTAACATGTGCTTACACAAACGTGATTACTTTACTCTGCTCAAAAAATTCTTAAAATATAAAATTTTATGAGTTATGTTTAAAAACTGTGTACTACTTGAATTAAATCTTGTTATAAAAATGTAAACTTGTTAACTTTATTTCAAGGAGCCTGTGGCGTGCTTGTTGGGCATCCTTTGGATACGATAAAAACATGGCAGCAAGCATCAAACACATCAGTTCCAACAGCAATAATGCAGATATACCATCGTAACAATGGGGTAGGTAATTTCAAAATCTAAAATAACGCTTGGGATTTTATTGTTCGAACAAATGAACTCGTAAAAGTTAAACGGTTTTTATAGAGGCATGTTCTTTCCATTCGTCACTACCGGAGCCATCAACTCAATACTATTCGGCATCTATGGAAATCACTTGAGGCAGTTGCGTCGTGTCTGTCATAGTGATCACCAGCGACAACAATTGGAATATAAAAATATGTTCATCGCTGGATCCATAGCGGGTTTTGCACAATCATTCATAGCATGTCCAATAGAGCTCATTAAAGTTCGACAACAAACGCATTGCTGTAAGTTGAGGATGTGCTAGTTTTAGAAACTGCAAAAAACAGACTGTATTAGGTAAAAATTAAATTTTATATTATTCCAGACTACAATAACTACTTATATGGGCAACGCAAAAGACCATTTGAAATGTTTCGCAAAATTGTTAAAACAGATGGTATATCTGGTCTATATCGAGGTCTGTTGCCAATGATGTGCCGGTTAGTGAAACAAATTTACTTTGTAGAAAATGTAACTCATAAATTTGTAAATCATAGCGATGTTTTCCCTTACGGCATATATATGATGATTTATCGTCAAACTATGGATTATCTGGATAATACAGATTTTGCACGACGCCGACAACAGAATCGACTTTTGCACAATGACCACTCACATCTGGATGTTCTAGTTACAACCTTAGCGGGTGCTTGGGCCGGTATACTGTCATGGGTGTGTGTCATTCCATTCGATGTGGTAAAGACTATTATGCAGGCTGAGGAGAACCGCCAGTATCGTAGCATAAGACATTGTTTGGTTAAAAATTTTACGGTAAGCATAAATATTTTGAAATTTGTACTGAGAAATATGTACTAAATAGTTGTTTTTGTTTTTTTTTCTTAGCGCTATGGCTGGCGTAGCTTGTTCCGTGGTAGTTGGATGTTGGTGGTGCGTGCAATGCCATTCAATGCAGCCACATTCCTTGGTTACGAATACGCTTTGGAATGGTGTCATGGTGTTAAGGATGATCAACAGATATTTGATATACACAAATAAATTTTTTCAAACTCGTGATCTTAGTGCGTTGATTTTTTTGTGTCTGCAGTCAACAATCAATTTCAAATATAAAAAGTTGTTAAAATATTATTATAGAACGGAGAATAATTGCAAAACCATATTATGTAAAAAATAGTGTAGGAGAAAAAAAGTAAAACTGAATGGAGTATCAAATATTGCACGCTGTTCAATTTCCACCATGTAACATACCAGCGTGCAAAATGTTGAAGACAGTAATAAATGTTCAATGACCACCGTTCAAACGGCCACCATGTAATATGGGGCTTAGAGTACTCAACTGTCAAAGTAGCAATACAAGATGGCAATGATTTTTGTTGAATATATGTTTTCAATTGAAATTAACATATTCAAAATTTTTACACAACTGTTGGCAACTTAAAGTATGCTGAATTTAGCCAATGTGAAGGTAAATAACAAACGAAATAAAAAACCAAATGTCAAAGTTAATCTCTTTAAAGCAAGTGTAAACAGTTAAGACTACGGAAGGGGATAAGCTGAATTTCGTTGCTCTTAAACGTCATATGTATAAAAAGTATAACTTACTAATCTTATTGAATTTTATGCGATTAGCCATACAAAATGAAATCAGAACGAGAATGAAAATGAATCTTGGTAATCTCCTCAAAAGAGGTTTATAACCCTATCTATAGCGATAATTCCGTAAATACTGCAACGCTCTAAATAACTAAATGCCAAATAATAACAATAGCTACACTCAGCGTACTTAATTGTCGAGGAAGCAATATAGGTTAAACGATGGTGTTTGCTGAATATGTCCTGCAGTCGCAAGACAAGCTTGGCTGGCGATGTGGATTGTGCGCACGTGGTAAGAAATACATTAGGGCTATTCCCAGTTTCGGGCATATAGCTTTGCAAATTTATGCCTTACTAAATATTTGCCATTAATTGTGAGCACATTTTGATTCGTTGGCTTTAAGTCCATTGACCACTTTCAGTGCACTCAACTCTTGACGCTACATGTAGAAAAACATTCATTGAAAACAACGCTCACCTAGATATCACTACCACAACAGTTGATTTCGCTGAATCTGACCTTTAACTTATACATTGCTGAAGTGGAATTTTGATAAAATGTAACAGCTGATTCATTATCAAATCAGTTTTGCCTATGCTCGACTATTTGCAAAAGAATTTGAGTGTTGCAAAAATGACACAGTTGGGCAAATGCATTTTTGTACATTTTGCCACATGCCCACACTCCTATACGTGTTTAATACTATGTTCACACTTATGGTGTTTTCTTTTCTCAACGAAAAATTCTGTCCTCTGAAGATGCAGAATTTTTTCCATTTTGACCTGAACCCATAGAATTCTTGTGAGCTGGCAGAAGCAATCTTTCTAGTTTTAAAGAGTGTGAATAAGTGTGAATATTGTATAAAGCAATAAGCGTGCGAAGCTAAAACGCCAGCTACACTTTATATTCATATAATTGCAAGTTTTTATTCCAATGATTTTTGCGTTATGCAACACTTTCCCAGTTTTTTTATAACTCCATTGTGAACAATTCATATGAAGAATTGTAAAAGATTTGATGATACAACCCTGAGTGCGCTTGTGACATTTCAATACACATAATAGAAGTCACGATAAACATGAGAGCAAAATAAAACTGAAGGAAGTGCTGTGAAAGAAAACAGACAAAAACTTACTAAATTAACGTCAAATGCATGATATAAGGAAAGGAGGTAGCCGTGACAGTTCTTTTCGCTGCCTTCAGCGATGGGCATCTGTCAGAAACAGCTGATCAATTTTTGCAACGAAGAGAGAGAATGAATTAACAGAATGAAAATTGTGCAAATCATGGCGGACAGTAATGAAATAACACAATATACTTTGTTTTATTCCGATATGACATGTTTATTTATTTATAAAAATTCACAATTCAACTTATTAAATCACAATCTGTTGATTAAAGCACAATGTTTAATTTGTTATTTGTTCTTTTCGATTTCACTTCTTATTGCTTCGTTGACCAGCGCTAAAATAGCAACGTTGCTGGAGCTGTCAAAAATTTTAGCAACGAATGGAGGGGAAATTCAGAGGCTGAAATGATGTATTAAAAACGATTAAATAACGCTAATAATGATTATTAGTAGAGGATTTGGAACAGATTTCATCTTTTATTGCCCAAACTGTGAATAAATTCCAAAATCTAAGTAAGCCATTTCAAAATAAATAATTTCTGTGATATTTTTGGCATAATTGAAGAATAATGGAAATGCAAAATTTGTGTTTTTTTACATGTAATTATATGGATTTGGGGCTCCTAAGTTCGATTCTGAAAAAATTAAGAGTCGCTCTCAAGTGGTTTAGAAGTTATAGGGATCAAAAGTTGAAAATTACTACACATTTGCCTGTTTTTCGATTTTTTTTAATAAAATTTAAGCAATATGGGTAGCAAGAGGTCATACCATGACCTATTCAGTTATGTATTAATTATAAAAAATCCATTTATTGCTAACTATCCAAAAATGAAAAATTGTTTTTCAACAATTTTTCGCCTGCGGCGCTTTTTTTCGTCTCAATATACTATATGTAAGTGTACAACAAACTTGAAAAGTACTTGCATTAATTGTTAAAATATAAAACTTTTATATATTGTGCACACTTGACTGTTCACCCTTTTACAAAATAACAATAAATAACATACTTCTATGAAAACATTTATATTTCTAGTCTCAAAGACAAACACTTCAAAAGGACAACCAAAATTAGCACACCTCAAATTCTTTGAGTACAAAAACAGTTATATCATCCAAAATAATGCATAGATTTTTATGATTGAATGCTCATTAAAAAGGTTTTAGCATAACCTTTCTTTTGATATCCATTACGTTTACTTATGTTCGAAAACAACAACAAAAAAAACACAGGTTTTTAAGCCCATTTTCATAAACGTTGACCCCTATAACTTCTAAACCACTTGAGAGCGACGCTTAATTTTTTCACAATTCAATTTGTTAGCTCAAAACACGCATTTTTAAAAAAAAGAAAAAGAAAAAAGACCATTTCCACTATTCTTCACTTGTTCCATATTTTTCTATGACTATCTCTTGAGGAAACTTTCTCGAGAGTACATTAAAGAAAGGATTATGGCTTCACTAGTACGTAGTGGAGAGGATTAGAGTCTATAGTGCGTAAACCAAGAGTAAACCATATTTTTAAGAAAATTTTTCCTGTCAGCAATGTGATTGCCGTTTCAAAGAAATGTTTAGTATAGAAATTATAGATGGAAATGACTTCATCATTAGGTTTTGGACATGATTAGGATCGATAGTGGCCAAACCTTCGATGGTGCGTCAAATTGAAGCATGCCATCCTTTTACAAATTATTTTCCCGTCATAACGCTGTGACTTTCACTTCTAGGAAATATTTAGTATAGAAGTTATAGAAGGAAATGGCTTCATCATTAGGTAAAAATGGCCAAAAAAGTGTTTCGTTCATAGCTTCCGTGCAAAATATATTCTGGTAGGAGCACATATACCAAAAAATCAAGAAAAAATCATAGAATTTGTTTGGTATACTTCGATTTGACGCACCATCGAAGGTTTGGCCACTATCGATCCTAATCCTGTCCAGAATCTAATGATGAAGCCATTTCCTTCTATAACTTCTAAACTAAATGTTTCAAGAAAGTGACAGTCGCAACGTTATGACGGGAAAAATATTTGTAAAAAGAAGGAATACACTGATTTTACGCACCATCGAAGGTTTGACCGAGGCAGTTTGCCATCCATATAGAGGCAAATTGGCCAAAGAAAAGTTTTTCGTTCATAGCTTCCGTACAAAATATATTATGGTAGGAGCACATATACCAAAAAATCGAGAAAAATCATAGAGTTTGTTTGGCATACTTCAATTTAACGCACCATCGAAGGGTTGGCCACTATAGGTCCTAATCCTGTCCAGATCCTAATGCTGAAATTAATATTTTCACTGGAACTTCTATACCAAATGTTTCCCAGAAGTGAAAGTCATATCGTTATGACGGGAAAATAATTTGTAAAAGGATGGCATGCTTCAATTTGACGCACCATCGAAGGTTTGGCCACTATCGATCCTAATCCTGTCCAGATCCTAATGATGAAGTCATTTCCTTCTATAACTTCTATAATAAATGTTTCTTTGAAATGGCAATCACATTGCTATGACAGGAAAAATTTTCTTAAGAATATGGTTTACACTTGGTTTTCACACCATCGAAGGTTTGGCCACTATAGACTCTAATCCTCTCCACTACGTACTAGTGAAGCCATAATCCTTTCTTTAATGTACTCTCGAGAAAGTTTCCACAAGAGATAGTCATAGAAAAATATCACAGAAATTATTTATTTTGAAATGGCTTACTTAGATTTTGGAATTTATTTACAGTTTGGGCAATAAACGATGAAATCTGTTCCAAATCCTCTACTAATTATCATTATTAGCGTTAATTAATCGTTTTTAATACATCATTTCAGCCTATGAATTTCCCCTCCATTCGTTGCTAAAATTTTTGACAGCTCCAGCAACGTTGCTATTTTAGCGCTGGTGCTTCGTTGCATGAACAGCTGACTTTTTGACAGTAACCAATCGACTCTCGTGAGAAATAAGGCAGTTGTCAAGGCTACCTTCTCTTCATTATATCATGGTCAAATGTTGGCGGAGAACAACGATGGAGTGTTCGCCACAAATAATTTGTTAACATATTGTTGGTGTTTTGTTTTACGTTTTCGTTTGGGGCTTGGAGCTTGTGGAGTAGAGCAGCGACGAGAACTCTGTAACAAATAGTGGAGCTGTGCGACGTCTCGTTTGAAATAACGAGCTCAGTCTTCGTCATAGCCTTGTAGTGCAAAGTCACGCAACCCAAAAATAAACGAAAATTCTTGCTAACAAATTTAGGTTTTTTTAACTTTCCGTGTTATTTTGCTTGCATTTGTGTGCGTGTGCAAATTAGTGGAATAGAAGAAGCAATCAGTGAAAAATATATTTTGCAAGTTATAATTTATGTTATCACAGTGATTTCCATATATTTTGCAGAACAAAACTAAGTTATTGTAAAACGCAGAAAAGTTTATAACCTTTATTTTTTTTGCTCAGAGTTAAACTTTTGTGTAGTAATTTTAAAGAGCTTTGAAATTGTGTTAATTTTGAGCACTGCTTCTAATGAATAACGTAAAATCGACGCGGCGTATATGTCGATGCAGCAGTAACAGTGAAACCGAAACGTAGAATGTGATAAAGACAAAATTAATATATAATATAAAAAACTGAAATACTAAAATATAACAAATAATTTGCAATTTTTATACTTTTGCGCTGTAAACACTGCCCAAGCTGAGAAACGTTTTTGTGCTCCAGTACAGTGATTTGAATTTAGCTTCAATGCGTTCGTACGTTGACTTTTCAACTACTTCGCAACAATTGCATTTAATTTGGAATCAGCGCAAGCAGAAGCTTCATTCTTTGTAGCTTAGGACAGCAGCTAGAAGTCATCATCCTTCACGACAGCAGCTTTAAAGTCAAAAGGCCACGTTTTGCATTGCGTTGTGCTGTCTGTCTACATGGATCACCACCCACGCTAACTGCTTATTTCTGAGCCTTATTTTTTTATTTATTTTTTGTTAAATTTGTTTAAGCCACCTGACGCCAACTTTACAACGTTAACTGCTCAATCAGCTGCTCCAAAATGTCGTCACTTAAGGTGGCTGTCAGGGTTCGCCCCTTTAATACGAGGTTTGTATGGCGCCAACTTTTTATTCAAATATATGTATATTTCATAAATTTCATTGCATGTCTATTTGTATTTAATTTATCTTGACTTTGTATATGCATTTATGTGCGGACGAACGCTATTGTTTGTGGTTTGTTAACTGCGGAAAAAGAACGCCCCTCAATTCGTCTGTCGTCATAATTTGTACAAATTTTCTAGGCATAAAAACAAGAAACTTTCCATACTTGGTGCTCCTCCATTATTTTTTTCCTCGGGGAATCGTTATAATGCTGCAAATAAGATAATTCATGTCACTTTTTTTAGTTTGAATAGATTGTAAATCCTATGCCTCGTGTATAAAATTGATATGACCAAACTTTTGGGATCTTTCAACCTTTTTTGTAAACTTAAATTGAGTTGAATGGTCTATATGATGGAGCGCTAATAACAGCTGAATTTCTTTCCAAGCAAAAAATAACAAATCTGTTGATCTCTTCGTCAAATAATGCTCTTAATCTTTGAAATTTAAAATTTGTATTTGAAGAACGCAAGAGTTCTGAAGAAGAAGAATTCAAATCATTTGGCAATGTAAAAACTATTCCTGAGTTCATAACCTACAATACACTGTAGGAAATTTATCCAGTTAATAGCTAACTTTAATAAGCTCATTATTTCACAACCAGTATTGGGTGATACATCGACAATACATCTCTGATTCAAACTAACTTTTAACATATCGATGGGCTAAGCATTAGTTAGTTGTTTGAATGTCAATTTAGCCTCTGAATTACTTCAAAAGTGCTCTCTTGGAAAGTTTTTAATCAGCACTTCGTATAATTCCCAGTAGTTATTTTGGAGACAATTGCAGAAATCAATTATTTATTTCTAGTGAAATTGGAGCTAGTTTTGAAAAAAAAACACAACCATTCCATGAAAATATAAACAGGTAAAATTACCAAAAATTTATCTGAATTGATAAAATTGATCTTCTTAACTGAGAAGTTTAGATTTATTCATAATGGTACTTGTATAGATATAGAGAAAAAAGAATGTTAGCGCGGACATTTCTGTGTCGACAAGAACAGCTCAGTGTTTGAGGCCATCAAATTAAAACAGTAAAAGTCAGAGTTCCTTGATTTTAGGTACCAGTTTTAATCCTTAAAATACTCTCCTAAAAACCTGAAAAATTACTTTAGCTGTTCTTTGCCGACACAGAATTGTCTTTTCCTATGATATCAATCCGTTGACAGCGTCATTATGTTCAATGCAAAAGAGTATTGTAGTGTGACCAGAACTGGAGCTTTTTGAAACTAGTTCATAACAACTTAAAGTTTATTCCATTTTACTGTAGGGTTATTTTCAATTTTGCATACCTCTTAACAGAGATGTGGAGAGCTAAAGAAGAAGATTGATAGAATAGGAAGAAAGATTTTTTTTAAGCTCCTTTGAATCTGAATCTGTTGCCAGAATGAGATAAATTTAAATAAATGAGGTAATTTTTGAGTCATTCATTGAGCAGATGTAAAAAAGATATTTTTTGACTAAGAGTGGGAAATTTTGAGAAAATTATTGTTTTTCAGACTTCCAAATATATTAAATTATTAGCAGCGCTTTTAACTCTCTGAACGTTTTAACAAGCAATCTTTTATTATGGTTTATTACTCTTTGTTAAAAAAAAACAAATTTAACAAATTTAGGATTATTAACATTTTTGATTTTCTGAATGCATGTCAAAATAATTGCGGGTCGTCGAGTTACATTATTTGATATAATTTTAAAAATTGTGTCGGGTGTGACAAACTGCAAGTAACAAAAATGAGGAATGATTGGATAAAAAAATAAAATTAACATATTTAGAGAGGCATATTTAACTCACTTTAGGCATGATTAATTTTAATCAGAAGCCCATATACTTCTAAGGAAAACTATTGTAATTTTTTTTGAACGGGTGTGACAAAGAAAAAAATACTCAATATTAATATGTTGCACTTTGTTAGCCGTAAGCAGTCTTTTTTATAAACTGTTCTTAATCAACATTGTTGTCATTTGTAACATTGCCAGCCTAATTTTAACCTTTTAAGGTATATTAATTGATGGGCTGCTTTCATCATTTTATATTTAAACAAAATATTTGAAAATGTTTTCGACTAAAAGTTTGTTCAGTTAAATTGCCAACAAAAAAAAACAAAAATCATTGAAATCAGGAGAGACTTTAGATTCCGCTTTAATTCGAAAGCCAAAAATTACTTCATATGTATATGTTTGCACTTTGTATGTTATATTTATATTTTTTTATTTGCAGTACCTAAGTGCAAGTATCTGTCCTTTTATAGACTTGGATGTGATATCTTGAAATATAACAATTCGTAACTGACTGCATTACTTCTCGGAAATAAGGTCATTTTGGTGAATTCTAATTTTAGACTAATTGTCTTTTACAATAGCAGACTCTGAGAGTGTAGTATTCTCTATCCACATTAAGGAATATGCTGAGTTGAAAATTAGACCTCTTTGAAGCATAATTAATTTAAACTTACCTGAAATCAATTGCTTAGAGTTTGCTTTACCCACAACCATTCGTCAGTGGTACAGAGTTGCATTGGAACATAGCTTACTTCTATTTGGAATAGTATTAAACTACTATTAATAGTAGTAAATATAGTTTAAGATTAACTAAGGAACAAAACCATTTTCTGCAAGAGTATTTTTAATAGATGTGCGAACATAAAATTTCGATGTGACTTACACCGCTTCACCTAAAATAAAAAAGAAAACACATAAGAACACTTTTTTATTTCCTTAGAAGAAAACGAGAACGTCATTAAAATGAACATATTGAAGATTTAAGAACTACCTTTCCTATGACTTTCGTAATATATTTTTAGAAGTATGAATTTGAAATTTTGCTGGATGGTTAGTTTACTCAAATTAATTATAATAAATAAAAATTTAATAAAATAAACATCAAAAGAAAGTAAATATATGTCTATTCAGTAGGTTGTTATAGGTTATGTACAATAATTTTTTAAAATTTTACCTTGAAACGGTTGAATTTTGTGCTAGATAAAGCCCATTCGCAGCACTTTTGCCACTGAAAGTCAACGACTTTTAATAGAAATTAATGTTGGACATGCTCCAACTCTAGGTAGTAAAGTATTAATAAAGTATATAACAAAAATGTAGTAAGAGATAAGAATTATGCAAAGAATTTCTTTTTTTATTTCAACAATTTTCAATCTTACTTTTGTGCTTAACATCTGGTATTTGACATAATGTTTATTATGGCACATTAGTTATTTTAAAAAAATTAATAAAAAATTGCAGGGCGTGATACTTTTTTTAAAGATCTCATAAAAATATAATATACTTATTTTAAAAAGAACTATATCAAAACGGATTTAAGTCAAAATGCACTTGGAAAAACGTTTTATTTTATAATAAAATTTAAATTAAAAAATTTTTGGATGTCTGAGAAATTATTCATTCATAAAATTGAGATTTTTAACTTACAAGGAAAGGTCCCCAGGTGACAGTCTCCGATTTGAATGATTTTCGGATATGTGATAGAAGACAAAAATCTAAGGTCGACGTATTTTTTATACGTGCTCAATCGATGGCTTAGGGTTTCAAACTCGCGTTCAAAAATCAGCGAAAATTTCGTTTTTTTGCTTAATTTCGCTATTTTCCATGGAAACATTTTTTCAGGAATTAAAGGAACTTAAGTTCCTTTTACTTTAAGTAATTTTTTTGTTTTAGTCTGTAAGGAATTTTTCCAAAGACTCAATAAATACTAAATACTAATTTTGTTGTTGTAATTTTAAGTAATGTTTTGTCGATATCAAAGAAAAATGTTGACACAATTATTTCCTATTAATTTATGTTGGATTTAAGGCAATTTGTTAACTTTGTTAACACCAGCAGTGCAGTGAAAATCGGGAAGGACCTCTCCCTTCCGTTCGATACCAAGCGAGGTTTCAGACAAGGTGATTCCTTATCGTGCGACTTCTTTAATATAGTATTGGAGAAGATCATATAAGCTGCTGACCTGAGACGCAGCGGCACAATTTTCTATAAGAGTGTTATGCTGCTGGCGTATGCAGATGATATTGACATCATTGGCCACAATACGCGCGAAGTCAGTGCAGCATTCTCCAGGCTAGAAAAGAGTCGAGTCGAATGGGTCTTGCAGTGAACGCAGATAATACGAAGTATCTTGTGTCAACAAACAAACAGTCCCAGCGTCTTGGAAACCACGTCACTGTTGACAACACCTCCTTTGAGGTAGTGAAGGACTTTGTTTACCTGGGATCCAGCATTAACTCCTCCAACGATATCAGTATTGAGATTAAACGAAGTATAACTCTTGCCAACAGGTGTTACTTTGGGCTCAGTAAGCAATTGAGAAGCAGAGCTCTTTCTCGACGAACAAAACTGACGCTCTATAAGTCAATAATCATGCCCGTCCTACTATACGCATCACAAACCTGGACGATGAGCAGCTCTGATGAAAGGACTTTGGGAGCGTTCGAGAGAAAAATCCTTCGCAAGATCTATGGTCCAATCTGCGTCAATGGCGAGTACCGAATACGATGGAACCACGAGCTGTATGAGCTATTTGCCGACATCGATATAGTCAAGCGTATTAAAATATAGCGGCTTAGCTGGCTAGGTCATGTCGAGAGAATGAACGACGAAGCTCCAGCGAAAAAAATATTGGATTCGGTACCCAGCGGTGGCCAACGCAGACGAGGAAGACCGCATCTCCGTTGGAAAGACCAGGCATTGGATAACCTGACAACGCTTGGAATTTCCAACTGGCGCCAGCAAGCACACGACAAAAGAGGCTGGCGAAAATTCTTAGACGAGGCCAAAACCGACCAACGATTGTAAGAGCCATCTAAGTAAGTAAGTAGTGTTAACTTACATTTTTTTTTTATTTTTTAAATTTGTTACTGTTGGCTCATTCCATACGGACGAGTGTGATGTTTTGACTACTTTATCGTGCTGAAAATGGTATTAACCGGTTAAAATTTTAGCAATTTACTATAGGGTATTTTAGAAGATGCCCCAAGGTCTCAAAATGCTAAAACATAATGCAGTTATTTATACTAGTTTAATAGTTACATTCGCTTAAACACCTGGGACGGGTGTGACGAGCCCAAGTTTAAAAACTAAAAATTCTGAGTTTAACATTGAAATTCAGTCCATCTGCCACAATGAGACCATTTTTGACTTGCATATATTCAAATTTAATATATTTTCTGTTGAATACCAGTGAAAAATATTTTGAAAAAATGGCGATAACCATTCTTTTTTAAACTTTTAAATGGGACGGGTGTGACATAAGATTGTCCCGGGTGTGACGAGTGCGAATGATGTGGGAATTATATATAAGAACTTAATGGGTATAATAACTTTCACATATTTTTGACACTTAAATCAAAAAAATATGTTTTTAATTAAGGTACTATTACAGTGTGTAAAAAATTAAAAATAATTTTTTGTTTTTTTTTAGAATCTGGTTTCTTAAGGTCTTAAGAATGCGTATACGAAATTTTAGAAAAAAATATCAAATAAAAAAAAAGATATAGCATACATTACATTCGTATGTCGCTCATTTTTTCATATATTATCGTTCATAGAAGAAAATTTAATCGCGTTTTTCTCGAAACAAGTTTTTTCAAATTGGTTTCTAAGATATCTCGAGTTCAGCTTGATCGATTTCGATGAATCTTGATTTATTGTGATCGTCATAAACTCGGTTAAGCACTCTACCTATAAAAAGCAGAGAAACTTTTTTATTTTGTTTTTTACGGCTAAGAATTTCTGCCAAAAAGAGGGGTTTTTTGTAAATGTGTTTTTCAATGCATGCCATTTTTTTTTTTTTGTATTTTTTTTTATTTGCGTAGGTAGAGTGCTCAACTACAACCCTTAACTGAAGAATGCACTTTGATTTTTTACTTTCCGACGCCTTGAAAATGCTGGAGACGAGAAACCAACTTACAACCTTTTTTTAAACACGCCAACTTCAACGACCTCTAGAAAAGAAACCACAAATACAAAAACAAAAAAAAACATTTTTTTTAATATCTTCAACTTTAGCTGTACATAATGTTAATACATTTTAATTAAATAATTTAACAATACTATGTAAAAAAAATTAATAAAAAAGGTGTTGTTTTTAATAGCTTCACACTGTAATAGTACCTTAATGTATTGTATTAAAAAAAAAAATATTTTTTTGCAAAAAATTTTTTTTGCATGATTTTTTTATCAAATTAATACCTATACAAATAATTTCAAGTTTTTAGTATATTTAAAATAAAAATATTTTTTTGCAAAAAATTTTTCGCATGAATTTTTGATCAAATTAATACCTATACAAATTATTTCGCTTTACATGAATTTACAAAACTTGTTTTAATCAAAGAATTTATTCATATACTTGCAAAAATTTCATTATAAGAAAAAAATTTTGAAAACCGTTCCGGGTGTGACCAACTTCTTGTAACGAAAATAAAGAATAAAAATAATGTATTGAATGAAAAAAGTTAACAAATTTATGTAAAACATCAACATCCTTACTTTAGGAAAGTTTCATTCTTATCATAAGCCCATGTTGCTTCTTAGGAAAACTTTAGCCTTTTTTGGGACGGGTGTGACACAGAAAAAACACTCAGTTTAAATATTTTGTACTTTGAAAACGCAGTAACCAATCATTATTACAACCTATTCTAACACAACATTAATATCTTTTTTAATATTACTAACCTTATTTTTTAAAAGTTGTATCAAAAGATGACTGATTTTAAGGTTTAAATTAAATCAAAATATTTAAAAATTTTTTTCAACTCGAAGTTTGTTAAGTTAAATTGTCAAAATAATATAAAAAAGCATTTAATTTAAAAATATTTTTGCAGCAGGACTAACTTAAGATTCCACTTCAATTCGAAAAATAAAAATTAGTTCAAATACATGCATTTCAGAATTCACGTTTCCGTTCCTCATTTCTGTGGAATGAGCCTGTTTATAATAAAATTTTTGTTTTATTGAAATGCATTTATTTTCTTTAGAGAAAAAAATGTTATTACATTAAAAGTACCCAATATGGGTATCAAAAATTTTATTTTTTTATGGCCTATTCTCATGTTTAAATATTTTATCGAAAAATTTTACATTTCATAGGGCTTTCATACAAAAGGAGTGCTCTTTTCTTGTAAGTCTCATCGCACCAGTAAACAATCAATTTTTTTTAATCATCTAAAGTACCAAATATGGACATTTTTACGATATGCAAAAGAAATGGAATGCATTTTCTCATATTTCTTTAAAAAATTTTTTTGATTTTTAGCAGGAAAAATCTTCTTCTAATTTCAAAACCTCAACTTTGTGAATGAATAACTCATCAGATATGAAAATAATTTTTTTATTTTAATTTTATAAAAAAAACATTAATTTTAAAATAACTCGGCGTCCTTCAAAGTGGATTTCGGCTTAAATTAGTTTTGACATGGCTTTTTTAAAAAACATTATATATTTGATAGATCTTTAAAAAGTACCACTCCCTGCAATTTTTTATAAATTTTGTTAGGTTCGACAAAAAAATGCTTTAAAAAACAAAATATAGGCGATGAGATGGACGAATCATCTGACAAAGAACAGAGCGAGATAATAGAAGTTGTAGAGGAAAATGATGTCGTAGATGATATCGAGAAAAAAAGGTGAAGAAGATGATAGCGATGATAGCGATGATAGCGGTGGCAAGTACGTGGTCGTCCAGTAAACGTTGTTGGCTTAAAAGGTGTAAAAAGTATTCATTTGGCATCGAAGAAGCCAATAGAGGACTACATCAATTTGTTATGCCGAAATGAGGAGGAAAAAATATTTTTGCTACAAGTCGTCGCCGAAAATCGAAAGAAATATTCATCCCATGACAAAAATATATGGATTTGATTCAAATTTCCTTACAATTATAATTAAAAAATTTATTATTTCTTATTTACCGTGGAGATAGGCGGTAGGTATGCTCGAAAAAATTTGGAAAAGAAAAGTCAATGTGGGTCGGTGTCTCATTTCAGCCTTTTGGAAGCGATGTAAGTCAATTTTATAAAAATTTTGTATAGGAGTTCCCTATAAGTAGCAGTTCAAATTGAATTTTCTAGTAAAAAGTTAAGTTTTTAACCCATATACAAACCCATATAAAAATATTCAACTAATTTTTTAATCATTGAAGCATAGACACAAACCATTATTTAAACATAGCTTATTTCCATATATAAAACAATTATTGAAGTTCAGCGCAACTGCTGCGAAACAAAACAGTTTGTAAAACTGTAAATCTAACCAAAAGTCATAAAAATTAAAATTTATGTTTATGATTTTTTTTTAATTTAAGTTTTTTTTACTTAAACTTAATGGGTTAATTAGACAACATGTTACTTTCCGTTGTCCAAATATAGCTCGTCTTAAATTAATTCTCAAATTAATTAGCCTGCCAACTAGTTTCAATAATTTTTAGAATCAAAATTTGGCTAATGTGTAAAACTGCTAACTAAATATTTTCTCATGCAAAAGCATTTTCACAAAATTACGAATATTTTATTTTTTCTTTATTCGCGCTTTGGCGAAATCTCACACAACCTGGCACACAAAGAAACAACACAAAAGTTGTGTTCTTCTCAAACAAACAACTAACTTGTTTTTAGCTTCAAACAAGTTTAGCTAACCGGCAGAATTCTTGCCTTATTCACATTATTTACGCGTACACATAACAAGTTCTAACAAACTAACTACCAAGTTAGCTGAATTTTTTGAATTTTTTTTGGCCATTCACACACCACCGCCAAACCAAGACAGTCAATCACTCAATTGCTTGTTTTACTTTTTCTGCTCTGACGAATTTCTTCACATCGTTCGAGTTGAGTTCAACATAATGTAAAGTAAGATAATAAACAAAAAAATAAAATAAATTTAAGCACTGCTGTGTTAACGCAATAGGCAGCAACAATAACAATAACAATAATATGAAAAATAACTACACAATAGCAATGATTTTCTAATTAGTGTTGCCTTTAAGTTAGAAATTCAAATGTTTTCAGACATAGACATAAAAATATATAAAAACTCACAAAAAATTAACTAGTTAATGTCTGGTTTTTCTGCTGAATTCGAGTGCGAAAATTTTAGAAAAAAAATGAACTTAATATACTGTGGGCTCGGCAGTGGTTCAATAGTAAAATTCATTGGGCAGAAGTCCAAATTTGATTCATCTTGAGTTAGACATTTTCTTATCGATTTCGAGAGCGGAACCATTGCAAGCATTTGAACCAAAAATGTATAAAAAAAATTCATATACAAGATTATTTCATGTAAATGTTGTCTAGGCTATGCCTGAGGTGGTTCATCCGTAAGCTCAAATGTTGACATACTTTTTGCACCATTTCGGCTGGTATCTCACCAATGGCAAGGTAAGACATCATTCTTCCAGGGCTGGAATTGTGGCTGGTTTGTCCCTGTAAACGAGAAAATACACGTAGCCCTACCAATTGGTCTAGTAGGACAGCTGAAGAGCCTTCGCTTCTCGACTCTCACTCTAGCTTCAAGAAAGCACACCTCCGATCGACGATATATGCGCACAGTGGACGCATATATCCCACTCTTAGCGTACGGCTGCCGAAAAGGTGATAAGCTCCCTTTCTGCCTCTCCATACTGCCTATGGAGTGCCTATGGTGCGTCAGTGCGAGAAAATTGAGGTGCATGGCGACAGGAATGAGACTCGAAAATTTTTCGAAAATATAAGACGCCTAGCTGATGTATTCAAGACCGGAGCCACTTGCTGCAAGAATGAAAACGGGAATCTAGTGACAGTGATGTTATGGAGGGAACACTTCTCTAGTCTTCTAAATGGCGACGCTTACAACAATTCCGCCAATAGAGACGATATCCCGGACGCCCCAATTATGGAGGACAGCGTTGAAGTTCCGCTGACCGACTATAACGAGATTTTTAAAGCTATAGCTCGTCTTAAAAATAACAAAGCCGCAGAAGCCGATGCTGTTCAAGATCGGAGGCGTAGCTCTGTTTAAATGCATTCACAAGCTTCTATGCAGAAATTGGTCCAGATAATTGGAACCTCAGTGTGCTCTGCCCAATCCACAAGAAAGGCGATCCCACCATTTGCGCCAACTACCGTGGGATTAGCCTTCTTAATATCGCATATAAGGTCCTGTCGAGCGTATCGTGTGAAAGACTGAAGCCCATCGTTAACCAACTGGTTGGACCTTATCAGTGTGGCTTCAGACCTGGAAAGTCCACTATCGACCAGACCTTTACGCTTCGACAAAATTAAGAAAATACCCTCGAAAAACAAATCGACACACACCATCTTTTTGTTGATTTCAAAGATGTCTACGACAGTCCAATAAGGAGTCACCTATTCTCCATCATGTCTGAATTTGGTATTCCTGCGCAGCTATAGTACGTCTTTGCAGGATGACACTGAACAACACCAGCAGCGCAGTGAAAATAGGAAAGGACCTCTCCCCTCCGTTCGATACCAAGCGAGGTTTCAAACAAGATGATGCCTTATCATGCGACATTTATAATATAGTCATGGAGAAGATCATCCGAGCTGATGATCTGAGACGCAGTGGTACAATTTTCTATAAGAGTGTTATGTTGCTTGCGTATGCTTATGATATTGACATCATTGGCCATAGACGAATGGGTCTTGCAGTGAACGCAGAAAAAACGAAGTATCTTGTGTCAAAAAACAAACAGACTCAGTGTCTTGGAAATCACGTCACTGTTGACAACACTTCCTTTGAGGTTGTGAAGGACTTCGTTTACCTGGGATCGAGCATTAATGCCTCCAACGATATCAGTATTGATATTAAACGTAGGATAACTCTTGCCAACAGGTGTTATTTTAGGCTCAGTAAGCAATTGAGAAGCAGAACTCTTTCTCAACGAACAAAACTAATGCTCTATAAGTCAATAATCATGCCCGTCCTATTATACGCATCACAAACCTGGCTGATGAAAGAACTTTGGCAACGTTCGAAAGAAAAATCCTTCGTAAGATCTATGGTCCAATCTGCGTCAATGGCGAGACCCGAATACGATGTAATGTAGCTGTATGAGCTGTATGCTGACATCGATATAGTCAAGAGTATTAAAATAGAGCGGCTTCGTTGGCTAGGTCATGTCGTGAGAACGAACGACGACGCTCCAGCGAAAAAATTATTCGATTCGATACCCAGCGTCGATCAACGAAGGAAAACCGCATCTCCGATGGAAAGATCAGGCTTTAGATAAGCTGATGATGCTTGGCGTCAGCCAACCGCAAATGCCAAAACCGTCTAACGGTTGTAAACGTCATCTAAGTAAGTAAGTAAGTGGCATATGGCATCGTCTTGTTAAAATCACATGCCAACCAAGTCCAATTCTTCCATTTTGGACCAAAAAAGTCAGTCAACATCGCACAGTACCTTGCTCCATAGACTGTAAAGTTGCGATTTGCATTATTTTTTAAGAAGAACGGTGTAATGATGTCGCCGATTCACTAACCGCACCAAACAGTGAATTTTTCAGCGAGAATTGGCAGCCAAACAGTCTTGAACTGCCTCTGGCTGCTCTTCAGACAAAATTCGGCTCTTATGTTTGTTGACGTACCCATTGAGCTCGAAATCTAAAAAGTATCTACTTCCATTACAAAATCAAGTAAAAACTTAACAGATGTCCAAGGAATGTGTCCATATAGTCCTACCGATTCCTACTATTTTTAGGAATCTCATTTCTCTATTTGCTTAGACTTCTGACCGAGTTTTGCTAACATTGACCATTTTTTAAATGTACCTCCCATACAAAATCATGTAAGAACTTATTAGATGTCCAAGCGAAGTACTTCTAGGGTCGTACCAATCTATACTATTTTAAGCACACATTTATTTGTATAGCCTTCTGACTGAGTTTCGTTAAGATCGGCCAACTTTTGTATGAGCCTCCCGTACAAAAACAAATAAATTTATTAGATGTTCAAGCGAAATACTTCTATTGTATTACCGATTTTCTTTATTTTTAGTACACATTTATTACTCTATTTGTATAGCCTTCTGACCGAGTTTCGTTAAGATCGGTCAACTTTTGTATGAGCCTCCCATACAAAATCAAGTCAAAACATAATAGATGTTCTAGGGAAGTACTCTGGGGTCTTACCGACTTTGACCATTTTCAGTACAAATATATAACTCTATTTAGATAGTCATCATAACATTATTACTACATTAGCATCCAAATAATTGAACTTCCGAGAAGTTCCATTTTTGAAATTTTGAGAAATTTTCTCCTCGACATTAGCTTTAAGAAACTTGTGAATGAATTTAGATTTGATACTTATTCCGGTAATTATACTTTAAAGGTACTTGAAAAGGAGAGTTTTTGGGAGCGGGCTTATTTTGCGTGCTTCGCTTAAGCATCCAATCTCTTGAAATCTCTTCGAAACCTCGTTTATACTTCTCAGGCAAATTTGAAGGCCTTCACTTTTGAGCGAAAATAATAGGGGTATTCACACTGCCTTGGGTTGTTGGGTAGATTGGCAAATGCCATACATTTTGTTTTTGTAAAAGTGCCATTCTACCCAAGTACCCATTTACCAATCTACCCTAGCTGACACCCTGACTTGTTTGGGTAGATTGATTGAGTACTTTTTTCATGGGCTACAACCTTTTCCAAAAGTAGGCAATAATTGAACTGACAAAAAACTAAAACAAAGTGAACAAATTTTAAGTGAACAAAATAAACAAATGTGTTAAGATGAGTTATTTTAAAATTTTTGAGATAAAAATTATTAAATGCCGCAAAGTTCACGTTAAAAACTACTCTTTTTACGCTCGTACAATGGCCTTAATTTTTCTCTCATAAAATGACACGAATAATATGGTGGCAACTCTTTTCTAGCTGTCACTCATCTCTCATCAGCTGTTATTCTACAAAATACTCAATTGCCGTTAAGGTTGCTCGCAGTAATCAAAAGTACTCAATCTACCCGTACCCAACTACCCAAATCAGTATGAATACCCCTAACATTTTCCCTGGACAATACTTTGAAGCTTAGTGTCGAAGGCAAGTTTACAATTTTGGTGAACGATCTTATATTGCTGCTTTCTTTGCGAGAAGCGCTCTCAAAGCAGCTTCCCGTGGGTCGACACTATTTATGACAGCCACCGGGGTTTGTGTTTTTTTTTTTGCTGTGAGCTATAGTTCGAACAACTTTGCTTCGTTCATAATCGACTAAAGCGCCATTTTAAGAAAAATTAGTTAAATCTATTGGTTTTTTTTCTTTGTTATGAATTTTTCAACAGCGGAAAATTTATTGAACAACTTTTTGCAACTAACTCTACAGACTGAAAGCTCACAGGACCGTGTATAGCGGTGCATGTTTAAGAAAGTTGGCTGAACCCATTGTTTTGTTTTCAACTTGATATCTTTTACTATTGTTGCTGTATCATTTGCTTTAACTTGGTTTTAATGTCTGCCGTTCTTGTTGTTGAGCTGCTATTAAAACTGCTTTACCAGCTTAACAAAAAACAAAAAAAAAAAAAAACAATAAAACAAAGACAAAAAATATCGGTTATGATGTCATTCACTTTGGTTGGCTTAAAATGGCTCTGTTGATGATACCAAATCGGTTGAGCACACACATACATGCGCTTGCCAAATACAATTTGTCTGTCATTTAGATTGGTTATTGTTGTTGTTGTTGTTGTTGTTCTCGCTGCGCAGCCAACCTGAATAATTCATATTGTGTTTTATTTTCTTTTTTCATTTTTTGTTTTTTGTTACATCTGCTGCTGTGTCTCCTCAAAATTAAAAAAAAAAATAAAACAATTTTTGTAACAATATCTTAAACACCTTCATACAAACAACGCCTTCATAAATGCCATTAATATGGTTTTGTCATTATTTTTTTTTTTAAAGTTTGGTGTTACCTGCTTTTCTATTTTTCAACTTGTTCCACAATTATAATAATAGCCAACGACACTGAAACCACTACCCTACCTACCCGACCATCTCTAAAACTGGATAAGATTAATTGGTTAAATCAAGTATACAAAGATATTGTTTTACTTTAATTGTGCGTCATAAACTGACACTTGAACTTGATTACCTACATCTTTGTTGTTGTAGACAGACAGTTTTTCTACAAATTTACTTTTAATGTGGCTGTTATTATTATGCACAGTAATTGTGAGAAAAATAATCATTGTCACAAAAATGTAAGTAATTTTTAATTTACAAAAGAAACGGTTTAGTATCTACACCGTTCAGTACGACTACTTTTAAAGTTGAACTTTTTTAAAATTTCAGAAACTAGTCATGGTCATTAAGGTACGTTCGTTAACTGTAAGAATGAAAAACTCTTTAAATAAAATTTGTTCCCGGAATATGAAGTATAATTTTAAATAACTCATTTCGCTTTTAGTTTTGTTTTGGCTTTGCAGAACACTTGTTGATGTTTGTGAAAGTCTGAGAAAAACATTGAAAACGATGTAATGTTTTAACTTTCTTGAATACACTAATTAAATACAAGGTTATCTACTTCGTTGTATCACAACCCCGCCTCATTTGACTTTTGTCAAAAATAAACCGAAATAAACTAAACACTACCACATCGCGTTAAAATTTAATGAGTAATTTTTTTTTTGTTTTTTGTTTGCTCTATTCGCTATTTTGTCAAATTAGTTTCACGGTTTCGTAGTTAGATAATAAAAAGGTTCAAGATCGAAACTTTGAGGTGGCCAACTAAAAACTTTTATTCAGATCCGCCAAAAACCATGATATTTTATGAATTTCATCATTTGTTTCATTATAATATCATGCTTGAAGTTGATAAATCTTGTCAGCTTTGATTTGACTTAATTTTGCTGGTTAGAAGTACTTCCAGAAGTATTTTGACCCAAAAAATCCACTTTATTTGGTGTCAAAATTATTGTATTGTATTTGTTGTATTTCATTATGAAATTTTTTAAATTTTCAAAATGTGAACATTAGAATAACACTAGCTGACCTGACAGTCATTGGCTCTTTTCAAATTTGCATAAATTTATTCAGTTTGAAAATGAATTCACTCGGCAGTTTCCCGCTAAAATTCTGGAAACATGTAATGTGCTGGATTGTGAACTAAACTCGTTACTTTGTTATCGATTGACTTCGTTTGCAGTTGTCGGCTTCACAATTGTCAGACACAGCTGTCAAATGAATTAAAAAAAAAAAATAAACTAACTACGAATCAAAACTATGGTCGTTTTGGAGTGTTCTCCACATTTTTAATCATCGGGCATCGGTATTCGAGGCATGCCTGACTGCCAACCCAGAGGTTCCGGGTTCGAATCCCGGCCAGGCCATGGTCCTACGCTTTTACCTTTATTAAATTCTTTCCTTTCACACAAAGAACATTCTATACTCGTTTCACTTGATTTCCCTTTATCTGCTACTTATCTATTTTCCATTTCCAAACCAAGGCAGACTTAATTGAATAGATTTAACATCTGAAATCCTTGGGCCAAAGCTAACAAAAACATATATAAAAAATTAAAAGTGCACTCCTTATTTTAAACATGACCTCGAGACAACTCAAACAAAGAACATTATTTTTGACCTCTGAAAAAACCGTAAAAATGGCATTTTTCCATAATTTGCATTTCATGTCTGATTTAAGGAAATGATATAAATTTAAAATGGGTTCAATTACACGGAGAAAAAACAAATGGGCTAAAATCAAGCTTTCGTAAATTAAATGAAATCAGCTCAATAGAGCTCAAAACCATCTCAAAGCATGCTATTCGCGTTCTCAATTTAAGACAAAAATTGGGCTTGTACATCAAAAAAATGAACGACCGAACGACGTAATTCTCAGTTGGTTTTTGCTCCTGTCAGTATGAAAGTGTGGTGACCGTGGCATGCAGGATGAGTGTGTAGCTTAGCATGCCCGGAGCCCGAGATCGAATCCCACTCGCGGCAGAGATTTTTTCAATGAACAAAATTTTTCTTTTCGGTCACCACCTCTCTGCAGACAATGGCAAACCTCAGAGAGTATATAATGCCATGTAAAGCTTCTTGAGAACATGAACTTCAGCCGTTCGGAGTCGGCATAAAACATGTAGGTCCAGTTCTCGGTCAAAGTCCTTTCAAAGGCTGAAATGGCTTTTTTATTTTTTTATTACAAAAGTGTATAAAAGTGCAGAAAATAAATAAAAAAATCATGTTTTCTTGGCCGAAATAGATCAAATGTAGGGGAGAGTGGTTGTCACAAAATTTGAATGAACAGCTGTAACTCCCACAAATCAAGCAATAATGGCACTGCAAAACTTGTAAACATAAATTCAATCTTTTATTCTTCAATCCTGATGTGAATAACATATATTATTTTAAAATAAATTAAAAAATTTCATTGATAAAAAATTTAACTCGTCTGTGACAAGTTACCCCACTCGTGGGGTAAGTTGTCCCAATGCGTAGTCCCCGTTGTCACACTTCTTAATCATCATTTTTGCCACACTCCGAAACACAATTTAACCAGCAATGTATTAAACTATCACTTTCAATGCATTATGTGCACAACGTTTGCATTTTATACATTGACGACAACTGTTATTGGATTTGACGCTCGACAACAATCTACACATAGTGAATCCACGTTATCTTCATTGATATTAGCTGTATTCGGCTTGCATCATGATATGTGAAGGTGTCCGACCTCGGTTTGTAAGTCATTTGCGATTTCTTGGCATATTTCCTTAATTTCAAATAAATCATAGAATATTTTCAAAATAGTTATATGAAATTATATGTGACAACAAGCCCCACAAGCGCTGTGACAACCTGTACCATTTGGAAAAAAATGTTAACAATGTTCTGTAAATTTAAATATAAAGTTTTATCTTAAAATTCATAAGTATTTGCAAAATATAATATTAATTGTATTGGAAATTTATTTAAAGTTGAATACAACACACTTCTTTTTAATAAAACACAAATTTTAAAAAAATATAAAAATACACAAATCCAACTTAGTTTCTTAAATCTCTTTTAATTTTTGCAAAACAAAACTAACGGCACTTAAACTTTCTTGGGATGCTAGACATTGCAATAGCGTATAGATGGCATTGATATTCCATTCGATAACGTGTTGAATCAAAAGATATCGGCGTTGTGACAACTAGTACTTGAGACAACAGGGACGAGTCTCCCCTATCTAATATTAACAATAAAAATATAACTTTTACCGATGCTTGTTGTCATCGGTACAAAATGTCATAAATTGTTTTATTTGAAAATATTTTTGGTATTTCACAATTTGATAAACAACTCCAAAATTTATTGGATTAGACATTCATTTTTTTTTACTAACAATCCATAAATGACATTGCACACAAATGAGCATGTTTTTTATCAACAACACCAAAATTACATAAATTGGGTACAAGTGAGCATTAGAGTGAGTCGGCCTCCATACAAAAAAAAAAAGTTTGAAAAAACCACCCCCTATTTTAAAGTTGACCTCGAGAGGATTTCGAAAACAAAAAAATTTTTTTGTTGGACCACCCGAAAAACAGCCAAATTGGTCTTTTTTGCATAACTTAAGCATCACATGTCAGATCTTAAAAAATTATATGTCGTTGAAAAGGGCTTTACGAGCACTACAATTTCTTCTTATGACATTTTTATTTTTGAGGTCATATTCAACTAGTAAGCCCCATTAGCCCGATTTATCCCCCTGTCCGCGAAAGAACCCTCTCAGGGTGTGGTGAAAGATGAACAGGTGTTAAAAACTATATTTATATTAAAACAAGTAAAAAAATCTAAAGTCGGTCTAGCCCGACTATGAAATACTCTAAACCTACTTTTCCAAAATACAATAATATTCCGTACCAATTTTTAATCCTGTAGCTCACATGATAATACCTTTATAGTGTTTTCGCTATAATGGGTTGCATGGGAGGTGGGCGTGTTCGTGGGCGGATTACTCCAAATTTTAGAACACATCTTAGTTTTGGTATAAAATAGATACATACCAAATTTTCTTTGTAGGTTAAATATAAGCTTATTTATGGGGTTTTCAGTTTGTTGGGTTATTTTGGAAGTAGGCGAGTCCGTGGTTGGAGGACGCCCATTTTACAAAACCATCTTTGCTTGGTTATCAAAAACATACGTACCAAAATTAAGCTCTGTAAGACAAACTTAAGCTTATTTATTGAGTCTTAAATTGTTGGGTTATTTGGGAGGTAGGCGTGTCTGTGAGTGGATGACGTTCATATGTATGTACCATATCTATCTATATATGTACCAAATCTCTGTGGGTTAAACAGAGCTTATTTATTGAATTTTCAATTTTTGGGTTGTATGGAAGGTGGACGTGTCCGTGAGCCGATGAGAAATTCTGTCCAAAAATTAATTTTCAAAATGATTAATGCTGAAAATTCAACAAATATTTTTCAAAGATGATTCATCGTATTCTTCAATTGCCAGTTTGTAATTTTTTTGTTTGCTTTTTTACACATTTCTCTTAAATTATTCCTCAAAAATTTCTCATGCCAATCGAACAGAGCCAACAAAACAGATGCACAAAAAAACGCATCGGAGGCTTAAAACAAAAAAAAAAAAAAAAAAAAAAACAGACATAAAATTGATGAATCAGCTGATTGCGTATTAAACTGTGAGTTGAACAAACATCTAACCACCAACGAATCGACCGACCACTTGAAATGCATTTAAAAACTTTTGTATGACGCCAACAATTAATAAATTTGTTGCAAACAAAATCGCTTAACTGTGTTAAGCTCAAGTTCGGGTTCGAGTTTTCAAAAAAAAAAAATTGTCTATTTTTTAATAAAATATAAAAAATAGTGAAATATTTTCGAAATAGTTTGTTTTAATTCAGATTTTCACAATTTGTGGATTTTAATAATGTTAATACTTATTAAATCAAGACCCTGACTTGTATTTAACGACATGTGCTAAAATTTTTTGCACTAAATATATATGTTGGTGTGCATCGATATATCTATATTATTTTATATTACATCACATGCAATCTTGTTAGGAATTTTAATGTTTTTGGGGTACAATTTTGTTATAGTTCGCTGATTGCCTTGTTGTTTTTGTTGTTGTTGCTGGTGCTGCTACTGAAGTTGCTTGCATGACGGAAATAATTTATTACAAAATTTTCGCATATCGTGTTATTAATCGTTTTTTTTTACTTCTTGTTGTTGCTGTTGTTATTGTTAGTAGCAAAAAATCATGGGCCATTTGTGTTTGTTGTTGTTGTTTTTGTGCCTAATATTTTTGTTAACTTTTTGACTTGCCAGACGACGCTGTTTTTTAGATAGACTTTTTTTTCGTCTGTCTTCGTCATTGAAGTTGTTGCATACAAGTCATACTTGCAACATCTAAAGTTGCCAATATTTTATGCCATATTTTATGCTATTTTTTTGCCATTTGTATGAATTTATTTTCCATAAAAATAAGGCAGTAGGAGCAACAGCAGCAGCAGAAGCAGCAGGTGTATTAGTCATAGTTTCTGAGCTTATGTCAACTCCATGTGTTAGCCTTGCGAACCCATTTGATGAGGGTGGCAACTATTATTGCATGTGTGCATTTCAACTAGATGTTCAATTTCAAAACCATCCGTCACCCTTAGTATGTGCCTTAGTTGGGCACATCAAGGCATTTTATTGCTATTCGTCATTCTTTAAGTTATTGCCCAGTAAACACTACACATTAACTTTATGAACAGTTTCGTTTGGAAAAGTTTATTTTCGGCATTCGAGAGTGCATAATTTTGGAATAATTTTTACGTTTTTAAATGAACTCTAAAGCTCACCGTCTTTTGTTCATAAATGATTTTGCTATAGTTCCATACAAAACATACTTTTTTATTGTTCACAAGCGATTTTTAATGACAGTTTAACGATCTCTGGCTGTCACTGTCATTGTCATTGTCATTGTCATTGTCATTGTCATTGTCATTGTCATTGTCATTGTCATTGTCATTGTCATTGTCATTGTCATTGTCATTGTCATTGTCATTGTCATTGTCATTGTCACTGTCACTGCCACTATAATTGTCATCGGATTTGTCATTGTCATTGGTATTGTTATTGCCATTCGCATTGGCCTTGTCACTTTCATTGTCATTGTCATTGTCATAATCATTGTCATTTCCAATTCATTTTCATTTTCATTTTCATTTTCATTTTCATTTTCATTTTCATTTTCATTTTCATTTTCATTTTCATTTTCATTTTCATTTTCATTTTCATTTTCATTTTCATTTTCATTTTCATTTTCATTTTCATTTTCATTTTCATTTTCATTTTCATTTTCATTTTCATTTTCATTTTCATTTTCATTTTCATTTTCATTTTCATTTTCATTTTCATTTTCATTTTCATTTTCATTTTCATTTTCATTTTCATTTTCATTTTCATTTTCATTTTCATTTTCATTTTCATTTTCATTTTCATTTTCATTTTCATTTTCATTTTCATTTTCATTTTCATTTTCATTTTCATTTTCATTTTCATTTTCATTTTCATTTTCATTTTCATTTTCATTTTCATTTTCATTTTCATTTTCATTTTCATTTTCATTTTCATTTTCATTTTCATTTTCATTTTCATTTTCATTTTCATTTTCATTTTCATTTTCATTTTCATTTTCATTTTCATTTTCATTTTCATTTTCATTTTCATTTTCATTTTCATTTTCATTTTCATTTTCATTTTCATTTTCATTTTCATTTTCATTTTCATTTTCATTTTCATTTTCATTTTCATTTTCATTTTCATTTTCATTTTCATTTTCATTTTCATTTTCATTTTCATTTTCATTTTCATTTTCATTTTCATTTTCATTTTCATTTTCATTTTCATTTTCATTTTCATTTTCATTTCCATTTCCATTTTCATTTTCATTTTCATTTTCATTTTCATTTTCATTTTCATTTTCATTTTCATTTTCATTTTCATTTTCATTTTCATTTTCATTTTCATTTTCATTTTCATTTTCATTTTCTTTTCATTTTCATTTTCATTTTCATTTTCATTTTCATTTTCATTTTCATTTTCATTTTCATTTTCATTTTCATTTTCATTTTCATTTTCATTTTCATTTTCATTTTCATTTTCATTTTCATTTTCATTTTCATTTTCATTTTCATTTTCATTTTCATTTTCATTTTCATTTTCATTTTCATTTTCATTTTCATTTTCATTTTCATTTTCATTTTCATTTTCATTTTCATTTTCATTTTCATTTTCATTTTCATTTTCATTTTCATTTTCATTTTCATTTTCATTTTCATTTTCATTTTCATTTTCATTTTCATTTTCATTTTCATTTTCATTTTCATTTTCATTTTCATTTTCATTTTCATTTTCATTTTCATTTTCATTTTCATTTTCATTTTCATTTTCATTTTTATTTTCATTTTCATTTTCATTTTCATTTTCATTTTCATTTTCATTTTCATTTTCATTTTCATTTTCATTTTCATTTTCATTTTCATTTTCATTTTCATTTTCATTTTCATTTTCATTTTCATTTTCATTTTCATTTTCATTTTTATTTTCATTTTCATTTTCATTTTCATTTTCATTTTCATTTTCATTTTCATTTTCATTTTCATTTTCATTTTCATTTTCATTTTCATTTTCATTTTCAT
Organism: Tetanocera ferruginea; assembly: GCA_958299015.1. Lineage (NCBI taxonomy): Eukaryota > Metazoa > Arthropoda > Insecta > Diptera > Sciomyzidae > Tetanocera > Tetanocera ferruginea. Next base: position 97,553,858 of record OY282642.1, read on the forward strand.
TTTCATTTTCATTTTCATTTTCATTTTCATTTTCATTTTCATTTTCATTTTCATTTTCATTTTCATTTTCATTTTCATTTTCATTTTCATTTTCATTTTCATTTTCATTTTCATTTTCATTTTCATTTTCATTTTCATTTTCATTTTCATTTTCATTTTCATTTTCATTTTCATTTTTATTTTCATTTTCATTTTCATTTTCATTTTCATTTTCATTTTCATTTTCATTTTCATTTTCATTTTCATTTTCATTTTCATTTTCATTTTCATTTTCATTTTCATTTTCATTTTCATTTTCATTTTCATTTTCATTTTCATTTTCATTTTTATTTTCATTTTCATTTTCATTTTCATTTTCATTTTCATTTTCATTTTCATTTTCATTTTCATTTTCATTTTCATTTTCATTTTCATTTTCATTTTCATTTTCATTTTCATTTTCATTTTCATTTTCATTTTCATTTTCATTTTCATTTTCATTTTCATTTTCATTTTCATTTTCATTTTCATTTTCATTTTCATTTTCATTTTCATTTTCATTTTCATTTTCATTTTCATTTTCATTTTCATTTTCATTTTCATTTTCATTTTCATTTTCATTTTCATTTTCATTTTCATTTTCATTTTCATTTTCATTTTCATTTTCATTTTCATTTTCATTTTCATTTTCATTTTCATTTTCATTTTCATTTTCATTTTCATTTTCATTTTCATTTTCATTTTCATTTTCATTTTCATTTTCATTTTCATTTTCATTTTCATTTTCATTTTCTTTTCATTTTCATTTTCATTTTCATTTTCATTTTCATTTTCATTTTCATTTTCATTTTCATTTTCATTTTCATTTTCATTTTCATTTTCATTTTCATTTTCATTTTCATTTTCATTTTCATTTTCATTTTCATTTTCATTTTCATTTTCATTTTCATTTTCATTTTCATTTTCATTTTCATTTTCATTTTCATTTTCATTTTCATTTTCATTTTCATTTTCATTTTCATTTTCATTTTCATTTTCATTTTCATTTTCATTTTCATTTTCATTTTCATTTTCATTTTCATTTTCATTTTCATTTTCATTTTCATTTTCATTTTCATTTTCATTTTCATTTTCATTTTCATTTTCATTTTCATTTTCATTTTCATTTTCATTTTCATTTTCATTTTCATTTTCATTTTCATTTTCATTTTCATTTTCATTTTCATTTTCATTTTCATTTTCATTTTCATTTTCATTTTCATTTTCATTTTCATTTTCATTTTCATTGTTATTGTCATAACTTTGTATTATGATTCATAACTTAACCGTTGCACCCGTACTTAGTAAGTTAAATTCGTGCAATAAATTTGCAGTTTCGTTGCTTAAGTCGCTCTCGCCACGTCATAATGACGTCATTAATTTTTTTTTTTTATTTTCTTGTCATCATTACCAAAGGATTAACATTAAAATCTACCCGTGTTGTGTTCAGTGGGTTTATATTTGATACGTAATTTCTTGAATTTATATTGTTTAACCCTCATTTGATGTGCTTAGATCCACTCCAACTTCGAATTACTGTCTGAATGCGTCATCGAGCTCAAACAAAAATCTGTGCTGAATGCATTTAACTAGAGTTAGTTTTATTTCTCTATCTTTTGTTGTGAGCATTTGACAACAAGGTTTAGTCCAACAACCCACACCAGCCCACTTTACCCCACTCCATCCATCGACTTCTGGATTATTATGACTTCATGGCATACAAAAACACGTTCTGTTAATTTTATTCTTTTTTTTTATAGTATTTTTTGTTTTGTTTTGATTTACTTTTGGTATTTTTGTTTTCAATTTTATTTTAACTATTGTGTAGAAACTCGTATTTGTATATCTTAGAGTTTGTTAGTTTGTTTTGTATAGATGTGTGTTTGTGTTTCTGCTGGTATTGCTCTGTTCCTGTTTTCATGAAATCATCATCATCATCATCATCGTTGTAATTCTGCTGTTTAATTTGACTGCAAGCAGCCGCAACAACATAGTGTTGAAAACTTAGTGGAACTGGATTTGGATTTTGTTCGGCTGATGAGAATGCCATCTGGGCGCAGAGTTCAACTGCAGCTACTCGTAGATTTGAAGTGTTTGTCTTGTTTAGACTTGATTGTGTTTTCTTTGATCTACTTTTTTTTTTTGGTTTTTCATACCAGCATCAAAAATGGTTCGTTCGTTCGTTTATTATTTTCCATATTACCAGCTAGTGGGATTGAAAGCTCGTTTTTTTTTTTTAATATGAGCATTCATAGTCATAGTTTTTGGAATTGAGGGCAATTTAGTGCTTGTATGTGTGCCCATTTTCAAGAAAAAAAAAAAAACCAAATTTAATTGGACCTAAATTTTCTTTCTTTTTAGCACGTGATGTTGTATGTAGGTGGGATGGTTGGTTGATGTGTGAGCACATTGACCTGACCCATAATAAAATATAAATATGCTGTGTGGGTGTGATGTTGAAGGGGGCAAATGGGAATTTGTGTATTTTAATATCTAATAAAAAACATAACTTTATTTATAGCTAGTTAAATGGTTTTGTGGAAATACCTGATGTTGGTAAACATTCCATCTAACTTTTTCACTTAATGCATGCTACAGCTGAACTATGGCTGAATTCAAATTTCTAGGTTTTCAGGTTATACTGCTTTGCATTTTTTGCCAAGCTCGTGGCTACAGGCCAGATATTTTGCCGATGGAAAGAAAACTTATTTTGATATATGTCTATTACGATTTTCTTATTCTTTTTTTTATGCAAATATATCAGAAATTTTTCATGAAACCTACGAATTTTGTATTTCTTCATAAAACTTTTCTTATAACTTGTGTTGTTTTGAAGATATAGCCAGTTTTATGTGGTCTTTTACATGTTTTGGAAGTAAATTGCAAGGTACGCCTGCATTAAAAAAAATTAATGTAATTGGCAATGTAAAAACATAAAGTAAAGAACTAATCGAAGAAGATCAAAAGCCAAAATGTGTGGTCTTTAACGTTACGCGTTCATACCATATGTTCCTTTTTGCACGTTTCAAATATTTTTGCAAACAAATTTTTACACAAATATAAAATATGAAACAAATTTTATTTTTGGCTCACATAAAAATTATCAAAGAAAAAATTTCCATTATTTTAAAGAAAAAAAAAAATAAAACAAAAATTGCATTTTAACAGGATTTTCACAAGAAAATGGTCAAACATATAGAAAGTTTAAAAAAAATCATCCCATTGAAACAGTCCAACAGAATATTATTCCTACCGAGTCCAGTAGCTCGTTTCTGCAACTTTTGCGACAAAAAGTCACTTTTTCTATCGTCACACTATATAAAATTGAAACAATTGACATTTTTTTTTGTTTTTATTTTTTCAAATTTAAAACAATTTTTTCATGTTTTGACACTTAGTGGTGTTTATAATTATAAAACAAACCCTATCCATGCGTGGATGCAGTGATATAAATTTTATCAGGGAATAAATCTCATTAATAAAATATTTAAGTTTATATATTCATTAATTTATACATTGTAGTTCTTATAATATTGTGAATATTATAAATTTATAGTAGAGCTTCAGCTCAAACACGTGTTTCGAACTACACGTGTTCACGGAAGTTCGAGCTCCGTGTAGTTCGTGTTTTGAAACACGAACCTCAACTACACGTGTATTTTATTCGTGGACTACACGTGATTTTCGTATTCACGAGAATTATATTCACGTGAATAGTATTCACGTACTATACGCAGAGCCGAACTTTTAATAATTTTGTTTTGAGTTTCTAAGAACGAGAGGCCAAAAATAAATAAAATATATGGAAAAAACAGAAAAAGCGGGATATCTCTAAAACGTAGCGAAATAGGCCAAAACTAACCACTTTTTACGAAATTATTTAAAAAAACATTTTTAAAACCGGGATAGGCCAAAAGTAACCACTTTTCACCTAAAGTTAAAAAAACTATGAAAAGTTCGGCACATGCCTAAAGTACGTAAATAGGAACCTCACGTGAATAAAATACACGTGAAGTTGAAGTTCGTGTTTTACCTTGCTTTTTGTAAAAACGCGTGAACACGTGAAACTGGAAACTATAATTTACAGTCTAAATGAAAAAATTTAAGTTGATACCTTGTACCGGGTAGAAGTATTAGTAACCACTTCATTGAAATCGAAAGTTGAACTCTCAACCAAAAATTGTTCTCACCTAATAAGAACATAGTGACAACTGCAGCCAACTCGAATCGCATATTTTAGTTAACAGAAACACTTTGGCTATTGAATTCCTACGAAAATAGAATTGAAACAAGCGAGACGAGTCACCGACTTTTCTCATTTTATAACAGAGACGGTGCAAGTGAAAATGACATCATAATGGTGTCAAAGTGCGAAAATATTGTGAGAACTGCGGTGACAAAAGTTGCAGAAACGAGCTGAAGCATTTATAAAGTGAATTTCATCAACATAAGACACTTTAAGTAATTAACTTTTATTATAAATTTATATCAGTGGGAACTTTCTATGTTAGATTTTTGTACACCATATTAACCCTTCTCAAACCCTTCAAAGACATCTTCAAAGTCAAATAGCGTGCCAAATTATTGGCATACAACTATTCTGGACAAAGAATATCTGAAATTTCGAAAAAAATAAGAAGTTATTCGAAATTATTTACAAAACCCAAAAGGTTTTAAAGGTAGTTGGCAGAAAACAGGCGCTGTCTAACCAAGGCAAGAGGTTAATTATTCTAAAAAAAGTTCCAACTCGATCAAGTCATGCGTTTAATAATTCGCCGCCGCACTTTGTACTTTGACCAGTAAAAAAAAAAAAAAACAAATTGGCCATTTCAGCCCTTGAAAAGACTTTGACCGAGCTTCTTATGATCAATTGTGTTGTGTGTGTTATTAAATGTCTGCACACAATTAACCGAGAACTGGACCTACATGTTTTATGCCGATTCCGAACGGCTAAAGTTCATGTTCTCAAGAAGCTTTACATGACATTATTTACTCTCTGAGGTTTGCCATTGTCTGCAAAGAGGTGGTGACCGATCAGAAAAATTTTTTATTGAAAAAACTTTTCGCCGCGGCTGGGGATCGAACCCGGGCTCCAAGCATGCTAAGCCACACACTTAACCTGCATGCCTCGGTCACCACTTTGACCAGTAGGAATAAATAAAACATATTGTAGATTACAAAACCTAACAAAACTTATATCAAATGATAGGAAATACTTTCATTATGATGACTTCAAAATATTTTTTCAATACAGGAAGTTTTAAGTAATTTACAGCCTTTTAAAGATTTTGCGCATCATTAAAAAAAAAAATGTGAGCACATTTTTCAAACAATTCGAATGTTTGTTTTTAATTTTCAAAAAAACTATGAATAAATTTTGGTTTTTGTATTTTTGTAGGGGAGAGTGGGGTGTTGTGAGACATGGGGTGTTGTGAGACACGTCAATATCTGACATAGTGGTAATGTTATGAATGCTCACAACAACTGTAAGATATTTTCTCAATGGGATCTCACTTATTATGTGCACTCATCGCATTGACACGTGTTCCTATTGTCTGTAACAGTTTTGAGTTTTGATCGCGCTTTTAAAAGTTTTTTGTACAGTTTGCCTTTGTGGAATTTCCAGAAACATTGCCAATTAAACGTGAAGGTATATATTTATTAAAATGATATCTCTTCATTGCCTTCAAGCCAACCGAAGTGATTTTGCAAAAAAAATTGCGGGTGATGATGGCGCAGTGGCCATTTGAAAATGTCGAATATGGGGTGTCGTGAGACACTAAAAATGGGGTGTTGTGAGACAGTTCATTTTTATTTTTATTTCATTATTTTTATAGCCATCATGCCACGAAATGCATTTAAAGTATCGCCAAAGCCAAAAGGAAATGTGGCATCCATCCACATAGTGGGAGCCATCAAAGAAATCGCCATAAAAAGTAATTCTTTTCGAGTTTTCTGCAAATCATATTTTGATAAATCTAGAGTGTATGGAATCACGCAATTTTTTCCGCATCGGCTTCAAATGATAAATTAGTCGATTTTGTTTCATAGCAAAGTGTCAAAACTGGCAGGAAACCAGTTTTTCCAATATTTTACAAATTAAATTGGTTTTTCAAGGCGTCTGTGCTGAGCAGTGCACTAGAGAAGGTTAGTCCTCTGAAGTTTGATCCCCTATTCCAAAAATCAAAACGCGGCCGGAAGCCTATGTATACCTATACCGTATTTGCAACTTCCAAGAATGTGGCATTATTGAGGAAAAAATCCGACCAAAAGAATGAAAAAAAACTAAAACAAAAAAAATCGCTGAAGGAACCAGCAAAGCGTAGTCTTCACACGAAATACGTACCGGAAAGAGTTTTCTCATTAGATGATGAAGATTTATACTTTTGCATCTTTTGTAGGGCAAACGTGCCAAAGAGTTTTTTTTTTTTTTTTTTTTTTTTGGATTCGCCAAGGGAGTGTGAAATCTCATGAATACGTATAGCCCGTACTATACGCATGCACGACTTACATTCTAAAATCAGTCCGGACGAAAACAATTTCATTAGTTGCAATAAATGTGATCGAACTGTTCATCTGCAGTGTGCCATGAAAATGAAATGAAAACCGGATATTTTAACTGTTAGCCAAATCAGATAAACGCGAACAATTTTTCTTGTCTGTATTTTAATTTTTTTTCCTATTTCAATAAGGACTTTAAACAAAAAATTCCATTTTGTTATATTTATAGTAGTGTCTCACAACACCCCATAATTTTTTAAAATCCAAAATTCCAATCTTTTTTTCAGGCTCCAAGAAAATTCTTAAATGTTTTGAATAACAAAAATATGTCATCGCAGGTTGTTAGGTAATTGATTAAGCTAAACAAAACATGTTTCCAGAAAGAAAAATATTAACTTTTAAAGAAGTTATCGTCCAAAAACTAAACCTGTCTCACAACACCCCACTCTCCCCTATTCAAAAAATTTAAGAAATTTTTGAAAAATGTTCTATTTTTAGCAGACAAGAAAAAAAGCTCCACATACCTCCAGTTTAATTTTTATATTTTTTAGTTTTTAGTCTTTCAGAAACTGTTTTCACTTTTTCGGACGTTTTTTGAAAAATGGTCTAAAATTGATGTTTTCTCAAAAATTGTTTTTATTGTTGCCATATTTCTTTCATCCTGCCAGAGTTTGTTTACAATTTTTAAAGAATTTTAAAAAAAAAATGCTTCTTTACACACAATATAAAATGCTGATGTTATTTTTGACAAAAATATAAATTAAAATAAAGGTTATTGTTCGTTAAAATACTCTTTTTAGCACATGATAAGTGAAAAAAACACCAAATGATACCTATAATTTTCGCAATATTTGCTGTAAATTATTATTTTTCAGATTCAAAAAACATGTTACTATTCTTTTCCGATTTTAGAAGTAATCTCGTTTTTAAAAATGGCCTTGAAATCAGAAGTTACGAAAATCAGCGATTTGTTGTAAGTGCTTGTTACACTTTAAAAAGGTAAACAAATAATGCTTTGCAGTCTATATATTACAAAGGGCATAATGAAGCTAACACGGCTAGAAAGTTCTTTGACAATCTTGATGTTTCTGCAGGAATTTCTGGTTTAAATAAAGACTTAATCCATAAGTTCGGACTAGTTTTACGTATATTATCTTGTGGCAGAACAGAGAAATTTAGTAAGCTTCTAATGGACACTAGACACTTGTATTTAGAGTGCTACAGTTGGTACTATATGCCCAGTTCTGTACACAAAGTTTTGATGCATGGATGTGAAGTCATAAAATATTTTGGTTTACCCATAGGTAATTTATTTTTAAATTTATAAAAAAATTAAAATAATTATTTAAAATTTTTTTTTACAGGAAATTTATCGAAAGATCCTTACCTTCCATCAAATAGAAATATTTAAATCAAGAACAAGTTACATTAAGATGACCTCGTTTTCAGGAACTACATTGAGAGTGAAATAAATGAAAACATGAATTAAAAATATTATTTACTCCTATTAACTTGATTAAAAAACTAGTAAGGTAGGTATATCTTCGACTCGGCCGAAGTAAAAATACCCCCAAGGCCGATTCGTAATGGTACAAAATCTTAAATTGAAGCCCTATTTGTATGAGATTTCAAAAAATGTAACTATTGTGATGACGTCTAAAATAAATTCATATCAAATTGTTTTCCTGCCAAGTAAAGACAAGCCTATTTATTAAGTTTTCAATTGCGGTTGTATGAGAGGTGGGCGTGTTCGCATGCGGATGACGCCCACTTTTCTTCCACGATTTATTTTTGATATAAAATACAAACGTATCAAATTTTTTTCCTGTAGCTTAAAGAGAAGCCTTTATATAGAATTTTAAATTTTGGGGTTATATGGGAGGTGGGCGTGTTCGTGGATGGAGGCCGTCCATTTTTGTAACAGGTTTCAATTTTGACATAAAATTAATAAAAATTTAATTTTACTTTTGTAGCTTCGACAGAAGCTTATTTATATAGTTTTCAATTTTGGGGTTGTATGGGAGGTGGGCGTGTTCGTGGGTGGATGACGCCCATTTTTCTATCATGTCTTAATTTTTATATAAAACGCATAAATATCAAGTTTTATTTTTGTTGCTTTGATACAAGCCTCTATATATAGTTTTCAATATTAGAGTTGTATGGGAGGTGGGCGTGTTAGTAAGTGGATCACACCCTTTTTCGAAAACACCTCAGTTTTAACATAAATTACACAAATACCGAATTTAAGTTTTGTACCTTAAATATTTGATTTTTTATGGAGTTTTCATTATTAGGGTTGTATGGGAGGTAGGCGTGGTTTTCATTAGATTTAACCCATTCTCGAACTTGATCTTAGTTTTTTGAAAAAAAAGCTTAAATATCGAATTTCAGCACGATAGCTTCAAAATTACGGCCGCAATCGTGTCCACAGACAGACGGACAGACGGACATGGCTAAATCAACTCAGGTGGTGATGCTGAGCAAGAATATATATACTTTTCTATACCTACCACGCCTCCTTATGGGCGTTACACACGTCGTGACAAAATTTATATGCCCCTTACGCAGTACGCGTGGGGGTATAAAAATACCAATACGAATAATATTATTTTTTTTTTGCGAAACATATTTTTGTGCATGCAGAGTAGCATTTTTGTCGAAGAAGTGAAGCCTTGATCGTTTAAAATTAATTTTTCTTTTGTTTTTTTACCAGTTCTAATAACTTTAATATTATATTAAATATAGGAAATTTTAGTTTTTTTTTTTGCGCAAAGACTTGATTTACGTAAAATCTGATTCGATATTTGAAATAAAAAAAAAACAAAAAAAAAACAAATTGGCCATTTCAGCCCTTGAAAGGACTGTGACCGAGCTTCTTATGATCAATTGTGTTGTGTGTGTTATTAAATGTTTGCACACAATTGACCGAGAACTGGACCTACATGTTTTATGCCCACTCCGAACGGCTAGGGCTCATGTTCTCAAGAAGCTTTACATGGCATTATTTACTCTCTGAGGTTTGCCATTGTCTGCAGAGAGGTGGTGAGCGATCAGAAAAATTTTTTATTGAAAAAACTTTTTCGCCGCGGCTGGGGATCGAACCCGGGCTCCGAGCATGCTAAGCCAAACACTTAACCTGCATGCCACGGTCACCACATCACTATATTTGTCACTATATTTGAAATCAGCAACCAAAAATTCATAAACTTGTAAAATTTCATAACAATCGAACGACTCCTTGTATTTTTTCCTCACTTTTGTATGGGCTCAAAGTACTGTGCGTCGTGCACAATAAAGTGTCCAAAACCACAATTTGGCACACTTTGTACCGTTGCAATCATTAAAAATTATCAAAAATGACGAAAGCACCTCATATTTATGCCACGATTTGCAGAGGATGATCTATACACCGATTGCGACACAGTAAGTTAAGGTCTTAAACTAACTTTTCCGATTCCGGGGGAAAAAAATGTTCATGATTGGGCTGAATATGGCTCAAGGAAGGTACACTAGGGTCTAACAAATGTTGACCTGCTTTAGTACACATCTATTTCATTCTTTTTTAGAATTCTGATCGAGTTTCATTATGATCGGCTAACGCATATAAAAAATTAATATGGATTCAAGGCTGGTGCCCCTAGGGACTGAAGGATTTCAACTTTTTTTGTAGTTGTTCTAAAGTAGCTTGAAATTACACAGCATACACAAATTTCAATATCATAGGAGCATTCCTCTATTTTCTAACTTTTGGTATGTGCCCATAGTACTTTGCGTCGCCCCGTCCACTCCAAAATGGTTTGAATCGATTTAAAGTAAAGTGTTGAATGGTTAACTTATTTGGTCTGGCATGGCACGAGTTCCTTCAACTTTCAGTTCCGAACTACACTTAATTTAATTTCCGAACTCTACGGCAAATAATGCATTTTATATAAGTTGCAATCTTATTGTTAATTTTGTAAAACGCAAAAAAAAATTTTCAAGCCTTTTGTGAGCGCGTCATAACCAAGCCGCAACATTATTTAAAAGTTTTATCGCAACATTTGCAATCAGCTGAGTTGTTGTTATTGTCGTACGCGTTGGCATTGTGCTTGCATCAGTTGCCGTTGTTGCTGTTGCTCCTTTAATATCCTCCCACAGACGATGACGACAACACTCTGGCTTTCATAAAACAGCTGGTCGTTTTATAGGCTGCTGTTGGACTATCTGGTTGCCAACCTGATAGCCTCTGTCTGCCCGCTGTTTGCATTGATTGCATCTCTTGAGTGCCCTTCACTTTGTTGTTTGTGCTCTGCTGTTGCTGCTGCTGTAGCATTTGTTGCTGCATGCATTCAAATTCACTTAAAAATTATACGCTGCTTTGCTATTACTTTGCATTAAATACGTTTTTAGCCACACAATAACTCTATTACTTTGTTAATTTTTTGTGTTTTTTTGCTCTTTTATTTTTGCAGAGAAATCGATATGGACGCACAGGCCATCGTTCAGATGGAAGGCAAGAAGACCAGCCTGATGAAACCGAGACTTCAATTGATACGTGACGCCGGTCGTGACAATCATCATGACTTTACGTTTGACTTTTCCTACTGGTCATTCGACGAACATGACAGTCATTTTGCAACACAGGAACAAGTCTACAATGACTTGGGCACCGATGTAATCGATTGTGCCTTTGAAGGTGAGTAATTTTTAAAACTTAAAGTAGATAATATTTGACGGATCATATGGGTAAGCGAACTTAAGAGATTAGTTCAAAATAGTTTGAAAATTAATGAAAAACTTTCGCCAATTAAGATTCTATATTTAAACTTAAGAAGGTTTGAAACTTATTAAATGGTTCTTATTGTTGGCAAACCACCACTCACTGGTTTCATGTCAACATCAAGCACCATGATTGCGGTTAGGAACTGTCAATTTTAATTCATTTCAGTCAAGCAAGTGTTTGCTTCTCTGACTCACTGTCTGCTGTTGCATGTTCTTTGACATGTTGCATGTCGTGCAACTTGCAACATTACAAAACGACTTATTTGAGCACAATTAAATTTTCGTTTCTGTATCACGCTCAGATTTTGAAAAATAGGCCGGATATAACTAAGTAGGCTACTCAGTGCTGTTGTCATTTTAGAATTACTGAACTTTGTTTCAGTTTTATTGAACTTTTGAGTGAAGGCAACAACACTGTCATGTTAGACTGATAGTATTTGAAAATTGTTATAACAAGAAAAAAAAAACGGTATTTTTTAAAATAAAATCCTTACATTGAAATCCTTTTTTAATACAAAGTTGCAAAAGTATACATTCAATTTGATTTCATTCACATAAAGTGAATTCTTTAAAAGTTTTAAAAGTACATGCAATTTTAGAAATACAAGAGTTCGACTGTCGCCGAAATTCGATCTTTACACATACATTCTCTGTTGATTCGATACAAAATTAATGTGAAATACAAATTTTCTTCATACAAATTTGGCAAAAAAAAATCTTTTAAAAATAGTCGGTGCACTCCTTCTCTGCACTCTGATTCATTTAAAAAAAAAATATCAAAATCGGTTGAGAAACACGGGAGAAAATAGTTCTTAATTGTTTTCCCTAAGCCTATTTATGTATAGGTACATAGATAATTTCTAAGTCCTATTTTATGCAAAGGTATTATGCAGGAATTCATCTTTGATATTGCAGATCCATCACAGTTTCTTAGTAAAGAAACGTGCATGACTGATTGAAGAAATTTGCTAAAAGGTTTGCAATTATTTCCGGGTTGTACGAAAAAGTAATGTTGGATGGGTAGTTGATTTTATTTTGATTTTGATGAACTTGTAAAAGCTTCTAGGATCCGGCAATAAATTAGTTTGAATGTGAGCAAGATAAGACTCATATAGATTTTCACAGAGTGCGGAAAAGAGGTTAGAAGCATGGAAATAAATTGTGAGGTCAAGAAAAGAACGAGAAATTAAATAAGTGCGCCAAAGTTTGTTCCTTTTATTACAGAGTGAACGTAGTTCCTTTTTGTACCAGGACGGAGATGACGAAAAGTTTTTTGCCTCGTAAAGAGATACATTTTTTAAAAGAAGCATTTTCTATACTGAAGTTTGCTATAACTGATAAATATTTGAGTGCCAATTTATACAAAACTGGGAACTGAGACTTCAAGTCCTTCCATATCTCCAAAGGATTTTCGTTTAAGCGACCTACGAGACCTCTTAAATAAATTGACAATTCATCATATATAATATTTCTAGTTTCTGTAGGTAAGCTTGCTATTACAAGAAATTGCAGAGCAAAGAAACTTGAGAACAAAGAAATATGAGAAACAAAGAAACATCAGAAACGTTTGACAGCGAATGCAAACGCAAGGTTGCAAAATATGTTCCTTTTTCAATGCGCACATTAGTATGCCGCAAGTATGTTAATAGCTTATTGTATGTGGCCGAATACACATCAGTAATTCTCAGTTGGTTTTTGTTCTTGTTAGTAAATTTGAACTATGAATATAAAATTTTTAATTTGCTTGTCATGGTTTTTTTTTCTTTTTTTTTTTGTTCGGTTCCTTTGGTGCTCCCAAACAATCCCAAAATTTCTCAGATTAGGCATATGAGTATATTAATTTTTTTATTTAGAGTCCATAAATGGCAAGCATTGGATACAAATAAGCAAGTTTTTTATTTTATAAACAAAACCAAAATGTCATTATTTGAGCAGAAGTGTTTTTAATAGTTTTTTTAATAAATTATCCAAAATCACATACATCAGGCAATAATGGGCGTGTTACTTTTAACGTAGAATTACGTCTTATAGCGCGGTTTGTCTGGGATCGTTTTAACAGATTTTTTCAAGGCCATGAAACTTTTTTGACGAATACTTTAGGGTATACCTACAGTCTTTAATACTCATCGGTCAAAGATAATAAATATACTTAAATATCAGATATATCCTGCGCTGAATGAATATCTAATTTTGGATTTTGTCACTTTTATATTAAAGTCACCAAAAAGAAAAATAGAAGAATAAAAATACATGTGTTTATATAAGAAAATCAATCATCAGCCTTAGGAAAATGTGCCGGTTGTTGAATATAACCAAATTTTGCTTGATAGAAATAAACTTTACTCAGTGTAGTATGATTTCGGGCCTTGACGATGATGATTTCTGGGCTGAAGCATAAAGGGCTGATTTTTCTGTAATTTTACTTTAAAACTAAGCTCTGTGTAGGACTTGATAAATTACTGAGAAGTGGAAGTCTGCTTTGTTTAAGCATTTCATGCTTGATATCAGGGTTAAGTTAGTAGGCCTGTGTGAGTTTTCTTCAGCGAAACTTAAATGTTAAATTTGAAGAACAAAATTTTCCACTTTTAATTCATTTCAAACTCATGCTGTCAAAATTTTTAAATTATCTTTCGATCTAGGTATTCATTTTTGAAAACCTTGGCAAGTTAAGTTCAGTTTTGGCCACTGTACCTTGTGGTATGCAAAAAGTTTATGTACTAATTTATTGCCAAAATTTGCTGCGGTGTTGCAATATTTGGTGCGAAAGCATTAAAAAAATTTTTATATATTTAGTTGTTGTTTTCAGTGAAAGCGAAATAATTTTCGTTAATACGCTCCGATTCGTTTTATGTTGTTAACCATTGTGTGGTTAAACTTTTAGATAATATTTTGTTATTGCTTATTACATGCGTAAAAATTGCAAACTTAGTCTTTTTCTCTCTCTCTCTTTCTTTCTTCAATTTCAATTATTGCAAATAATGCTCTAGCGTCCATATTGCTTGTGTTATATGCTCTTTTAGCGCTGTTGCCATCAATGAACGCGGTAATAACAACAATTTCCGTCTTGACATTAGAAGTAGATATTTTGAATTTTTACAAAAAAAAAAAAAATTAATTATATCTTTTCGGTTAATCAACATTAACCACAGTTACTCTAAACCATGCACCGATTTTTAATTTAATGACTTTTTAATCAAGTGAATCATGATGTTGCAGTGCTGTATTGTTTTGAAGGCCATAATTAAACGGTTTTTAAAGTACGGTTTTGTTTATATGTACATATATGATAGGTATACAGAAATATATGCATCTTGCATAAACGTACGTATATATGTTCCGCGAATGAATCACACCTGAAAGCAAAAACAATATTTAATAGTTTTGTTATTTCATATGAAGTGCTTTTGTTCTTAAATGATTTTTTGTTATATTTTTTTTTTCGATTTTCGCGTCAGTCACGTCATTCAAGCTTTGAAAAACGAATTCACACAACCTTGATTTTTTTGTTTTTCTAACTTGTCTTACTTTTCGTGCCGACGAACTTCTCTACTCGCAAAGCGTGCTACTTTAATTAGCAAATATAAATTAAACAAAAAATTGTGCAGTAGTCAGAATGTTTGTAGCGATCAACAAGATACTATATGTGCTTCTTCCACACTTACCTCTTTTATTTTATACATATATATATATATATACATTTATATATATAAATGGTTTTCTTCATTTTTATTTATTTGGCTTTGTGATGACTTTATGTATTCGTTGCACCTCAATTTATTATTTCTTGACTTATTGTTTTTTGTTTTTTTTTTTTTTTTTGTGTTTGTCTCTTCTGTGTCATTGACAACGCATCGTATCCATCCCGTGTGTCATAAGTGAGGCCAATTCATATTAATGGAAAAGAAAGACAATTTCTTCATGCTGATTTCCTTCCTGCTTTTCATTTTCTTCTTTTTCAATTTACCTACGTCTGTGCTTTTATTTTTGTACTTTTGTTTTCCTCTATCTAACTTAGCTGTTCCATAAATAGTATATCGCAAAATACAAGAATTTACATAGATTAAGGCGGTCTTCTCGTTCAAAACCCGTTTTTTTGACCCTTTTTAAAAAAATTCTTATTTGAAAACGCAAATAATAATTGAAAACTTTTTTTATTTATTGTATTACAAAAGTTTCAAAGTAAATAAAAAAATTTTTTTTGCCTCGATACGTGGGCTGTTCAAAAAGTAATGAGACTTCAAAGTTGGTGGTGAAAAAAAAAGGTGTCGTCACGGCGGCCACGATTCCGGGTCTCCGGAGCGTCTGAAATGAACGGGGTTATAATCAGTATAGATGTAATTCTCGGGTGAACCTCAAGCTTAATTTTGTGATTTTTTTTTTGACAAAATGGCGGCCATTCAAAAAAAAAAATTAAATTTCGGCCTTTTTTTTGTAGTTTAGTGTAAAAAAAAAATAGTAAAAAATTTTTTAAAATTATGGTCGAGGTTTACCCGAGAATGGTGACAATTCTGCGTCGATTCCACTTTGTTTCATGAAAATCGGTTCAGTTGAACTGGAGACATCATGGCCGCCAGTTCGAAAAACGTGGTTTCGAGATAAACGCGTTTAAAGTTTGAAGTAATTTTTTAATGATGCTTTCAGTTGAACACCTGGACTCAAAAAATGCTTCAACCCCTAAAATAAGCAGAAATGTGTATTCGTATGTTTGTATGAATATGTGTGCCAACACGTTTTTACCTAACAATAAACATTTTCAACAGAATTCGGTGGTTACTTTATGCCGCTTCGTTCGATAATGAGGCGAAAAAAAAATAGCACATTTTGACGAAGACGTTGCTTCACAAAAAAACTGTATCTTCTAAAGTATTTCGAATTTCTAAAAATCCTTTTAGGGGCATATTCACAACTACCCAAGCTATAAATAAATGCAAAAAAAAGTCGAAAAAAAAAGTTGCTCAATGAGAAGACCCCCTTAAGTAACAAAGTACAAAATCGCTTGTACTTGCGAGCATATGATTAAAAAAGGTACACAAAGGTCGCAAACGTGTACCCTACAGACGTTTACATTTTGTACAAGCGCGTACATTTTGGTCAGACCATCACAAGGGTTGTTTCTTAAGTCTTG
This sequence comes from Tetanocera ferruginea, assembly GCA_958299015.1. NCBI lineage: Eukaryota > Metazoa > Arthropoda > Insecta > Diptera > Sciomyzidae > Tetanocera > Tetanocera ferruginea. The sequence continues at coordinate 97,570,263 of OY282642.1, forward strand.
CGCCGAATAATGAAAAAATAGTGATTTGTAAGTGAAAATGATTTTATTGCTTTTCAAAGTATTCTCCCAGATGATTAATCAATATCAATATCATTTGAACCAATTTTTTAAAAAATGTTCCACTCTGATGTTGGTACTTCCGAAGCCAGGTTTTTGAAGGCTCTGACGACCTATGTTATGGCTTTAAAAAGCTCGCCCCGCCTTGTTTTTTAATTTGAGGGACAAGAATGAAGTCATCAGGTTCCAAATCGGGGCTGCAAAACGAATGACCCATGAATTGTGCGTTTTGAGGGCTCAAAACGCTTTTGTTTGAGCTCATATGTGGGAACTCACATTATCGTGTTGGAGGATGAATCTACCTACGGTGGTTGGTTCTTCTCCATTCTCCGAAAATTTTCGCCAAAGAAATGTTTTTTTTTGTAACATTCAGCATCAACAGTTCTTCGTTGCTCAAGTGGTACAATTGCGACCTGACCAGTTTTCATGCAAAAACTGCAAAACTGGCAACCATTTGCTTGAATGCGTTCCACTCGAAGACAATTTTTTTTCGGATTTTGTTCACTTTCAATGATTCTAGAAAGATTCTGGAAGAACTAGGGCTTCTAATCCCGAGATTGAATACAAATTTCGAGAGTTCGGGATTTATAACTATGAATCCCGGGATTGTTCGTCGCTTTTATGTAGAATATAATCGTCTTTTCTAGCGAAAATGTCATTACTCGGAAAAGAGTGCAAGCAATCTTCATAAATAATTTTGATTATTTCAAATTAACTGTTTCATAAAATCTTGTATTTCATCTAAATTTTTCGGAAAAGTTCGAAAAAAATTTCTAAATTCAGAAATTTTCAGGATTCAGATAATACTGGGATTTCGGGCCTTATAATCCCGGGATTTTCGGAACTGGAAAAAGTCCGAGAAGCCGGGATATCGGGACTAAAAGACCTAATACAAACAGTGGGTTGGTACTTTATTTCGGGGTAAGCATATATTCGTAAATCGTCATCTGTTACGATGTCGTGTCGTGTTTCGAACCACACCCTCATGAAAAATTGAGCATTTCCATGGATGGATTCCGAAAATAGTCAAAGAGATAAAATTTGGCACGTATGTATTTCATAACAAAACAAATATGTTATTGAAAAATGGCCGTCATCGTCTCACGGGTACGCCTACCTTCCATGCAACTAAAAGAAATGTAAAACTCCATAAATAAGCTTGTGTGTGTCCTATAGAAACAAAATTTTGGTACATTTGTATTTTTTATCAAAACTAAGATGTGTTTTAAAAATGGGCATAATCCGTCCACGAATACGCCCACCTCCCATACAGCCCACAATAGCGAAAACACTATAAAGGCATTAACATATAAGCTGCAGGAATACAACTTGGTGTTTGTAAGTTTTTTATCACAATTGAAATGCATATAAAATATGTGCTTCATTCGCCCATGGACACGCTAATTTTCAATACTTTTATTGTATTTTGAAAAAGTAGGTTAAGGGTATTTCATAGTCGGGCTAGATCGACTTTAGACTTTCTTTACTTGTTTATAACATGGTTTTGTTTGGGCGGCACATACAAAAGCTGAACGATACTAACGAAACTCAGAATGCGAAAACATATAATGTTATGAATATGTACTAAAAATGGTAGGAATATGTTAAACCCTAGGGAAAGCTATCGAGAGCTTAAAATGATTTGCAAAATGATTTTTTCAATCGATCTTAACGAAACTTGGTCAGAATGCTAAAAAAGGAGTGTAATAGATGTGTACTCAAAATTTTCGAAATCGGTTAGTTAATTCAGGGTTACTCCTTTGGACCTATATAAATTTAGTTATATGAATTTGTATAGAAATTACAAACAGCTACCAAAAATAATAGTGTAATCGATGCACTCAGGGAAAAAAGGTCTCACCTGGTCTATGTTAGTTTTATCTGACCAATTTGGTTAGGAGAGTCAACCACATTTTATTAACCTGATCCACGCTACTTTAGACTGACTGATCTGTTAAACAGTAGCATGCATAAAAATAAAAAAAAAAAAATAAAAATTTTTGATTAAATAATGCAAATTGTCAGTTTCATTGGTTTCAAAAAAGTTTTTTTTTTGTTATTTTGCTTTGAATTGTTTGAAGTATGATTTTTTTTTTATTTTTTATTTTTTGTTTATTATTGAGAATAGGTCTGTTCCCGTACTTTTCGGACTAAAAATGGTAAAACTGTCAAAAGTCTGAGAATGAGAAAACATCTTTCGAAAAAAGAGAAAAACACAAAAAAGTACGGGAACGCTTCTCGGACTAAAATTGTAAAAACTGTCAAATAAGCTGGTTTGTTCAGCATTGGCTTGATGTGGTGCATTGGCATTGCAGACGAAATGCCTAAGAGTTTTAATAATATTGAAATTAATTCTCAAGTTAAGAATTTATACTAGTTTTTACACATTTTCCTATGTTTCTGGGTTCCATTTTAATAGTTTCAAATAAGTTTTGATGTATAGCAATTTCTTTGCTAACTTGTAAACAGCTGATTTTAAGCTGTTTGACACTTTTACCATTTTTACCCGAAGAAATTTCTCGGACTAAAACTTGCAACTTTTGACAAGGAGGGGAAATGTTTAACTCTCTCGATTGCACGCTCTTTTACCATTTTTTCGAGTACGGGAACGCTTCTCGGATTAAAACTGGTAAAAACTGGTAAATTGGACTAAAACTTTAGAGTACGGGAACAGACCTAATATATCTCAGAGAATTTTTGACAAAATCTAAGTTTACATTTTTTAAACCTAGAATTTCTGTGCTTAAATTTACACTTGCCTCACCTTGCCTGGAAGTTAAACTTCCATTTTTTGAGATAAGCTTTCGGCGTATAAATTTAAACTCAGACCAAGGCATTTTAAACTTTGTTTAAGCTAACCTTTGTTTAAAATTGAGATCAGTTAACGGGCCTAAGACACAAAAACAAGTTAAATTGACATGAAAATTAAGTGATTACCTTAACCTGATTATATACCTGTGATTTGGTTAAATTTTGATTAAATTTTTTCACCTGGGTGTGTGAACTATAAATTTTCCAATTTGGTTGCACCCTAGGTATTAATATTTACATGGTTTTGAAAGGGAGGCACAAAGGTTAGGCGTTCTTACGAAACTCAGTTAAAATGCTGAAAGGTATAGTTTTATAAATGTGCACTAAATAAGGTCTAAATCGGTTAAACCTTAAGAATAGCTACTTTGAATCAAAATTAATTTTATCATGATTTTGAATTTTTTTTCCAACGAAAGTCTATCTAAAATTGTTAAAAATTGGTGACACCTTAAGGGGTCTTCGCTTGGACCTTTAATAATGTGTTACTTGGTTTTGTATTGGCGGTTTTTCTTTCCGTTTTTTAAAACAATTTTCTGTATTTTTGACCATTTTCAAAATCATTTAAAAAATATATTTTATTTTTTTTCCTCTTATAATGGAAACTGTTTTTTGTTGATAATTTTTATAAAAACAAAAACAAATTATATTGATATTTTGAAAAATTTGTTTTAAAAAATTAGACGCTCAAAAATAAGAAGTCGACAACCATGAAATTGTTCAAAGTAGCGATTTTAAATGCACGTATTACAAAATACACGTATATTATTTTTGTTGACTAATAATTTCGATCCACTTTATTTGAATTATTTCCTTTATGTTAAAAAAATATTTGTTAGTGATTTCGTATAATTTGGAATGGTTATCTGAGATTTTCGGAATTTGAACAGAGATTGTCAGCACTTGAAATCAAATACTCCGAAACAGCTTCTGTAATAAAAAGCTTTGCAAGTGTAATACTTTTATTATATAATGCCAATAAAAAAAAAACACAGCGTTAAACGACACAACAAAGAATTTAAAGACTATAAAAATATTTTTTTTCTCTCATGACCGATAACGAGCTCTTTCGTAGTAAAAATAATCTTTATAATAAAAACAAACACGGACGTATAACTAACGCAAACCCTTCAAATCACTAAACTTAAATAAACAAACAAACAGCACAAATAAACAAATTTAGGTATTAATATACTGCATTGTGTATTTTTTGTTAATAAACAATTCTGCTGCATGTTGTTTTGATTGAGTAAATAAACATAAATAGAGCATAAAATTAAACAATTGTCTGATAACTCACTCTGCTTATCAGCAACAAATGACTTTGAGTTTAACTGTGGCTAACATGCATTATTAATTATTTTGTAATTAAACTTGGCATATTTGTTATGATTATTTTATAATCGTTGCTACGATTACATAATCTGCAGTTACAAGAAAAAACATATCATAAGTAATATAAAAAAAAAAATATTTTTTAAAGAAATAAGAAATTTGACTTATGCCGTTTTGTCTACAAAATTATAATTTTAAACTGATTGCTGATTTGTGTCAGTGGATCGCCAATACAATTTTTATGAAAAGCAAAAAAAAAGCAAAAAAAAAAATATCAACTTTCAACATTATTGATGCAGTCCTTATCGAATATTTATAAATAATTGAAATAAATTTTTTAAAAAAAATATGGCGCGTTTTAAACTCATTTCAACTTAAGAGATGAGCTTTTGGTTAGATGATGCAATTGTAGACGAAACAATGTCTAGCATACAAACATTTAAATTTGATTATTTGTTTCACCAAAAACTAATGAAATCTTCTTCTTCGACTCCGTCTTAGGTTACAATGCCTGCGTTTTTGCTTATGGTCAGACTGGCTCTGGCAAAACCTTTACCATGATGGGAGCCCCGGATAATCCCGGTCTAATACCACGCATTTGTCAAGAATTGTTTGCACGCATGAAAGTAGGTCAGGATGCGGGTACCGGCTATAAGACACATGCCAGCTATTTGGAAATCTATAATGAGCGCGTGAAAGATCTGTTGGGTCCACAAACAACAGGGCATGGTTTGCGCGTGCGCGAACATCGCAGTCTAGGGCCATATGTGGAGAACTTGTCGCAACACGCGGTATCCGATTTCGATGAGATTCAGGTAAAATAGCTAAGCATGGATTTTAATGCAAATGCAAACATATACATGTGGCTATTAAGTGTGTAAAACAATCTATTTGAAAGTTAATGGTTTGCGTAAAATGCGTTTGTATTGAATTTCTTAAAACGTTTTATTTTATGTTATTTTCTTTTATTTGCTGGCATCGTAGGAGTGCATTGCGCGCGGTAATATACAACGGACAACGGCGAGCACCAACATGAACGATACAAGCAGTCGGAGTCACGCAATCTTTACCATCACGTTTGTGCAAGCGGTCTTCATGAATGACATGCCAAGCGAAACTGTTTCAAAGATACATTTGGTCGATTTGGCTGGAAGGTGAGTGTGAGTGTGCAAGTCCATGTCCATGTGTGTGTGTTTGTATATCATGTGGGTTTGGTGTATAATGAGAATGCTCAGTGCACTTGTTGCATGAACTGCATGAACTATTGGCTAAGAGAGTAACTTTACTGTTACTTTTATTAACTATGTAATTTTAGCTGGCTGTGGGAAACTTTTAACTACACACGTGTACTTTATTTGAACATTCGTTAGGCGCTTCAAAACCTTCATTCGAACTTCTGAAATGAGCTCACATGCTCACTATCGTACACATAGTCAAATTATTCAGTTAAATTCCTAAAATTAAAGTTGTCCAAAATCAGTTTGAGTCTTTTTTTTAGCATAGTTGAGTCGTTTTCCGAGCACTTTATGAGTCTCTTTACAATCGACTAAGATTCTTATATTTATAAGCAAACAATTTTGACACTCTGTAAAAACTGACTGAGAAAGATATTTAGACCGAATGAGCAACAACATTGTCATCCTAGACACGGAAAATTTTTCTGACGGCGCATTAATTGACACTGTCGACAAGGTCGAGTTTATAACAAAAAATTTGAAGCAGACTTTCAAAAAGTTATAATCCAAGTCTCAAAGTCATACACCAGGTAATGCAAGTTGATCAACGACCCTAAAAAGATAAGAACAGAGAACAAACTTCAGCGAAAAGTTATTTTAATCAAATTGGATCAAGGCTGGGTATATTACAATGTTTAACAAAATCAAAATTTTTCCAAAATAACAAGGTTCCAACAATGAATTCCGGTAGAGAGGACAGAAATGTACGTGTATCGCCCGAGAAACAATTTCATATTTTTTCTCAATAAAGTAGCTTATAAAAGTCCGGTGTCCGTGTCGGTGAAAGTCCGACCTTTGCACCGAAAAAAAGTGCTAGATTTGGAACACCTTGGGCAGGCACAGTTTACGAACGAAGGCCGAATCGGGAACTCTTAGGTTTATTGTGTCCGAATATAGTCGCTTGTTATTTAACACTTTATTGACAGAATACAGACTTACTACCATATTATTTCAGGTGACTTTCCAGGTAATTGTTGGATATGTTTTGGGTACATTATAATTAAAAATTGTTCAGGCAGTTTTGAGTAAAAATATATCAAAAACTGCAATTTTGCATATTTATGTATCCGTTAAGCAGATCGCTCAAGATGATTTGACGGTAATATGGCCGTTTAATTTTCAATTGATTGTCAGCCTATTCACCGATTGTCTGATGGCTTTAATTTCTGCATCAGTTGAATTTTATCCAAGGTCAAGGTCAAAAGGTAAGAGAAAAAATCCGAGTTATAGAGACCATGGAAATCTGTGTCGAATCTAAGCGGCGATAGTGCACTGAATGAGCTAATTTCTATTGAACAACTTTCTATATCAGATACTGAATCGAACCCGGATCTACCGATATTCATTGGCTCGCACACCACACACGATCTCGGCCGCCACTCTTTATAATACCCAGTGTAAAATTCGATAGAAAATACTCCAAATCCATCCCCAGCGTACAAAAATGGTAAGATTTGTCCCACAATTCTACCACAATCTTCAATTCTACACTGTTTGCTTGAATGGCTTAAAATGAAGAACGAAATAAGATCAAGTGTATACTGTGAAATATTACAAATGAAAATGCCTTACGACCAAAGCCCGAACGGTACTAAACTGCAAACAAGCTCAATGTGGATTATCTACAGAGTCACTTTCCGCTGGGCTCCCAGATTTAGCATTATTGAAAAGAATTACTCGGCGAATGAATTGGCTAGACGTAGTGTTCTTCCGATACAGATAGAACTATTAGAGCCTTGTACTTTTCAATAGGTGACGTCAAAGTTTCTCACATTGATGGTAATATATTTCAAACTCTCTGTTCGGAATCAAATGATAACAGAACAAGCAGCCCACTACTTGTCAAACGAGAAATCAGGCTTCGCTCATTGGCCCGATAAGGTTATGGTCAAAAGCAAATTAGCGTCGCTCTTCTATTAAAGTGTTGTCGCAGTAATTCGGAAGGAACAATAGTTCCCACCTCAATCTCATCTCCTGTCTGAATATCCAAATCTATAGGAACGTCTATTCAGTCTAATATATTATTAGATATATATATATAGTATATAATTATATACTATTGTATTGAATTCACCAAAACACACAGAATAGCTCACTAAATTATTTAAAACAATGGTTTATATTATGTTAGGTTAGCCATGGTTGAGCCAATATAAGCCATTGGGTCATTTATTATTCCATTGTGGTACCATATAAATCTCAGATATAACCTGCTGTCTTATTTCTCACTCAACGTGGAACCACTTGGTAGATCTTTGGTAAAACCCTTACAAACTTCACAACTGGGTTATTATCGTATTTTCATTCAAGTTTACTAAAACATGCACAAATCTTGTTAGGTTCAATTATAATCATGCCACAATCAGAATGCTCTAATTAATAACATGTTTCCTTTGTTTTCCCAATAAGAATTATATTTTCTCTTTCATTTTCGAATGCAGTTTCTATGCATTTGAACAGAAAAAACAAATCAACTTGTAAACACTTGTGAAGCCCAACTACATGCTTTTTCGGTATTGCATGCAAATTCCTCAACACCAGCGGCGCTTCGCCATATTAATTACCTTATTTTGCTTGCAATTTAAAGTGCTCTATCTATCTATTCATGTACTCGCCCACTCAACAGCCTGGTTTTTATTTTTATTTTTTAATAATTTCACTTCTTTTGTTTTCATGTTATTCGCCTAATAGCGAGCGTGCCAATGCAACTGGAGCCACTGGGCAGCGGCTGAAGGAAGGTGCCCATATTAATAAATCGCTTGTTACGCTGGGTAGTGTTATCTCAGCATTAGCGGAGCAAACAAATCGCCACGACAGCAACGCCAATGCCAAGCGTATCCTTTACATACCCTACCGCGACTCCATACTTACGTGGCTGCTGAAGGATAGTTTAGGTGGCAACAGCAAGACGATTATGATTGCTGCGCTCTCGCCAGCTGATTGCAATTATAGTGAAACGTTAAGCACGCTACGTTATGCCAACAGAGCCAAGAACATCATCAACAAACCAACCATCAACGAGGACACGAATGTGAAATTGATACGCGAGCTACGCGAAGAGATCAATAAGCTGAAGTCTATGCTGACGGGTGATGTTGTAAGTTGGAGAAGCCATTACGCTATATGAACAATTCGAAACATTAATTTCGTACACTTTTAGCAGTCGTTGCAGCCTTCACTGAAAATGCTAGAGGATCTACAGAAGAAAGAAGCTCAGGAAAAAGTACTCACCGAAGAGTGGACAGAAAAGTGGAAAGAGGCACAATCGATATTGCAAGAGCAAAAGAGTCTGGGACTGCGCAAGAGTGGTGTAGGTGTTGTGCTCGACTCGGAGATGCCGCATTTAATAGGTATACATAATGATGTCACAACTGGCGTGACTCTGTACAGTCTGAAGGTAATATTTTAAACAAAGCGTCTAAATCTAAACCTTAGATGACCAAATTTTATTCATTATTTATCTCTTGCAGGAGGGTGAAACTCTAATCGGCAATGATGATTCGGAAATATTACAGGATATTGAACTCACCGGTGATGGCATACGTCCACAGCACTGCAGCATAGTGCTCAAAGATGGTGTTGTTACACTGCATCCGCGATCGCTGGCGCAATGTTGGCTTAATGCCAACCTCATTGATGAGCCCACCAATATATCACAAGGTGATATCATTCTGCTCGGACGCACCAATATCTTTCGTTTTAATAATCCTGCCGAGGCTGCCAAATTGCGCAAAGATCTCAGTCGTTCACAGCTGGACATGTCGCGACTAAGCCTAATAACATCATCACGTGAGAATCTTTTATCGTCCAGTTTCTATAGTGAGGACGATCAAATGACCAGCAGCATGACTTCATCGCCGTACAAACGTGAACGTCAATACTATCCCACAGCGCCAACTTCACGTGATGATCCCGAATTACAAGATGAAAATCGCAAGATACTACAGACCATAGAGAATGCGCTCAAGCAGTTGACTGTGGTAGGTGGCGTTTATTTTTGTCAGTGTGTATTTTTTTATAATTACTAAAATTTTTTCTTGTCCTGCTCAGGAACGTGTGCAAATGCATGATCAATATAAAACCAAAGTGCGTAAGCTGACCAGTGAATTGAAACGCTTGGAAAAGGAAGAAATGGATAGTTTAGAGTTGCTGCAGTGTCGCGAGCAAGAGCTTCTGGCACGCAGGGATATGTTGCTCTGGGAGAAGAACAACGAAAAAGTTCAAGTAACTACAAATAAGCATAGAATATTTTCATTTTCGCTTCTTCAATTGCATGTTTGTAGTGTTTTCCTGTTTAGTTTTCTTGGTTTCAAGTAAATGGTTGTTAAAAAATATTTCTTTGGTTCTTAAGAGTGATATGATAGGATTTTTCGAAATTCTTAAAAGCTTCAAACTAATCTTAACATATTTTATAACCAGTTGTGGCACAAATAATATTATCAGTTATTTCTTTTACATTATTTTTCTTCTGCAAAGCATTAAATTTCATAATTTATTTTTTTTACATTATTATTCTTGTGACATACACCCAATTCTTATTGCTTTGGCAATTATTTTCTGTCTACCTTAAAAATTGTACATTTTGTAAAAAGTTTTTGTTTAGTTTGGCATAGATTTGCAATGCTTTTTATTGATAAACATATTAAAATGCTTATTTTTTTGCATGAAGTTGTAGTTTGCTTACAGCTAAATGACATTCCGGTTGCTTTACGACTTTAATAACTTTATATTATTTTATATTTGCACTAAAATCATCATCATAAACTTAAATTTAATGACCAAGTAAAACTATTAAAATTTATTTAATACAAAAATCGTTTTTGAACCCCTTGATACCTTATTTAAAAATAAATTACCTGCAGCTCCATAAACATAAGCATTTTATGTCTGAAAGCATTGCAAAAGTATGCTTAAAAAATTTACAAAAAAAAAATAAAAGTTTATATTTATAATGTGCAATTACTCTGCTCTTTTTTAATGTAATTAAATTAACTAATGAACCCGTAAAACGTTCAAAAGTCACAATAAGAAATAATATTGTTTGATTTTTTGTTTTTATATTTGAACTCTTATTAAGTTTATGTTAACATATTTCTATATAAAGTATAATTTTTTCAAGTAGTGGAACCAATTTTATTGGCTGCCAAAATTAGGTGGCCGTGTATGTTGCTACTTTTCTAAACGACTATCTGACTTTTATTTGCTATTCTAAGCAAATGTTTAAGATATCGAGAGTTGAAATTGTTTTATTTTAAATGAAAGCAAACCATTTACTTCTTTGCTTTAGAAACGCTTTAGTTTTTCTGTTAAATTCCACTTTATCAAAAACGAAACGTTGAACATTACATAATATATAAAAAATTGCCTCAATTGCTTTTCGGTTTTGTTTTTATCTATTTTTGATGAAACAAATAGTTTCAAACTAGTATAAAAGCCCGCTCCACGATGGGTTAGAAACATTAAATACAACATAACATACATACATTATTCAGGCTCATTTATTTTTATTTTTGATATGAAGAAGTTTTTATTAAAACACTACTTTAATAACTGGAAGAAAATTTAATTCTTTACTAATTTTTTGTCCATATTTGCCTCTCTAACAATTTCGGTTTTGTTTTAAATTTATTTTGTTATAATTTTATTTTTATTTTCTTTTTATTTTTCGTTTTAGATTGATATCGTATGTAGACAAATTTCAGCATTTCAAACTCAGCTCGACTCAAAGAAACGCGATTTCGCTGAGTATGTAGCCAAAGAATTGCAGGAAATGCAAGATTGTGGAAAATTAGACGAGGTTTGTTTTTTTAATTGGCGTTCTTTTTAAAGCATTATCTTAGCTTAGCTGTTTGTAATTGATATTAAATAAAATTTATGCTTAATATATTTTCAATTACTTCAATAAATATTTTTATTTAATTTTTTAGATAAGCATTAAAATCGATGAAACGACGCCAATATCTGAAGATTTACTATTACAAGCTGCTGAATCCATGGATTTATTTGCCTCACAATTTATTAAGGACACCGTTAGACGTAATGTAAGAAAACAAAAACCAAAACTCCAGTAAAATATTTCACAAACTTCAATATCTTTAATAAATATACTTTTACAGAATGAAGAGACACGCAAACTGGATGACCAAATAACCGAAAAAGAGACAATACTCAATACTAGCACCAGCAAAATTGCTAAAATCGATGAAGATATTCTAAAAGTTGATGAACAGCTAGAACAGTTAAAGCTTAGTCGTGAACAACAGAGCTTTGCACATAACGACAATAATGATGCACAAGCGTTGCGAGCGCGCAAGCAAGCGTAAGTTAATGATACAAAAAGTTTTTGTGCATTAATAAAATAAAACTTTAATTCATAGCATGAAGTTAAACCTGTCTAAAACTACTGACATGGATGTGCAAACCGACGCAGATGCTGACAATTCTAAATCTGATACACTCGAAACCTGTGATACTTACCATACTGCGCAAACGAATTGTTCACTTACCTCGCCCACTATAGGCGACGATGATGACGAGCAGGCAACTCCACTCTTTTCCGACGACGATGCGACGGAGAAAATATCACCATCCTCAACGAGCAGCAGTACGACTACAAATGGCAGCAGTCTGGGTGGCCAGAATAATTTAACGCCTTCGAATGCGCTCATGAGCGATAGTGGCGTTTGTCTCGAATCGATGAAGCCACTCAATGGCAACCAGCAGCTTAACAATCAACATTTGCCACTTGTACCTCCCACCACGAATGGCTCCATGTACAGCAGCAAAAGTGGTGGCGGCGCACGCACCTCAGATGAAGAAACTGCTTCCTGTTCATCCTGCGAAATGGGTCGCAATTCCGAAATGGGTCGTCCCTACTGTTCCATGCATGCCTTAAGGCGTAAAATTGCCGCCCAGAAAGCTTTAATTATGAAGAATCTCGAAATGAATGTCAACAAATCTGAGCTGGACGATCAAATCGCCGAGCTGCAAGAGCTACAGCGACGTTATATTAAAATGGAACGTGAACTTATGCAATCAAACGATGGTAGCGAACATGACGAGTGTTGTGCCACTGACCATGAAGCTTTACACTATGGTGACAGACGACGCTCTAGCATTATGGAAGATTCATCGTATATGCCCAGCATGACGCGTTCCTGTCCGGCAATCAGCGATTATCGTAAGTAGAGCTTCGCCTTTTCGTGCTTAGACATATTAAAGCTCTCTGGACGTTAGTGATGTTTGAATGAAGGGAGATATATTTTCAGTTTCAGTTCTAGATGCATTGCTTCAATTTGCAACTGTAGTTAACTGTTAAGTCATTTCAAAAGTTATACGAACCCTATGTTAAAGTGTCTACTCTTTCAGTTAGCAATACGAAATCTTATAACCAATATCAGGTGGCAGAAGTTTTGAGATTAAAGACCGTTTTATTAACTTTTATAAGTTTTGAATAGCTTTCAAGTTTTTGATACAAAAGTTTTAAAGTTTTTGATAATTTTTGTGTTAAAATATTGAATAAAGCGACTGAAGTAACTCAGTACATACAGAACTGCTTTAGCGAGGTAAAGCGCAGCTCGTGAGCCACTTTTACCAACAATATAAAATCCAGCGTCAGAGGTCATTTAGTTAGATCACAAACTAAAATACAGAATGACCTAACTGCAAGATATATTTTCCAGCTGCCTATAGTTTTTAAATTATATTAACACTTGATGGATAGATGAGGGTAGTTTTTCAAACGAAGGCAGTTTAAGCCCCTCTCTTATGCTAAAGCAAACACCTTCAGGCCGATCAATATATTTTTTCTTATAGTAAACTTTGGAAGATTCATCGAAATTTATCTGTGATAACTCATTGTTAACTCAATTAGAAATCTCAAGTGTGAAGTAGGGAATAATTTTTTCACACTGCTCTTCACTCCCTGCTATCGATTATTGAACGTTCTCATCGCATCTCATAGCATATCGGTTTAAGTGACCTCGGCCATCATTCCTAGCAATACCAACCAATGTGTTTCCGAGATAAATTTCCAAACAACAGACCTAACTATATTCAGTGTGACAAACAAATATTTATTCACGGTTCTTAACTCGATACGAGAGACCTTTACTTCTTTCCGGACATAGGAATTGAAACTTATTTCCGGCGGCTCGACAACTGCAGTCTGTATCAGGTGGTGGTTTTCGCCACTCAAGGAGCTGTTCGACATAACAATCAGTGACTCGTCGAGAACAAAGGTTCTTGTATCAATAATTCTGAATGTCTCTGCATTCCGCAGATATCTCAATTATATGGCCACGCAATGTAGAAACCACTTCATTCGGCGTGTGATGTGATGATATCTCGCAACCCCTAGTGGAAGTGGAGTTCTATCTAGCATCTTTTCCTTATTGTATTTTACGGTACCTGGTTGGTTCAACTCCACACATGCTTTCTAGCTTTGTCTGCGATATGGGTAGTAAATCATAATCAGACTAATGCTCCTTACGGGTTATTCTAAACATTGAAGGACCGCAGAGGCGCTTAAACGAAATGAAAATAAATCGTAGCTCCCTCGTGGTGACTACTAGATGGTCACCTATTCGCCACGTGCTATTATTTTTCCACTCCAAACATTTTTACCAAATATACCAAACCTTTATATGTGACCCTTATGGCCTAATATACCAAAAGTACATGTTTTGAATAATATCTCTATTTGGGTCAACTATATCGCTTAATTGTTTTCCCCCTACATTTTTCCTTAACATACCTACCGCCATGTTGCGCCTTTTTGAAGGTCTGTGAAATCACTCTCAATAGGAATAGGAATCAATAGGAACATCGCACTTTTTTGTTGTAGGGCCTCCAAGAGCGTATTGCAAAGAGGATGTATAAATTCGTTTGGTGAGGATTGAACTCGGCCTACCGCGCTCCGTAGACTTGCACGCCGCTCCCTTAGCACGCCATGACCACCAGTAGAAGTAGTTATGTTGAGAAAAAATAAAAAAAAGATCATGTATTATTGCATTTGGGCTATCATAGACTTGAATAAGACGAAATTGGCAAATTGTTTAAGAATTTGAAAAAAATTGTTATGACATAATTAAACCTTTGATTTTATCTTTATTTTCAAATTAGCTGAAACGGATCACTTTATTACCATACCCAGTTTTGTAATGCGTGGCGCTGGCAAGCAGACGCACTACGAGTATGAAGTGCGCATTATGTTGCCTGATGGCAAGCTGAATATACTGCGACGTTATAGTCGCTTCAGGGAGCTACACTTGAGCATGAAACATTGCTATGGAGCCAAGGTTTGTACCATCCACATAATATCGAATGCATTGTTTTAAACGTTTTTTTTTTTGTTGTTTGCAGATTGGCGCTCTTCCATTTCCACGACGTGAAATCTTCTCCTCCAATAGCGAATCTGTTGCCAAACATCGACGACGTTTGCTAGAGTTATATCTGCGTCGCCTGCTAGTTGTTTGCTCGAAAATACCACAATGTCCTATTTATGAAGGTTCCGGCGGTTATGGCCTAACACGTGCCTCACTCGCTCAGTTCTCGCCTTTTTTCAAGAAAGGTTTGTTCGAGAACGGCAAGCATGGGACGGGATAATAGTTACTTTCCTGCTGAATTATCTCTTGCCTACAGTGTGTCTTTTAATTTATTTTTACTATCTGTTAACTTATATTTGTTATAATAATAGTAGTAGTAGTAGAAGTAGTAGTAGTGGTAGACGTGGTGGTGTTGATCATGATCATTTATTAAAAAAATCTCCTTGAGATTGAATGAAAAAAAAGAAATAATAATAATTGAAAAACTTGTTGAAACTTTAATTCTTCTACTGAAACTGTTAACGTACATAAGTTCGCTGTTTTTTCAAGTTAACGTTATAGTTACATAACTCAGTTATTGTACCCTTTTTGAAAAGCAATTGAAATATAATTCTAGTAAAAAATATTAGCTACTGTGATTGCTAAATTTTTTAACAGAATATGGCTTGATAAAATTTCTTTTTAGCAATTTAGTTTAGAACGTTTATTATTATAAAACCTTATGAAGTGATATTATAAAATTCCCCAAGTGTCTTTAGCGAAAATTTAACCTTAAGTTTGTCACTCTAAAAGCTCTACACCCCTTAAATAAATATAGACAAACAAACGACGAGCTTCTATTATCATGTACATGTATGCTACTGAATTTTAAGACCACAACTAAAAATGTAGGTAGGCAGAAATTTAAGCAGCTCTTAGGCTAAACTAACTTTAAAAATTTGTATAGTTAAATTTAATTTATAGCATTTTTTTTTTAAATAATTTTTATTTACTTTATTAAGAAAAAGCGCATTATTGAGAAAAAGAAGAAACAGCGCTCATATCCAGTTAATATAGTTTTGTAAATATTAAATTTAAGTAATTATGCAAGCTTTAAGATAGCCAAGTTTATCTCTAGCTCCTCTGTACATCAACTGTATATTCAATGTTTTCTTTTTTTTTAAACTTATATCATAAAAAAGCCTCTTTGAGGATGACAATTTCTTAAGTACAACTTTTGAACTTCCAATATCTAGCAGTTTGAATATATTTGTTAACATATTTTTATATGTTTGTGTTCGTTATAAAACGAATATAAACAATATTTACGAATAACATATAGCAAAACTTTACGCTCTTTAACTATCGAAAGAGAGCTGAAGGAATAATGATTATATGAATCATGTGTGAATAAAAATTATAGTTATAGCTAAATAAATAAAAAACTAAGAAATCCATAAGGTCTTTCTCAAATTAGTTCATAAATGTATGTATTTTGAATAAAAAAAATTCTAAAAAAAACTTCAAACGAAAAAATGTATATTTTCTTAATTGAAAAAAAAAATGTATCTTGGATCTTAAGACTATTTGTAATTAAGCATGAATCAAAGAATAATTTAGTTTGTGCTTAGTTAAACATCCTTTAGGAAATTGTTTGATAAGAAAGAATTATTCCTGAGGAGTTGAACACAGATTAATTAAATCTCTTCCTCTGATCAAAATTATCAGCCGAATCATGAGTATCAACTCCCGGCGAGTTTTCTCTCTTTTCACATTTTCTCTTAAGCTGAGTAAAATAAACAAAATTTATTAAATTAAACAAAAATTTAATATTTATAGTTCTAACAAGGTCTGAGGCATTTCAAGTGGGTTCTTGAAGAGAAGAGACCTTGAGACCTTGAAGAGAAGACCTCCAAAATATAAATTTCTCATATTGATGAGTGAGCGAGCGAAGGTGATCAGCGATCTTCAAGAGGAACATGTAGCTTCGCCAGCCAGATGGGAAACATGTTGCTCTAAGTTAGCACATAACAACGCTTTCAACGTTTCCTTGTAACCACCCTGTTAGCACTGCTACTTATCAATTTTTTTCACTCAAGACATTTCAGTAGAAGGAAAGTACGATGCGAGAACATGCGATAAAAAAGTTGCATGGGAGTGAGATTATTGCACGATATCTTAGTCTTATTTGACTTTCATATTTTCTACACAGATGTCGCCTAACGCATTTTTAATGTTTTCAAGAATTAACAGCATTCATGCATATGGAGTATGCATGAGCTTAAGACCATAACAACAGTTTCCCAAGAAATGAACCATTTCAAATTTAAAGAAATGCTTTTGTTCCTCATTTCTGCTTATTTACTCGTTACAAAATCATTCAGTGAGCAATTATTAAAACTCTTCAAAATTGATGAAAAATTAAATAAATAAATTTATGCAATGAATTTTTCAAAATAGACTCATCAAAGTCTTAAAATGTGTGTTAAGGCAATCCAAAAATATATTAAAATGTGAGAAAAAACACAAGTGAAACGCATGACTTGCAAAAGTAATGTTATTTTCTTTAGTTTTACCAGCAGCCAAAGAAATTGAAAACAACAGAATTAATGAAAATTTGATATATCAAGGATATCATGTGACGTGAGCTAATCGAAGCGGCGGACCCGGAGTCTTGTAATTCGTGTCCACCAAATTTCAGTTTGCAGCTAAGGGTAACTGTGCTGTATTCTAGCGAATACCCTCTCTGATCTGGCAGCCTCAGAGAGAAACACCGGCCTTACCATGGTATTGGGACGCGCCATGGTGGACTTTTTCCTTCCCCTTTAACCTCATAGCGCTCTGCGCTGCTACGGCGACAAAGAGGGCGAAAGCCCAGAATGAGTACAGCAACAAAAAAAAAAACCAAAAATATAAAACTAAAACAACTAAAAATACTTCTAGTGGTAGGTGAAAGCACAGAAGAAGAACTGCTCGCCTCCAATCAGTAGGCAATCGTGGGTAGCATAGAGGGTACCTGCCATAGTACCTCTAGGCCTCCCAGCCAACCATTAACATACACTCCTTCGGAGGTCACCAGACATAGCGACTCTAAGAAAACGTCAAAAAATCTCGGATTGTCACTTTACCAGCAAGTTACCAGAAGGCCGTTTTCATCATAGGCAAGATTGCTAAGAATGTTGAGGCTGGTACTATTCAGGAACGCGATAGGAAGACAAAATTAGATATCAGGCTGCGGTTGACAAGTACCTGTCGTTTCAGCATGTTCAGACTGACAGTGAAGCCACTTCGAAGCGTAACCACTCTCAAGAAAAGGTCGATAACGCTTCCAAGAGGGCAAATGTGAGCAGTAACTCAATCGCACCTTAACAACCAGCCAGCGTCGTTACACTGAGGTGGTTAGGGACCACTTGCAGGCACAGCTAGTAGATGTTTAGTTGTCATCAAACAAGTGTATGAGAAGTGGGGAAACATAGAAGCCAAGTTGTCAGAGATGATATTGAACACCTTCTCTGCAATAAGGGTGGAACTCTTCCCTGCTTTAATTCCTCGGAAATGTTAAGAGAGTTTCGGGTCATCATGTGTCTCTAAGATAAGAGATATGGGAAGTCTTAAGCTGATCCCAGCTAAGCATATTCCAAGGAGGCCTCGTGCTCGTATTTGGTTACCCAAGATGAAGCTGGAGAGAACCAAGCTCATCGAAATCCTCCAACTGCACAATCCAAACATACGTATGAATGACTGGTCGGCCATCAAGCGTGAGGACCCGCAGAGAACCACCATGACCTTTCTTTTGCTCATCTCTGAGGAGTGCCTGGATGCTTTCGAAGACGTGGGCAATTGTCTAAAGTTCAGCATTCCCCGTGCCAGAATATATATATATGTATCTATATAATATATATATATAAAAAAAACAACACAAATTGGCCATTTCAGCCCTTGAAAGGACTTTGACCGAGCTTCTTATGATCAATTGTGTTGTGTGTGTTATTAAATGTTTGCACACAATTAACCGAGAACTGGACCTACATGTTTTATGCCAACTCCGAACGGCTAAAGTTCATGTTCTCAAGAAGCTTTACATGGCATAATTTACTCTCTGAGGTTTGCCATTGTCTGCAGAGAGGTGGTGACCGATCAGAAAAATTTTTTATTGAAAAAACTTTTCGCCGCGACTGGGGATCGAACTCGGGCTCCGCGGTCACCACAAATAATATTTATATATATATCCAAATTAGCTTCGGAACCCTATCCTGGTTTCCTAAATAAAAATTCTGATTATTTATCGATTTTCAGTCATAATGCTATACTTATTTCATAAAAAATTAAAATCAAGCCGAACAAATTAAAAGCAAACGCTCAGGAATTGTGTGGGGGGAGATGATATTAAATTCGGTTTTTGCACAATTTCCACACGATATCATGTTATTTTCACTTGTTATGATAAGTATTAATCTAGGTTTCCAACCAATAGAAAAAATTGCTTTCATTTCAGTACTAAAAATTTGAATTCGTCCTTTTAATTGGTTACATAACAGTAGAAGCTTAAAAAAACTTCATGCCATTTTTCGATACTAGTGTTGAAATAGTGTTGTTCCTATAAAAAACACTCCACTGTTGACGTCAATATCATCAGCAACAAAGAGAGAGTTAATAACAAGTTCTCACTAATAACTCACCTCAAGTGTTCATCAAAATCAAATAAATCTTAATTAAATAATTAATTCGCTGTGCACATGACACATTCTGGCAGGACAATAAAAGTGGAAACATTTATATAATGTCTGTCGTCCACAGAGTGCGCGAAAGAAAAAAAAACAAGGATTACAAAAAAACTAGCACACTAAGAAGGCAACAATAGAAAATAATAAAGTGACTGCCGACATAGACACGCACCACTACCACTGCAGGTGTAGAGAGCACCCAACACAAGCTTAAGAAATCATTTTTAAAAGCGCAGCTTTTCAACTTGTTGACAGCATAGCGCAGAGTACTTTAGTTGTATATAAAAAGGATAACGTGGTATAAAAAGCATATTAAGTGGATTGGAAAAAATAAATAAACTAGGGCACTATAAGTCATACTAACACTAGCACATAAAAGGCAAAAAACGCAAAAAAAGGACATGCAGCGCAGCAGGCATGCCAACGGTACAATGAACGACAAATTCTAGAGAATGCATTTCTCTAATGTCGTCTAGAAACGCAATCCAAGGACATACAAACAGACGGACGACACCGACAGACATTCGCTGGAAGTAACTCATGTGCTGCATTGTGGTGGAAGGACACGTCCGTCAGATTGCAATAAAACGAAAGTTAGAAAAAAAAAATCATGAAAAATGATAAAACATGAAAACAACTAAATGAAATTTTTTCTAATTGATGTCAACGGCATAAATAAAGAACAATAATACCGTTGAGGGCAAAAAAATGGCAAGACTACAAAAATTGTTGATGCATGTCGCTGGCAGCTTGCTGACATTGAGCTATGACCAGCCAAAAGTATGAGAAAAAGCTATTAAGTAATGATTTTTGTGGAGTGGAAATTAATGCGGTCTGACGCGCGCTGACTGTCACGGCACAGCAACAGTCACTGCTTTGGTCACTACATTTTTGGCAGATCTTCTGACAGCATGTTAAGAAGCGACCAGTTTAAGCAGAGCATCTTCCAGCATAGTTTGCGTTCGTGTCGTCTGCTCATGTGTCTCATGGGCATTGTACCGTTTGATGCCTTTCAAGTTACCAGGCAGCGCAAGTACTCTGACATCGGTTGGCGCTCTGTTATCTTGCGTCTGCTACTTACTGCAGTTGCACTGACTTCCATCGCTATCGTCAGCTGGCGACGGGGTCAGTATAGCAATGAACTGGCCTACAACAAGACGGATGAGCTGTCTGGCGACATCAATAATTTGGGCTATATTGCGCTAGTGCTTGTCCATCTTATCGTACAACTGGAGAGCACCTGGAAGTCGGCACTTTTTCAACGTATCTTCGAGCATTTTGAGCGCATGCGTGTGCTGTTCGTCACACAAATGAGCGTTTCATTCAATCTGAAGGTCATTCGTTGCTGCAGCACCTGGTTGAATGTGCTCTTCATGTTCTACGCTCCACTCACCATCGTACTGACTTCGGTGCAGAGCATCACTTCAACAACCATTACGTTGTACTCCGAGCTGGTCACAAAGATGAAGATGATAGAATTTTGCCTCATATCTGCAGTTGTTTTGGCGCTACTGTTGCAGTTGCAGTCAACGGGCGTGGCATTTGTGCGTGAGTTACATGCGACGCGTTTTGATGCCTGGCCTAAACGCAGATTGACTTTGGCACGCATTTATGTGCTACAGGACTTGCACGCTGAGCTCTGGGCTTGCATGCGTTGCATTGAAAAGTATTTCGAGTGGTCGCTGGCCGGCTTGTTTCTAAAGATTTTTCAAGACATAACCCTGATGTCATATTGGATATATCAGAGCTTCGATTGCAATACTGGCGATATATTGAAAGTTTGTAAGCTTGCTGCTGAGACTGGCTTGATATTATTTAAATCTAACTATAGCATTCCAACAGATTGCTCTGGCTTTATGTCTCTTCAGCTGATTATGCTGACAGTGCTCTGCACCATCTGCTCATTCTGCGAAATTGTGGTATTGCTAAGCAAATGTTTGTCATAAGTAAAAAAAAAACGGAATCCAATTCTATTCTAGGACAAACGATTTCGCCTGCTCTTTCATAGCGTCTCTACAGATCGCCGCAATATATATCTGAGTTCCTGTCTGCGCGAAATGTCTTTGCAGCTTATGCACGAAAATATTCAGTTCACCGCCGGCGGATTTGTTGATATAAACATCAAAACCTTGGGCAGTGTAAGTAAGCTTTATGTATTTTGGAGATACAAATTTTGGAATGTTGCAGTTCTTTTATTTGTTCATTCCTTTTCATTACAGTTCATTTTCTCGGTCATTACTTTTATTGTTATCTTAATACAGTTTCGTATGGCTGACAAAATATCGCCCTGTTAATTAGAAAATACATTCAAACAGTAGATGGGAGCATGAAATAAAACCAACGAACAAGTATTTAAAAGTATTTTTAAGTGCAACTTATTGCAACCAAGTAAAAGTTTTGTGGTGAAAAATACTTTCTAAATATTTTTGTCTTTTTTTTTTGCAGATTTGATTTTGAAGATGATTTCAATTAGTGTCAGATTAATTAAATAACTTAATTAATTAACTAAACGCCAAATAAACTTCTTTAAAAAATATAAAATGGAGTAACTTCGGGGAATGTGATATGGGTAGTTTTTAATTTATAATTACTAGTAACTTTTATAACTTAGCTTATAATGCATTACACAGGATATTTTTGATGAATTTTGCAGTGTTTTACAACTTTGGAGCTCTATAGTCTAACCCAATTTTGAGCTTTTTCAACACAATGAAAAAATTTCATGTAACTCTCCTTAATGAATTTAAGAAAGAAGTAGAATTTAAAGCGGGTGAAAAGTGATATACCACGTTCGGATAATGTGATATACCATATATACTAATATCATATTACCCGAATAGTGTTGAATAGCAGTATCTGTTGTTTTTTCAACCAAAATTAAAAAAATGATTTTATTGAAAAGAAAAAAAACCGTTGTTTTAGTGTTATTAATGTTGGTGATACAATTTTATTATTTCTGTGGAATTTACATATAAGAAAACAAAAATACAAACAATATCAACTGAATACAAATGCACATGAAAAAATTTACAAAAAATAACACAAAGTATAAAATGAATGGAATGAATAAATATGGTATGAATATATGGTATATCACAATACCCAACTTTGACTATATCATAATAGCCAAATTCGGTTTTTAATATAATAAAGTTATTTTTGTAATTTTTACTCTTTCGAAAATAAAAATCTCAACTCATGTATGGCTAAATTTATTCCAAAAACAACAAAGTTATCTATTTCAGCTTACAATTCTGCTTATGATATTATTATTCACTTGCTATACCGACAAAACAATTTTACAGCAATGAGAGCAAAAACAGCTAATGAGAGCGCGCATTAAACTGCAGCACGTCTCTTTTTCTGTTGTCATTATGTTCACATGTTTATTCTTGTCAAAAATTGTGTATTTAACAAAAAT
This sequence comes from Tetanocera ferruginea, assembly GCA_958299015.1. Lineage (NCBI taxonomy): Eukaryota > Metazoa > Arthropoda > Insecta > Diptera > Sciomyzidae > Tetanocera > Tetanocera ferruginea. The sequence continues at coordinate 97,593,148 of OY282642.1, forward strand.
ATGCAGGTATATCACATTACCCGACCATATCACAATGCCCGAAGTTACTCTAAGCATGATTGCCATGATCCTTGCTATGCCATTACGGGATCTTATAGCAGCTCATCGGTTCTGCTTGGGTAGTAGGTAGGCCAGAGCTTCTTGGCTATGGTACAGGTTGGTAGTCTCTCCCATCTGCTACCAGCCATGACTAAGTAATTAGAGATTACCCTGGCCAGTTAATCAGCTTTTTCATTGCCATAAACATTCCTATGGCCGGAAACTTAACTTCGACTTAATGTTCGAAAAGCTTCTTTAATCGCAAGAAGTTCAGCCGCTCCAACTCCACAAAATTTTTCTTGGATCCATCAGTATAAGAGGTTATGCCAAAAACTAGTACGATCTCCCATTGCGCTATTCAAGCCGGGTTGGGACCTTTATTGCGAATGTCCTTCTGAAATCGAGCTTGGGGATATCATAGTCCGTATTGCAAGCCACTAGTTCCGATGACAGACAGCGAACTTAGTCCGTTACTTTGTCCATATGGGTAGCCTCCCAGTTGTAAGACTCTCTAAGTCTAACTGAGCTGTGTGTTGCGGTGAGTATTATATTAAGGTCTATGGCGAGCAGGTGAGTGATGACCGATGCAAGCAGATCGCTGAACCCTGCCAGTTTTGTTACATGGTATGGTTTGGTACTTAGTATGGTACGTTATTTTGAGGTGGTTTGAGACTCCATTTTTTTCCGGAAGTTCTTTTGCAAGCTTAGAATATTGTAGGTACTTATAGAATTTTGTACTTACAACATTACATTGAATATTAGAGTGGGTCGAAAAAATACGTTTGAAAAAACCAACCCTCTATTTTAAAGATGACATTTATTCCAAAAAAAAAATATTTTGGACCACCGGAAAAATAGCCATAATGACATTTTTTGTATAACTTAAGCATTACATGTAAGATCATAAAAAAATATATGTCGTTGAAAAAGATGTCTACGTTCTACGATGTCTTTTTAGAAAATTTTGACTTTTGAGGTCATATTCAACTAGTGAGCCCCGTTAGTCTGATTTACCCCCCCCTTAAATTTCTTTTTGAAGTGAATCTTCTTTAGCCGCGTATACAACATACGGCGAACTAAACGGGGAGTAAAACCCATGAAACACTAATGATACGCAGCGAATTCATGCAATTAAATAACTCACCATAAGCCATGGTGAATTGGTTAGTTGAAACCAATGAAATTAAACCACTTTAATAGCTCGCCATAAGCCGTGGTGAAATGGTTGAGTCCAAAGTAACGAAACTAACCAAACTGACCTAACGAAGAAATACACCGAAACATCAAAGTTTGAGTCTATAATTTTTTGAAGTGAAACTACATTAGCAGCTTACATAGAAATATGGCGAATTGAAAAGGGTAGTAAAACCTAACTAAAAGGTTTAAGACCTCGGAGTTTGTGCTTCTATTGCCAAGTAAAAAGCACTTTAGAATAGTATTTGTAAATTGTAATGATAATTGCATTGCATTACAGCTAATTGCATTGAATCTTAATGAAATCAATTCAATTCATAATCGTTTCCTAAAAAGGAAGCTAAACCACTGAAATAGAAAACTGCCATTTGTCTTTTTTTCAAAAAAAATTTCTGTAGCAAAATAAGTGTCTTAAATTTTTTCCCCTGTTATCACCACCAATTGCCATTTTTCTACATAAAATTCTTGGATAAAGGTTTTTACAATAATAAGAAAATAATAATAACTGGTAAACCTGTTGCCCGAATTCGAGCAATTCAATAAAAAATAAGTATGCTAACACCTGTAAACCTGTTGCAATTATAGACGCTTAATTTATGAGCAGCTTTTTCCTCAATAACGATATATTCAGTCTCAATAATGATATAAAAGATCATCATCTGAATGCTTAAAACTTATGATCTGACACTAAAATTTTAAATGTAACGGTCAAAATACGAAGACTGACTTACACTAATATAACGGACTTACACTATATACCGAGATAAATATTATTACTTTTCAACAACATCGCTGCTTAGCTTTTAAAGCTATAAAACATAACTAATTTAAATAAAAACAAATTATATAATAGATTTAAGAAAAAAAATTGCAACTAAGATATAATTAAAAAATTAATTAAAAATACTTACAGAACACCTACAACATCAATTTATAGCATATTTCAACAAAAAAACGCCAAAAAATCCAAAACAAATTTTTTTTTTGAAAACCGTTAAAATTTGACTGAGTTGTTTGCTCGGAAAGTGAAACTTTGATTTCGGAACTGCATTTTTCGGACAATTGACATTTGAGGAATGCATAAAAGATAATTTTGTAGTTTAAAAAAAAACTCAAATTCGATCAATTCATAAGCTCTTCTTAAACTAAATTTCAAATCGATTAAATAGCGGGTTTTTGCACAAAAATTTTAGTTCTGTTTTAAAAGGTTGGGAACCCCCTGAAGTGAAATCACAATTTTTAAAAGTGGTTTGCACGATTTCAGCCAAAACCTGATTAAATGACATCTGAATCGATAAAATCGGTCTATTGGTCTGGGAGGAGTTGAAGTCACAAAAAAAACCTTAGCTTATTAATTATATAGATAAGGAAACCTGTGAACTTTTCGAAGTTGTATTAAACCGATTTAATCTACTCTTTTACATAAACTTTTTTAGTTTCACTACATTAAAGAGTTAACCACAATAAACCACTTTTTGGGTTAAAATTTCACTTAAACCGTGCGTGGCTGTCATTTAATTTGTGTGCAAAAAATTATTTTTTAAGTTTAAAAACAAAGAAATTATAAAAGTTCAAATATTTGATATAATCCTTTTTCTTATAAAAAATTAACGTTTATTTTGTTCAACGAACAATTACATAAATTAATCAAAATTGCAAAAGAAACGTCACAATATATTCAAGTTTCCCAAAAAAACCTAAGCTAAATAATTACATACCAAGAGTTTGAAAAATTCTTCACGAATTGCGGCATCGTACTAATTTAATAAGCATAAAAGATAATATTTTTTTTGTTGAATGAACGTTTGAAAGTATTTTTGTGCTGTTAAAATCATCTGTTGAAATGTTTTTGGTTGGAGTCAAAATGAAACAACGAGATTGTCTACCTGTCTGGTTGTCTGTCTTTCTAAGCAATAGTTTTTTAATGTGCTTTGCTATATTTATCTTATCGTTACCAATGGCTCAGTGGAAGTGTGCTAGCATTGAATAATTACAAATAGAAGGTGACACTACCGACGATGAAGCGACATTAGAGCTATGTGGCAGATATGTGCACTCCACATAATTATCCAGTTCTATAACCCAAATAAATTGTCTTCGCTTATGTGTGAAAAATTTCCCTTGGTTTTTTTTTCACTTGTTTTGTTATTGTTATAGTCCTTTTCTGATTACCACATACTTTCTGCAGTATTGTTTTGTGTCTTTTGTCAATTGCTAGCTTTTTGACCACTTTGTTAACTTTTTTATTGGCGCTATACATTGGTAGCGCGTAAGAGTTTTATTTATTTAAATAATTTGAAAGATCTTTTATTAACTTAAGTGTGTTGAAGTTTTATGATTACGTCGGGTGTGAAATTAAAAAAAAAAATGGAATTTCTAGATTTCTTATGCAGAAAGAAAGCTTTTCTTCCAAGTTGATAGAAGATGAAAAATTGTATATATGCGCTGAACACTTTGAAAAGAAGTTCGTAAATATAAGTGGCTTTAAAGAGGGACATAACATTCACGGCAGAGAAAACAGACCTTTTTTAAAAAAATTCATAGCTTAGTCAAAAACGAACATTTTTCCAAAATTATATTATTGTAGAAAATTGAACAAATTACAAGAAAAAAATTCAAAAAAATGTGTATTTCAATTCAACATGGTTTTATAGAGCTCCAAACTGGCGGCAAAGAAAAAAAAAAAACGGGGCCTCATGGTTGCAGCGCTGGGAGTCGCAAAAATTGTACGATCTGAAAAAAATGACTTTTTTAAATTTTAACAAAATTGGTTATCGTATGACAGGAGTTTGTTTTTAAATTTTAAAAAATTGTATAGAATATATATATTCTATCGATAGCAAATCAAGTATAAAGAAATACGAAAAAAAAAATGTTGTCAAAAAATGAACCCGCTAGTGCCGCAACCAGTACGAGAAACATGGTTTCGAGATAAACGCGTTCAAAGTTTCTGAACAAAGAAAAAAAAGGCGAAAATTAAAAATGCGCTCTAACTAATACGGCTGTATTTTTTGAACCCGTAAGAATTTTTTGGAATCTTAAGAATATTTACTAAAATACAAATTATAAAAAAATCGATTTAAAAAACGGCCAGTGTCATGTCCGGTGACAATTTTTTATAGTGACATAAACGAAGAAAATAAGTAATGAAACAAATATAGAAAAAAGACCAGTGTTAGCAAAAATAAATTTAGAACTAAATAATATAGAAATTGAAAAGAATGTTCACAGGGTCGAACGCAGGGAGGTTTTAGGGGTTAAACCCCCCAAATGAATGAAAATGAAATGAACAAGGCAAAACTAATAAAAATTTAAAGATTTGAGTAAAAATACTTATAGTTAAAAACCTCCTTATGAAAATTATTAATAAAAATAAAGGGATCTTAAAACTCAGGATTCAATACTTGGCGAATTATATTCTTCAGAAAAAATTCCAGTCTAAAATCAAATGAAAGACAAATAAAATTTGTAAAGGAAAACGATTCAAATTATGAAGTATTTTATATTAGTTGTATTACTTTAAGCTATTTTTTGTTGTGTTTTTTTGATAATTAGCTATCGCTAAATATTTGTAGAAAGCACTACTTTAAAAAGTATTGCCACAAAATCAGCAATAGATTTCACGAAATTCAAAATTAAATGATGAAACGATAATAACAAATCTAGCTTTCAAATGTTGTTATTCTTTTTTAAATAAATTTTCAAAATATTTTTAATAATGCAATCTGAAAATTTTTTATTTTTTGTTGACACATAATGAAACAAGCAAGTGAAATTTATAAATAAAATATTATTTTAAATTTTTGTTCGAAACCACTAAAATCTGTATATCGGTACAGTCAGTTTTTGGTTATTTTTTTCAATTTCTTCACATTTGGTAGCAACACAAATTCAAAATTTCTTTCGAAAAACCGGAGGCTCGATTTTAGGCTTAGTGTTTTTTGGGAAAAGATGATCAGAATTTTCCGTAGAACATTTTCCGCGCCTACGAGTTTTTGAAAACAAAAATTAATCCGGCCTAATAAAAAAAGCTTGAGGCTACAAAGACTCAAAACATATGCAATTAACACATTTCCCATTGGAAAACTAAAGGATAGAAAAATACCCATGAAAATAATTTTTTTCAAAAAATCACTAGATCAAAATTCCTTAGACTACTAGATGTATCCTTGAAATTCTGCCTTTTAACTAGTGTCACCAGACTACGAAAACCATTAATTTTCCGATGGTGGAAATATCGGCAGTGGAAAGCGGAAAATAAGAAAATAAATCAAAGCACAACAGAAAAATTTAGTTTTTTATAAGTAGTTATATAATAAGTTTATATATAATAATAATAATATAGTAAAATAGTAATATAGTTTTTATATAATAAGTAATTAGCTGAATTCGACTGATTTGCGACTGGGGATCGAACTCGGGCTCCGATCATTGCTAAGCCACACACTTAACCTGCATGCCATGGTCACCAAAAGTAATTGATACAGATTTCAATTAGCAGTTTTGTCGTTGAATACGCATTTCAATTACAGTGGAATTCACTTATAACGACCTCGGTTATAACAACATTTCGGTTATAACGTCGTATTCTTGAAGTCCGCTAATTTTAATTGATTATTCCTTAGAAACTGAGTTCGCTTTTAACGTCGTCGGATATAACGACGAGTTCGCATAAAGCGACGCAGTTTTCATAAAATATGGTAAAATATTTTCACATATAGCGACGACGAATGCATGTCAAAAGCAAAATGTAACTAGATATTTGAAATTCTCGCTTTATGAAACCGAAATAACCGTTATAAAATAAATTCACACTTAGATTGCATTAGAGGATCAAATTCCTCCATCCAGAGCGGCATTTAATGCTTTATCTTCTTTTAAAAGGTTTGTATTTATTACAGTATGTGGTGCCCGTGGCATGCAGGTTTAGTGTGTGGCTTAGCATACTCGGAGCCCGTATTCGATCCCAAGTCGCGGCGAAAAGTTGTTTCAATAAAAAAATTTTTCTGATCGGTCACCACCCAACTAACAATTTTCCTCCTATAAAACACCTAAGAACATTCTCAACAACATATTAAAACACATCATTTACGGATATAATCATTGTATAATAATCCTATAAGATAAAAAAGGCGCACTTTTTTTGTTTGTATTAAACCCTACATCAGTAAAATTTTATCCTGTTGAACATGTTCTTATCATTACTTTATAGGAGTTTTATACCATGTTTTCCTATAGCAGTGTTTCCCAGCAAAATTTTTCGTATTGCCTTGATTTGCATTCGATTATAAAACGCATTACATAAATGTTGGTGACCAATAATGCATTATATTGTATATTACTCGCAATGTAGTTAGTAATGTCAGCCCTTTTGCTTTTTGAAATGAGTGTTATGTTTGTTAGATAATTGAAATTTTTTGTTTGACTTTTATTTTTGCTTCAAGTGTCAATTTTTTATAATTTTTAATATGAAAAAAATGCCTGATTTATGAATGAAATACAGAAAAATGCGTTAAAGGTAAATATATTGCATTAATTAATTAACTAATACATATATCTATTAAATAAAAGCATTTTTCTCATTTTATAGAAGAAATGCTCTAACTCTTCATTGGTGTTGTTGATCTTATAAGCAAAAGATGTACAAAAAAAAAAAAATTATTTTTTCAATATTTGAATCTCTTTTCTAATTTGTGCAGAGAAACATCTTATTCAATAACTTCTAAGTTGTTAATAAATAAGTGATTATTGAGAATAAGTAATTCATCATTTTTTATTAGTGCTTACATAAGTACTCCCATGTCAAGCGAAAGCTTCATCTATTACCTCCAATGACATGCCTGTATTAAAATAATGGGTTCCGTAAGCGAGAGGGTAAGCGATGAATGAAATTTTCTGGATTACTTTTTCGATTATATGTAAGCGAAGATTTTGCTGGGTTGTTTCTAAAGAGAGCATGAGAGAATAAAAAAATTTATGTCAAAATAAATGTTCGAAAAATATGTAAATTTATTCGAAAAAAAATTTTGAATTGTTTCAGTTTTTTTTTTGTTTTGGTTCCGAGAGAAACTTCAAAACTAAACATTGGCTTTTTGACTGCTGTTATTATATGTTTTGTGATTCTTTATTTATTAATTTTATTTTATTTATTGCTTTACTTATAAAATTTATTAACGTGTAAGCGGCGGGATTCGAACCAAGTACCTTTATGCTGCAAGTCCGACGCATCAACTTCTCGGCCATTTTTACATACCCAATATATTGAAAAAATGTTCAATTAATAAGGACTGCGCTGCCGACAGGTAGCATGAATATTTATATCAGACATTTTTTCGAAACGTCTATTATAATTGAATGTCGTATTGAGGTGATGCTTCTTTTATTTTGCTTATAAAAAAGGGAGAAATTTTTCTTTGACTTTTCGCTATTAATGAATTAACGCTGAATTTATTATTTTAACTAAAGTGTTATTTTTTCAATTTGATTGTTTTATACGAAGATGTTTTGTAAGTAAAACAATTATTTTTAGCACAAAAACTTTATGCATAAGACTTTAAAATTAAAAAAAAATAGGTAGTTATTACCTTCACATGGTCGAAGTTAAATTGCCCTCACTCTGTATTAAAATGTGTGGAAAGGTATATTAGTTTTATTATTTTGATGACTTTTCTTTGTATTTGGGATATTTGTACTATTGGTCCTCATGAAAGCTCTTAATTTTGCATATTCGTATTTGCGCAAATTTGTATACGCCAATAATTTTGATACGAAAATTATTTAACTTGAAACCCTTAAAGTTGCGAGTATGAAAATCAGCTGTTGCCGTACAAAAAGCCAATCCTAGGTTTATTTATTTACACCTCTTTTATAAGGAAAAAGAGAACAGCTGATATACGCAGTGAAAACTTGCGAGGTTTACGTGGTATTCGAGGCATTTACGAGCTGTCATGAAGACCACTAATATATTTCAAACACTTCGTGTTAAATATCAATGTGTGAAATACAAGTCAAAACATTAATTTTTGTTAGTAAAACAAATTTTTTTAGCTCAATAATTTTTGTGGAATTTACGAAAGTTTTGAAATTTTGAGGACGTCAGTTTTTATATGAGGTAGCAAAAATTTCCATTGACTCATGTTAATTTTTACAGCTTATATGAAACAGTTTCAAGTCTTGGATAAATTTTTTAGAGATTTTTTAGATATTTCCGATTAAATGACCTAATTTTTTACAGAAATTGGACATGGTTTCATTCAATTGTCATAATTTTCGAGCTTGATCTGTATTTTAAAGCTTAAATATATGCTCTTTGTGGACAAAACACACCTCGTGATAAAGTTAATATAACTCTTACGTAGCATAGGAATATAAATATTCCAAATAGTAAAAACTCCCTACTTTTATTGTTTGTGTTTACATTACTTGTGATTGACATACATATTTAAACTACAATTGACAATGAAATCGCTATTTTTATGAGAAATTATATTAACTTTCAAAGTTTGTCAAATAGGTCGGATGCTAATGTATTCAACTTGGAACATGAAAGTCCATGGTTCGAATTCGGGACGGTCGCCTATAGAATTTTTTTTTATAATTTTTTTGTAAGTCAAGCGAGTAGCTTAGGGTCGTGGTCATTTCCAAACTCATGCAGAAAATTTAGCAATCATGCTTTAACCCAACTACCAAACTCAAAACTGTCAAAGCGCTAATTGAAAAATGTTGATTGGAATTAAATTTTTGAATATATTTTATTTTAACTTTACATATATACTTTCCTGCACTATTAAATTATAAACAATGACCTCATTATAATTAACAAAAACGCCATTTTGCAGCTGCGTTTTTGTTAAGTTAACTCGCACTTCGATGAATTTTAGGTAGAGTACGCAGCATATACAACATGTTATGAAGAGGACGAAAGAGTGATCGGTCCCTACGATCGTATTTAAAGTCCTCTGCGAGTCGCTTAAGAGCCTGCGGCGCAGTAGAGTTCACACGTGACATTTTGGGACGTAGCAAACTGCGTCTTACTATAAATTGGATTTGAGTGTGATGGTATCGCAGAAACTCAGCCCAGAGCTAGCACATGACAATACCGAACTTGTTGACTTCTTCTCACAAGACCTTTTGAATGCCTGTTCTTGCACTGGGGTGGGAGTTTTCACCTTCAAGGTCTTCACAGCCCCAGGACCATGCTAGTGTGCTCTATTAACGGTTCCAAAAGAGCAAGAACCAATTCGCGGCCAATAAGAATTTATTATTGATTACATATGCTGCACACACTAATTTGTTTGTATTTTTTTATATCTTAACTGACAGGCTTAGTTCGAAAAAGAGAGAATTTGTGTATTCGGAAAGTTTTGAAATTCGAACATAGAGTGACAATGGTATAAATATTGTATAATTTTGTTAAGCGATGTTTATAGGAAGAATCACTTTATAGTTATTTAATACAATGAATATAGCATCATTATACAATATGAATGTAGTTTTTCTATAAACCCTGAATAATTTGATTGAGAGAATATTCTTACAGTGAATTATATCAGTGAACACTCCTATAACAGAAATTCTTCCAAAGTGAAGCACTATACAACGTTTATAACATCAAATCATGCTATATGTTTGAAATTGGAAGGAAAATTGTTAGTTGGGCACCTCTCTGCAGACAATAGCAAACCTCAGAGAGTAACTAATGCCATGTAAAGCTTATTGAGAATATGAACATTAGCCTATCGGAGTCGGCATAAGAGATGTAGGACCAGTTCTTGGTCAATTGTGTGAAAACATTTAATAATTCGCACAACACATTTGATCATAAGAAGCTGGGTCAAAGTCCTTTTAAGGGCTGAAATGGCCAATTTGTTTGTGTGGTTTGTTTTTATTTATTACAGACAAGGTATACATTAGTTTTAAAGTTTTTGAAGGTTTGCTTTATTCGGTTAAGGTGCTGAAAATTTGTCTCTTGAATACCTTTTTTGAACTTGAACGGAAGTCAGAGCGGATTTACACTGCAAAGAGCAACTTATGCCAAGTCAATATTACAGATTATTTAAAGCAAATATAAGTTTATTACATATGCATATGTTATTATTTTATTCATAAACATACTTCAATAACGTATATCGTCTTTGTATGTATTCCACTAAGTTTTATGTTTAAGCTTTTAATATTTATAATTGGAATTAATTTTCTTTATAATAAATTAATTAAATTAATAAAAAACAACAAAAAAAATTATGTTCGCATATAACGACATTCGGTTATAACGACGAAATAATCCGGTCCCTTCAGGGTCGCTAAAACCGAATTCCACTGTATTTTGAAAAAATTCGAAGAAAAGTTTTCACGATAGCCTAATGGGTTTAAAAATACCCAATGAATATCTCAACAACGCTTTCAGGAATGGAGTTGAATGTTTGAATATATATTTTATAGTTGAAATTTAAGCACGTTTGCTTTAAATTTTTTTTTTTGTAGAGACGCAAATGCGTTAAATTTCTATTATAAACTTTTTTTTTTTGTTTAAATTTAATATATGTTTTTTTCTCAGTGGTGCAATTATTGACTCCCTAAAATTTAAACATAGCTATTTTGATAAACGTTTGCTAAAATTGAAGAATGCATTCGGTAAAATTTTTTATTACAAAAACTGCTTGTTCTGACATTACAATAGTGTGTTATTACACATTAACTATTAATTAACATTTATTTATGTTAATAAAGTGGCACCTACAAAATTACCGCGTACCCTAGGATATTACGATTGAATTAATTTTTTTATTTTGTCTATTATTTACTACTTTAATGTACATAAAAATATTATAAATAAACATGAAAACGTTCATTTTGAATATGATTTTTATATATCGACATTATTTTGCTTATTAAAGAGATTATTTTACTGAAGAATTATTTTAAGCCTCATATTAAATTCTATTAAATTTTCATTTTACACAATTTGCTTCAAAACCAAATAACACAAATAAAACGAAAACACTTGTCAGCAGAGCAGCAGCTACTGACCTTGAACAAGGAGGGAAATTATTTATCTCTATTTTGGGATCAATTTAGGATTTTATTAGCTTGTGCACAAAGTAGGTGAAAATCTTTGGTGAAATGAAAAACGATACTAGAGACATGTGAACGGCGTAGCGGCGAATGTTGGCGGTGTCCATTCTATATTATAATTATTCAATGGTGCTAGACTGTCATGCGAAGGTTGGCGGTTCGTATTCTAGCTGTGTAAGTATAAAAACTTTTGACTTAATTAAAAATTATCGGTCTTGTTCATAAAAATATATTAAAATAGATTTAAAATGCTCAATAGTTAAAAAGCTTTTAGAGATAAAAAGCTTTTTAAAATTTTGTTATTCATAAAAATGTTGTCTCAGCTCATTTGTTAAAATCGGAACACTCTCAATTTGAAATGGGAATAGTATCAAGAATGGTTTGTGAATTTGATAAATTCAATAATTTTTCGTTGGTTTGAGCATTTTCTCACTCGCCTCGAAAAGGCAGATTAATGGCGTTATTTTGAATTAGGCATCTCTCAGATGTTCGTCAACTGTTGTGACATCAACACATCGGGCAGCGCTGTTATCGGCATTAAAGTTTCAGAAAAGTTGTCAAGTTTATGAAATGTCAAGCTTTGTATCAAATACCAATGGAAATTTTACCGACAAATTAAAAGGTTTCTATTTTTAAATGCATTTTAAAGCGCAACTTCATATTTATGTGCATCAAGTTTTGACTTAACAGTTGCCAACTGTTGAGTACGCTGAATGTGACCAGTGAAAATTAATTGTATGCAATGACGGATTGTGAGCGCTCTCTTTCTTGTTATATTTTTTGACAGAAGTCCGTTTCCAACAGAAACTTCGATACTACCTTGGAGTTATTATATCATGGGTATGTTTTGCTCTGAAAAAATTGTGACTTATTATTTTTATTTTCAATCTTTTGAAATGTTTTGCAATGTTTTCATATGTTTTGAATTAGTTTGAAGCATTTTTGACAATATTTGTGCTCAAATGAAGGTACAAATTTTAAAATTTCTTTATCAAGGGTTTATTGAAGGTTTCTCATCTGAGAAACCTTTATAGGAGGTTTTTGTCGTTATTGAACGTTTAGTAATACTGTTTTTGATATTTTTCTTGCAAAGGCTTTTTTAAGGAGGCACATAAATTTTTATGAATATAGCAGTATGTGTCGCTTGAAACGAAATATGTAGGATTTTGAGTTATAAGATTTTGGAAAAAATTCCCAGTATGGTGTTGGGCGATCAGAGATTGATTCATCTTCAGACGTCTGAGTAAATTTTTTGAATAAATATGAGATATCTTTTTAGAATCTATCAATCTTTCGAAATAGAATCTAATTTTTAAATGATTACATGAAATCAAACATATTTTGTAAGTAGACGTGTGTATTTATATATTTTCGTATATGTTTATGAATGCTATCAAAAGATACTACACATACATAACTCGCTTGAGTTTTGCAATCATTTGAAGTTTTGTTGTAAGCAATACTAATCTACCTAAGTGCTCAATATCTAGCGGTTTATTTGAAAATAACCCAGTGGTAAATTGACGCATGAGTCAGTTATGTATTTCTTACTATTTACGACATACACATTACGCAGTTACTGACCTTTGGAGTAGTAACGACGCACAAGAAAGAAGAGAACACAGGAAATTGCAAGAAATTTCCTTCTGTGCTATGAAGGAAATGAAAGAGAATATTTTTATAGAAGTAATTATTTTCACTTTAATTCAATGATTATCAGAATGAATGGCCAAAAGACTTAAAATGATGAGAAAACTCTAAAGAAGTGCTAAGATATAAGAATAAAAGGTTATTTTTAAGAATTTTGGTGAATACGTACATTTACTGAGCTTGAATTCAAAGTCAAAATTAGCCTATTGCTTTAATATTATGAGAGAACCTCAAAAACCAGCTGAAACCACGAATTAAAGGCATTCGTTGAATACGAAGTCGGAACTGGCAGAATAAGAAATCAGAAAACTGCTCAAACACACGAATTGAAGATATTTCGAAAGCATTTTCTGATACTGAATATACACTGAGTTCTTGTTCAAAGTCTAAATTGGCTGTTAGCCTCAATTTTTTGAGATAACCTCAAATACTATTCAAATACCTATAAATAACAAATAAAAGCATTTTTGAGGCATTCGTGGAATCCGTACACTTGCTGAGTCCGTACATTTGCCGAACTCGAAGTTTTGGTCGTTTGTCTGTTTATTATATATAATTAAAAAATTGTTGATAAACCTCTCTTAATAACTCTTAAATAACTCTTAATAACACAGAAAATAGTTTGCGTCATCTGCCGCTTACATGTTTGCATTACAATAAGAGTATCGACCAATTTTTACCAGCGGGCAACTAAGTCAATTTCCAATCAAAAGCAGAGAGTTCACCACGATGTATTGTACCATCACATGTCTACATATATTGCCTTCATAAGCCGCTGAAATGATTTCAATGGAATTTGAAAAAAAAACCGCAGCCGCAGTTCTTTAGACTCTTCTGCAACAGCAACCTTAAGCGAGACAGTGTTAAAGAGGGATAAAAAGTCAAAGGTTAACAGCCTGTTATGCATAACATCAAGCTTTTGCTGGAATTCTTAAAAAAAAAACTTATAATCCAGCGAATTTCTTCAACGCACATACTAACAAAACTCTATTTCAATAATTTCTGTCATTGGCAGTTACTCGCTATCAGTTCTTATCCTCTTCAATTCCTGTGGGTGTAATTTTTTCAAAAGCAAAAATTTTCAAGATCTACTTTAATAATGCTAAGAAACCAGGTAAGCCATTGGTAAGCAATGGTATTTTAAGGAATTTTATGCTTGCAAAATAAACTCACTCATACTCATACACACTGATGAAAATTCTCTTACAAACGAATAATAAATAACAGCGTTTGAAGCAAAAAATATTAATGCGGCGTTTTTTATGCCTTATTTTTGTACTTGTATTTGTATTTTTATTTTTATTTGTATTTGTATTTGTATTTGTATTCGTATTTGTATTTGTATTCGTATTAATATCAATACCAATTTGAATTTTGATTTGTGCTGCAAATTGTTGTCGCTCCAGCTGCTGACATCTACATCCCGATATCCCGGCAGAAGGGTGCATAAATAAAAATAAAAATAAATTTCTTCTTTTTTGTTGTTGTTAATAAATTGTTGATCGCTTTCATGTTGAATTGTATTCAATTTGAATGGCGGATAATCCGTTTCTTATAAGCTTCTGACAAAAAAAAAAAAAAAAAATTAAGCGAAAAAAGAAGAATCAAGACCAGGAAGAGACGAAACAAACGGAAGAGCTCTTAAGTTGAATTGTGTTATTTTATGCGTACGCGTGCAAATATTATTAAACGGAAGTTAGTACTCGTACTCTTTAGTGTATATGTGTGTGTGTTCTTTTCCGGTTAAGTATCGTTTATTTATGATTTCAATATTGTTTGTGTTTGTGTTTGTATTTTGCACTGTATTTGTGGGTGTTCAGCAATTATTAAGTGTTTGTCTCGAACAATTGATCACGTGGCGGTGCATGAATTACGTTTATTGAGATGTTAACATTAATCGATATATTTCGAGTTTGCCAAGTGCATACGACAAAAAAGGGAATTGCGTTGGCAATAAGCCCTAGAGAGTGCTCGCAGGAGTTTGTGTATTTTTAATTAAATTTATGCAAATGAATGGATTTCTAAATAAATAATTTTTTTGTGTTTCTTTGTGTATGTGTTGAAGTGTATAATAAAAAATAAAAAATAATAAGATAATAAAAAATTAGAAAAACAACAATAATAAGAAATTCAAATAATACACGGAGAAAACTGTTTGCTAAATTTGTATGGAGATTAAGCAAAACTTGAGCATAATTCTCAGCCACTTCAAAATATTGCTTATTTTCAGCAAAAATCAAGCAAATTTTGCTATTTAAATTTATAATAACTTAGCAAATTTTCGCTTGAACTAAATCAAAATTTGCTTTTTCGATTTATAATAACTGAGCGAGTGTTTGCTCGAATCAAATCAAAATTTGCTATTTCTATTTATAAAAAATAAAATAAAAAAAAAAAAAACAAATTGGCCATTTCGACTGGGAATCGAACTCGGGCTCCGAGCATGCTAAGCCACACTCTTAACCTGCATGCCACGGTATTTCTATTTATAGTTCGAATTTTGTTTTATATTTCAATAACCTAGCAACTTTTTGCTTGAATCAATTCAAAATTTGCTTTATCAATTTATAATAACTGAGCAAATTTTTGCTTAAATTGAGTCAAATTTTGCTTTTGCCTGAACAAAATTACCTTATAATAACTTAGCAAAGTTTGGCTTGAATCAAATCAAAATTTGCTATTTGAATTTATAATAAGTAAGCAAATTATTGCTTAAATTTATCTTTATTTTGCTTTTTTCAAATTATATGAGAAGTAATTTCAATTTAGAAAACGTTTTCTAAAATCAAACCGCTATTGAGCAAAATTTTGCTGATTTGCGGTTAAGCAAAGTAATGGCTTGATTCAAGCAAAATAATTTTCTCCGTGTAGTTTATACATATATATTATCAAATTTGCACAAGCAACTAATGGAAAAACTAATTTAAATTTTTCAATAATTATTAAAGTAATTATTTTTGAATTTGGAGTGAATTTGAAGTCGGTTATTGTTGTTTCTTTATTCTTCCTTTTAAGAAAATTGAATAAATTTTTTCTTTAATATTTATTTTTTAAATTCTGAAAGCTTGTGGGTTTTTTTAATATCTATTTCTTTAAAATTTTTATTAAATTACCACGTTCTCTGCCTAATACCGTTAATTTTTTCGAACAGATTTAAAGTATTTTTTTAACGTGCCACGTCTTAGAAAATCCTAACTGAAAATAGAATCGAATTTCAGTAACCTAATATCAACATTAACCGAAATACTTTTTCGTCGTGCTTTGTAATGAATCTACCTAATCCTGATTCATTTACAAAAGCGTCTGACTCATAATGGGTGACTCGGTGGCTTAGGTACAAAAGTATTAGAGATGGACACAGCGCCGGATTAAAACATGGCGGTGCCTGTTTTCTCTGGAGCTAATTAAGTTATTATTCTCTGGAGCAAAGTCTATACCATTTTTCTTTAAATATAATGCTTTTTTTTATCATGTTCCGAGAAACTTTTTTCTGAGTGTAGCTTATCAACTAAAGCAAAAGTTTCGATTTTGCATCTATCAGCACCAGTCAAGTTAATTGTTTCGGGTTCTTTGTTGCTGTTTTTCTAGTTATTTTTCTCTAATAGTCTTGGCAAACAAATTGACTCACGTTTTTAGCACAATTCTCAAATCCTGAAAATTCACTTCACAAATCTGATACGAATTCGATAAGTGAAGAAAGCAGCTATTAAATCAGTATCTACTTTTTGAAAATATTAGTTGTTTGCATTGAAACGTTGCACCTCTTGATGCATTATCCACATCCACTTAAAGTATTGTGATCATTACCAGATGTATTCTGGCCTTACACTTAATAGCAATTTTAAGCATAACCATGATTTCTTACAACTATACTTTTTTTTAAAACTTTATGGTCGAGTATTTCGAAATATTTTTTGTACAGCATGCCGCTTTTACAATAATCACTTCATATATAAGAGCCTGCGGGGCCCCAACCTGCTGGGGGCCGAGGGCTTCAGCCTCTATGCCATCGCTTAAAACCGCGCCTGGATGAACGCCTTGAGGAAATAAAAAATGGAAGCTTTGGAGAATAACACTTTATCCTAGAAAACAGCCAGAGTTGTGAAAATTCACTTCTACGGTCGCTGTAAAGATTCTAGAAGAAAAAAATTGCCTTTGGGGGCACTTCCTTTTTCATGAAACAATTTTGACGTGGAATTATATCTTACAGTGTGGCTTGTATTGGGTCGTTATTACAATTTTTTTTTCAAGGACATGAAACGTTTTTGAGTAATATTTTAGTGTATACCTACAGCCTTTAATACTCAACGTTTAGAGAAAATATATATGCTTGATAATCAGATATATTGTGAACTTAACGAATATTTAATTGTGGATTTAGTCACTTTTATATTCATATTACAAAAAAACAAAATCTAAGAAGAAAAATTTATATTTTCATAGGAGAAAATCAATCATTAACAGCTTATGTTGTGCCTGCTGCATTCTTTGCTTTTATTAAGTTGTTTTTGTCGAGTATTTCGGTTATAATAGACACAAACAAAAAGCAATATGAATTATAAGAAAAATATGTCAAAAAAAGCGTCGGTTTTTGAGATTTTACTCAAGCAAATCACAGAACTTAGTTTTTGCACTTCTTATTTATGTTGTTTTCCAACATATGCCATGAAAATATATAGATATTTATTTAATTTTATATGGTACCAAACCAAACCATGCTAGAAATAAGGCTTTTAATGTACCTTAACAATAATCCCTTTTAGAGTGTAGCAAAGGGAAGGGAGTATAGAACTGTTTAAAAAGAAACAAGTACAGTTGTAATGAAAAATTGATGAGTTCAGAGGCTTCGCACAAGTGCTTAAGAAAGAGGCAAAAAATGTTTCTGGGAATTTAAATAATTGGCTTGGAATAATCCCTATATTGCAGTGTTATTTAACAGATATTCTATTTAGGAAATAGTGTTAATAGAATCCTAAGAATTAAATCGCATTTGACAAATGCCACTTCTGTGTGCATAATTTTAAGCATACACCCAGTCAATTAGGGCATCCTGGACATGCTAGTATATCACTTGTTTCGTTTTTATTTTTTATAGTATTCTCGCAAAAATGTACTTCATTCAAATCATAAATAATATTTTCGAATAATTTATAGTAACATGATAGCAGTAAGTTCAAAAAGCAAAAGACTGCACCACCCTGACACATTGACTTATATTTAATGTTACTCATACGCACTGATGTGCCAATAAAATTCGATTGAATTCTTCGACAACAACAATTTTGCAAAGATTTCATGCAATATAAAATCAAATAAATTTACTCTAAAATATGTACTCAAAAATTTCCATTCAATATAAAATAAGTAACAATGTTGAGTGTGCTTGTGTGCGTTTCATACCACAATGTATAAGAGTACAAGTGTGTGTTTATATGAATAAAGGAAATCTTGATAAAATCGATTGTTTCGACTGCTTCAAGCTAGGCTAAGCCAAGAAATTAAAATGAAAAAAAAAAGAATGGAAAGAAGGAAGTAAGGAAGGAAGGAAGGACGGAAGAAAGCATGCATGTTCTAAGTGGTGGTAAATGGGATTGAAATACATACAACGTTAATGCCAACAACATTCAATGTCGATAATGTTATTTCATTCAATGCTGATCGCATAAGTATTACAACATAGAAGCAGACAAACAAGCAAGAGCCATGCACACAGATAGACAGCTACACAGACAGACAGACAGACAGCCACTAAGACAAACATTCAAGGAAACATGATGTTGAGCTTGCTGTCGATGGTGTATTCGATAGTATTAAGTGCAGATTTTGTGGTTTCATCATTGTTTAAGAATTTCACTTACTAGTTACGAGATAAGAAGCCAAAAGCATACCATTCTACACTTTGGACAAAATCCAAAGATACAGTATGTTATGCCGTTATGCCATTGTGTGCAGACTAAAATTCTATGCATAACAAATTAAGTAGTCGCATATGTAACGGTAGTATTACATGCGGTAAACAAGTTAAATAAATTAAATTCATAAGCTAAGAAAACTTCTCTGACACAAAGTCAAGGTGCTCAAAACGTACATTCAAGAATATGATTATGCTGGCTAGAACGTAACCTTTCACAACAGTCAGCATTAAAAAAAAACTCTCTCAAGTTATTCTATTGAAATTCTATTGAAAATTTGAGAAAATTTGCATGTAATGTGTCTGTCGATTTGACACATCAAACCACAAATCAAACCTCAACAATAGGATATTTTTTTCAAACATTTATGAAGCCATCACATTTAACCCTGGGGCAAGCAAACAATGTGTCCTTATGAAGAACATCAATTTAGCTCATTTTCATATTGATAATAAAAGCTTCAACAAGGTAGCCACTTCAGCAGCAGAAGCAGTAACTGTTTGTCTTCTTTACAGGTCTTCTTTATATAATACATGGCTGATATGGTACTCAAACAAGTTTGCGATGCATAAAAAAAAAGTATATATCTTCAGCATAAACGCTTATAATCTGCATTATTCCTCACACACAGACAAATATACACACAGACCGACACGCATATTTGTGTCTCTGGATTTAAAGCATTTTGATTTTTCTTTTCAACAACACTAAAGTTGTTGGCAAAATTATCAGTAAAATAAATGTCAAAGGCTGTATGTGTGTTTGACTTTGAATGACATTCTTAGAAGCTGCAAAATTCTATCGGTTTATCTCCAATGTCAGTTAAGTGTTTCTCATATGTTATTTATGAATTTTCTTGACTTCTTGCTATATCTTATGTAGGATACATAATTCGAATAAAAGGAAAATTGAATACTTTTACTTGTGATCTGCAAGTAATAATTAAAAAGTAGGCAGTTAAATATTCGTTTCATCGCCATATAACTGATAGTTTGGCATATATTTCATCATTGTACTATAACTATAAAAATCTGTAGGTATACCCTAAATAGTGAACAAAAACGTTGCATGTGCTTGAACAAATTTGTGAAAAGACTCTCACAAACAAACCGCGATGTAAGACGTAATTCTATGTTAAAAACCTTGCATATTGAACTTTTTCAATGGGTTGCCTTTTTTAAGTTATTCAATATTCACATAACAACAGAAGAAATGGTGCACTTAAAGAACTATTTCAAAATATACCAACATTTCATTTACTTACATCTTTGCCCCCTACAGAAAAAGTTGCGAATGGCCATGTTCACACATATTTGTTAGTAATACGCAACAATATGTTATGTTGTTTTTTATTCCTTTCAAAACAATGCAAATAAAATATTTCATCGTATTAAAATTATTTTTTTTTTGTGCTGCCACACAAACATAAAAATTCTGAAAAAAAAATTTAAAAATTGTCTGTCACTGTGCTTTGTTTTTTTATCTAATAACTCCTTCACTACAACTGCACAACAACTTTATCAACATTTTCTGCACCGAATATCCTTTGTCTCAGCAATTAAGTTATTGCCTCTGTTATACAACAAAATCACGTAAATCACGTGCTCAGCGCTCGGTATTTTTTTTATTTCTCTGACACAAACATGGATCCAGACACGTATGACAGGTTTATGCCAAACATAAAGGGTACAGGTAAACTTGTTTAAGAAAAAAACGCTCTAACATGAACACATACACGCAGTTGTGAATGTACCCTGTTCGAAATGGCTCTTTGGTATTTTAGATAAGGAAGCGATTCTTGGTCATTTTTGTGACTATTAAGTAAAGCAAATAGTAAAGTTTGCTTGGAGAGAGTTTTTTTGGAATGAAAGTACTTATGTTTACGTTTTTTATGGCATAAAAACAAGCCTCTTACTCTGCACCTAATATCGCTCAAACTTTAATTATTCCTTGCTATTACAGTGCTTTTCAAAATTTTCGAATTTATTCTATTCAAAAAAATGTTCAGCCTAAAAGTATGCACAACAAATTTATTTGATATAGAAAATAATGTTAATAAATCGAATAACCCATTATATGATGGTTTTTTTATAACAACTACATATATTGTTTTCTTAAAAATAAAAAAAAAAGGAAAAGCTTAAAAAGCAAGTTTAAAAAAGATTTTGTTTCAAAAAAACTAGCTTAACTTTTCTTCTAACTGAAAAATAATCAATGATATATCAATCTGGATACCAGCAGCTTCAAGTGTTTGCTCCTTTTAATGCAAAAACGGAAGTATAGCTTGTACAAAATGGTTGGCGAATGTCCTATTTTTTTGCAATTATATATTGTAACTTCTTTGTTTTGACAACTGTTTTGGTACAAGCTATGCTTAGTTGTTGCAAAATGCAAAAATTACTTCTTAAATATTTCTTTCGCACTGGGTATCTTTTAGCTTCGAAGATACATGTATAATTGCAGCACATGTTCATTGCAGATATGTACATTCAACTCTTGCATGAACAATTTTCATTGCTTATTCCATAAAATGTGTATTTTCTCTATTTTTATATAGATATATAAATATAAAACTTATTGTTGTCACAAAAAGAGTTTGTTATGTTGTTTGCTTTATGCAGGTATTATTTTAGTCATAAAAACTGCAACTCAGCAGTTTTGTTTGATGCATCTAAGTGTACATGTGTTAGTGTTTGAGTCATACAAATAAATTTTATAAATAGGTGAATACAATGCGTTTATGTGCCGAAGGAGTTACGTTAGTAAATTTTTGAAGTGAACCTTTTTCGGCGGCGAGTAATATTTCAATATTTCAAGGTCTATTAGGCCACGTTCATAGTAACGCTGAAGCTGAAACTTTTTATAGCTGCTGAAAAAGGCTTTATATCTTAGACAGACATATGGTTTCCGTACTACAATCTGTACTACAATGAAAGCTCAAGAAACCACGACCTAGCATAGTGACAGACATGTGGTATTGTACTAAGTTGTTCACATGTCAGCTGATGCAAAGGTTTGTAAATATAAACAAGAAAATGGCTGCAATCAAAGTTATAATTGCTCCACGCAATTGGGAATAAAATGTGCCCACTTCAAATTGTAGCGTTGCCAATATATTTTTTTTTAACTTTTTACATTATTTTTTTTATTTATACTGATAAATTGGATATTGTGCTAACTGATAAATTTGTTTATGCTATCGGATTGCAGCGAAAACAAATGATTCTGACAAAAGAGCTTAAAGCTTTGTAGTATATATCAGAACACCACTGAAATTCACTGGTTTCTTGGATGCTATTGTAGTACGGAACTCTAGTTGCTTTGGAACAAAACTTTGGAATGCCGATGAAACATATGGTTTCCATATCATACTACTTTTATCTGTCTGGTCACATCATGTCTTTTGTCTGATATTATGTACAATCATATGGAAAAAGCGCAAAGTGTTCATAGTGCAAGCTTAAATTCAAGGTTACACCACTTTTGAGGCTTTTAGATACTTTTTTCTTATATCTCGCTTCGGTACACAGTTTTGCTTTTTGTTTAATGTCGTACTTATGCTTTGCTGTTTCATGCTTTTTAACGCTTTTTTTTATTTTTCGTTTGTGACATAATTCTGCTATTGTATTTTATTTGTTGTTTATGTTTTGATCTGCAGCTTATTTTAACACGCTGTTGGGTCCTTTTTTCTTATCAAAGCATCTCAAAAAGCTCAAAAAAGTCTAAAAGCGCAAGCAAAAAGCACCCACAATGAACACCAACAGTGCGAAAAAGTGTCTTAAAGCGCGAGCGAAAAGCACTCACTATCAACAGCAACAACAAGAAAAAGCGTCATAATATCACATAAAAGCTTAACAGCTTCAGCTTCCACTATGAACGTGGCCTTATTCGTGACGCTTGGGTAACGTTTTAAATTTATATGAACATTTTCAAGGTCGCTTTATTCGTGAAGCTTCTAAATAATTTCAAAAGCAAATTTTTATATGAAAATTTCCACACACAAATTATTGCCGCAAGCGGGAAGTGAACCCATATTGTCACGACTGAGCATCAAACAAGAGTCGGATACGCTACCATTATGCCACATAGGCACATGATAAACAGGCAAACAAAATGATATTAATATTGAACGCATTTTGCACCATATCTAATAAATCATATAATAAATGATAAATATATAATAAATTTCATTCATCGTTCCTTCCCGATGTACAGTCATATCGTCGCTCGGATGACTAACTGACGTATCTGCATTTTCTAAATTGCTCAGGAGAGCACTTTTTCACTTTTCGCCTATGTGTTTTTGTTTTTTGTGGTCGTATGTGCTTGAATAATAAAATTTTTTTTTATATTTGCGTACTTAAATACTAAATATTTTATATGATTGAAAGAAATCAAGAATCGAGTATTAAATAATTTGTGTAATTCATTTTTGAAAAGATACGCCAGTTTGCGAAAATTTTTTTTTTGTGTTTTTGCAGATACGAGTCTAACAGAGCTCTTAAAATTTAAGCAAATAATTGACAATAAACCTTTGAAAACAGACTTTATTTCAGACAAAACAAAAATTAAATAATAATTCATTGAAACAGTCCTCGTTGACGAAATAAAATCGAGAATTTTAATTTGGAAACTAAATACACGTGTGTTAAAATAGCAAATGAATCTTAAATTAAAATTTAAACAGCAGCATAAAGTAAGAAATTTATTTTTTGATAAAAAAAAGTTGCGATAATTTTAGGTTTTAAAAAGTCATTTCTGATTAGTTCATAGTATTACAAACAGTAGTTCTAAAGTCTAGTGCTTAAGTTAAATAAAGTAATATATTAAAAACAGAAAACAGAATTATTCATTAAAAAAAAAAATAAAATGGATACAATAACAAATTAGACAACTTAGTGTGCAAGTGATCTGTAAAAAGCAGCATGCTCAGATAATCTGATCACAGGAGTATTACCAGTTGTAAGCGAAATCAAGTCGTTGAATTTATCTTTCGAAATCTTTGGTGGTGAATTGTTAAGAGGAGCAATATTACATCATGTAAGATATTTGAATTATTTCGATTTAATTTCAATGACCGATAATTAGTTTGAATATGGCTGGTTGACGGTTTCATCTTTTCAACTGCGTATTCCATCATTTCCGTCCAATCGATTTTTCCCCAGTATCATCGCTTCGGATTGTTAGAATTTTCAAATCTAGCGACAATTTTTTGAAGTTCATAAAGTCAGAATAATTAAGTGCGACTACATCGTATGGCTTATTTTTTCTTGCTAACCTGAAAATTGGAAATAATTAAGTGCGACTACATCGTATGGCTTATTATTTCTTGCTAACTTGAAAATTGGAATCAATTGGCTGGATCAACATGTATATCGCCGCTCTTCCTCAAGGCATAGTTGATTGCACTGTGTGCTGAGTCCCCTTCACTTTGACCGTGGCAAGGTATGGATATGCGTGGATATCCGTGGCAAGGTATGATTTCTTTTATATTTGTCGAATTGTTTAATACGTACATTAAAGTAGGGGCAACAATAGAATTCTTATTTTGCCCGCTATAACCGTCAGCAAACAAATACACTTTTTTGAAACTTCTTTCGTCTTACTTCTGAAGAAAGCGATGAAGTGCAGTTGATATTTCTGATGCACCTCTCTTACTGACTCCTTCATGCCATGTAAAACAACAACAATCACCAGAAGCAATGTCATACATCTTCAAATTGTAAACTGAGAGGCGTCATTCATAAAAAACAGCGTTTTCATTACTAATCGGTAAATTTATGACCTGCTGTAAATCAAAAGAACAGAATAGTATGTTTGAGTTTCGTTTCGACAATGTTTTACATTCTATTCTAATGGTAAGGAACATATTTTTTCTTCATTGTGTCTAAGAAACCTTTCTTTTAAATCATTCCTAGTGTCCTCTGCACCTTCGTAGTATGACAAACAAAGACTTCACTGATTCTTTTGGGGCGATGCAATGACAAAGTTTTTGTTTTAAAAACCTTACAATATGTTGAAAAACTAGATTTTTCCGAGTCATGACTTAATTCATTCAAAAGTATAGTATACATTTTTCGTAGAGTAAGGTCACTATGTAAGTATTCGCGAGTTGTATTTTGATGGCAATAGTGGGATTCAACTCTTAAAAATCTAGCGATATGTTCATCAATTGTTATTCTGATGCGTTTATCTCTTTCGATCAATATTTTTTTACGTCCTCCACGTTTTTTATTTTCTACGATTCCAGTCGCAGAAATTTTACCCATAACAGTTCTTAATGTACGTTCTCTAACATCCAGGATATTTAAAAACTAGTAAGGTATATCTTCGACTTGGCCGAAGTTAAAATACCCCCACGGCCGATTCTTAAGGGTAAAAGAATCTTAAATTGGAGAGCTTTTTGTATGAGATTTTGAGAGATTTTATTATTTTTATGTATCTTAAATACATACATATCAAATTGTTTTCCTGGAGCTTTAATATTAGCCTTTTTATAAAGTTTTCAATTTTGGGATTGTATGGGAGGTGGGCGTGTAAGTGGGTGAGTGACGCCCATTTTTCTAACACAACTCAGTTTTGACATATAATACACAAATACCGAGTTTTTGTTTTGGTTCTTTAATATTAGCCTCTATATAGATTTTTCAATTTTGGGGTTGTATGGGAGGTAGGCGTGGTTTTCATCCGATTTAGCCCATTCTCGAACTTGATCTTAGTTTTTTAAAAATAAGCTTAAATATCGAATTCCTTCAAAATTACGGCTGTAATCGTGTCCACAGACAGACGGACAGACAGACAGACGGACAGACGGACAGACAGACGGACATGGCTAAATCAACTCGGGTGGTGATGCTGAGTAAGAATATAGATACTTTTCTATACCTACCACGCCTCCTTGTGGGCGTTATACACGTCGTGACAAAATTAATATACCCCTTACGCAGTACGCGTGGGGGTATACAAATTTTCGGCATACTTTAATAGATGTACCTTGCAATGGAAGATAATACCCAAAACTACTGAATCTTCTAGAATTTGCTCCAACAGTTTTGCGCTTTGTATCATGTTTTTTTACAAAACGGGCAATGTATTCACGTTGACATTGTAATGATCCTAATGCCCAAAAATCAGTAAATATAAGCTTTCGAGTCTGGTGAGAAAAACCATTACAGTTGCGATTTGCATTTTTAAAGTTTTCGGTATTGCAAGTTAACCCTAAAGTACGTCCCGGTACATTTTTTTTACGAACTTGTGTCTTATATTCTTTTCCTTGCTCCTTCGATTGTTTCGCAATCTTTTTTTTATTGATGTTTTTAGTTTTTGAAATAATGAATTCTCTTCGAGAACCATCCACTTCATAATCTTCTGGACGAACACTGGTAGGCACTGTAGTACTCAAGATTTCTGACAAGGAATTACGCGGTATTGATGAATGCGTTTCACAAGAAACATCAGCAACAAAATGGTCCCAACATATCAGGCAACTGCAACTGAAACAAGAACTAAAGACCTCTTTTTTTGCATCCAAAAACTTCGCAAGATTGCATGTTCACATTTGGGTCCAGAGGGCATGTTCTTAATGATGAGCGAAAATATTTTTTCTGTCCAAGAGGTTCATCGCCTGAGGAGCTCCATGATGATGGAAGTTGATAACTTTTTTCACTCATTATATTTGAATGTAACCAGCACTTCAAAAAAATTGAAATAAATTAAACCGCCACCTCGTTTAAAATTAAATCGGCAACTAAACAGGTTTTTTTAAATAAAACAATTATGCTCTCACTTTATTCCCCTTACATTTGGTGTACAAACTATGAGGAATTAAAGAGTATGCAAAGAGTGTAATTATGAATAAAATCACGATCGTGGCAGTTAGCGCCAGCAGTGTGCACCACTAAATGAATTTTTGTCACTTACGTCACTTAGTGACGATTGGGTTTTAGTTATATGTCAGATACGACTCAAAGACAGTTACGTTTTTTGGCCTAACTGTATTATATACAGTTATAATATTTCCTGACATGATGCAGTATTACCAAAGAAATATATTGGCATCATTTACTCAATTTCGCAAAAAATGCTAGTTACGTCAGTTAGTCATCCTGGCGACGATAAAGGGGCTCATGCTCTCGATAGAAGCGAAGATAAAATTCCAAGATTCTGGGTGGAGATTTTAACGTTAATTTTGTATCTAATGATTCGCTACCGTTTACTATCTTTCTTCGCGAAAAAATGTTGCTGGTAATAGCAGGAAGCAATTGTTCAAGGCTAGCAAAGAAATGTTTTATTATGGTAATAGTGAAGTGAGTTATGATCGCTGTTAATCATTAAAAAAGTTTGTAATTGTTCTTTAGAAAAAGGTTAATTTTTTCCTAAAGTGGTAATTTTTTCAAAATAGTGGTAAATTTCAGTTATGACTCGTGGGCGGATGACGTCCATTTTGTTTTGATTTAGTATACTCACATGTCAGAGTTTATTTCTGTAGCTCAAATATAAACCTCTTTATACACACATACCACACATTTAAGTTTTTATATAACATACTGCCATACCAAGTTTCATCTGTGTATGCTATATATGTAGTCCAAACAATTTAAAGAAATCGATTCAGTTACAATTGAACATTTTATTTAAGTTTATTAGGCTTTATTATATAAGTATAGTTTACATTATTGTTATTTATTTAAGAGTTAATTATTTTTAAAAAATTAAACATTGCAGTTCAGAGCAACCGTTCTCGTTAGTGAGTTCTTAGCAACTCACCTGCGTGTTCGTTTCTTCGTCTGCGTTGTGTGTTCGTTGGCTTTTTTATCTATAGTGCAGTTCGGTCAGTCAGTGCTGTACTTAAAAGTGATGTCCACTTTAAGTGATGTTGTCCGTTGCCCGTTTGTCCGTTGTCCCTCGTCATTCAGTCCCACATATATTAACTATTTTAAAGTGTTTTCAATATTGTGGATTCTATGAGAGGTTGGCGTAATCGCTGGAGGATCATGCCTAGTTTTTTGAGCTTACCTCAGCCTTTGAGAAAACCACCGTTATTTATTTTTTTCCTATATTTATAAACATTTTTTTCGAACAATCTATTTCGAACTTCTAATTTGCCAATAATTCAATTCAACTCAAATTAATTCTATACGAACAGGGTCGGATACTCTGCTTATCAATAAAAAAAATGTAAATGTTTCGACATGAGACTTTATTAAAGATCAATATTGAAAATGTTTTATACTTTTAATATTAAACGAGTGTAAATTTCACTTCTAAATATCATGAGTGGCGGCCATACAAATATTATTATAATTTGTTAGTGGCATTAACTACAAAAAGCATGATCATAAACTTTAAATAAATATATAAATATTGATTTCATTTAACTTTTGTAGTTAAAAAAGTTTCGTTTCGATATTAATCTGCTTTGCATTTCGTTTCTTCTTCTCCTTGTACCCTAAATTGTATAAGAATGACGACGTAAGTCATTATGGTGAGAATGCGCTGTAGTTAAAAGATTTTTTTATTAAAATCGTTTCAGATATAAAAGTCTGAAAGTCGTATATATAAATAAAACTTACTGCGCCAAAATGCTTTAAGTTAATATCAAAAAAACCATCACAGGAGAACAGCAATTTCTGATGCATTATTTGCAATGAATACTCGCGAAGACACATGCTCAGCCTGACATCAGAACCATCTGAGCCCAGATCGTGCAAAACACCAGCGAAACGTTCATACTTGAGAAAGCAATAACAAAAATTGATAACCAAAAATGTATATCTTAAAAGTTAGAAATTTTACCAGTTGTGTACAACATTGGCAGAGCCAACATGGCACCATCATGTTGATGAGCAGATTTGCTGTAAAGACCATGCGATCTGATAAATACCAGAAAAAAAGAAATCTGATAAATTTAATTGAACTCAAGCTACTATATCTTGTGTACCTACATTCACGAGGAGTATTGAACGTGTCAGCAGGGTGCATCAGATATGTCCAGTTAACGTTGGATGTTATGGACAGGGCATCGTAGAGAAAGAGTGCCATCATTGGTAATGAAAAATAAGTACCAATGACGTCAACCAAGTGCCAAATGCGAGCTAAACATTGCTGGTTGTGCTGCAATGCTACGTAAAGATAGCGACGTTCGGCCAGATTTTCTGTTGCGATCAGCTGTTTACGCACAAATAACAGTTCATTCAGCAGCTGTTGCAGCAGCTCGTGTACAAGTTGCACAGTTACACAAAACTCTACATTCTTCATCTGAAGCAATATCATCGACATGCAAGTCAAAAGGCGATACAAAATCGGCATAGATGGTGCAACCAATGTAAAGTTAGTGATGGTATGAAAGATGCCCGTGAATAAAAGCATGCAGCCAGACTTGCGAAGAAGTTGCCATCGAAAGCTTTTCTCTGCACAGCTTTCGCTCTTCGCCGCACCCATACGCTGAGATAATGAATGCCAACGTATATCATGATCGAGCATCTCTACTTCGTTGAAGATGCGTAGCAGCTGCTTAAAACGTAACAATACCATCAACTGATTTAATAATTGCACGTAAAACATGGTATTTGACTGAGCCGATGCTAGTGCGTTGGTCAGGCTGCCTAGTTTGAAGTTTGAAATAAAGTTTAATGAAGTCAAGTTATTTATATATGACATCCACAAGGTTATCAATAATAACAGCAGCGTATATGTAGTGTAGAGCAGATATAATGCCACATTGTTTCTATGCTTCTCTCTATCGTAGGTTAGACAAGGTGGTGGTGCCGATATAAAAAAAGCTAGCACCCAATGATAGGGTCGCGATACCTTCAGAAGCAGTGACTGACAATGTGCTTGCCGGGTATGCATTGTTCGAAGGTTTCTCAAAACTAAACTTAAGTGAACTGAACTAAACGCAAGAACTGACTTATAGCTGAAAAGTTATAAACAAATATCAACATCAACAATAATAATACCAATTGTACCAACTGACCCGCTAGGAATTAATGGCTATTAAATAACGCTAAAATGGTTAATTCCACTATGATAGTTGTAAAAAATGATATGCCATGATTGGAGAAGATGGTTTCACGCTATTTCCGGTATGGAGATTTGTAGTATCTCATTCGTAGTTTTTCAAGCTTCTGATACCCCTTCATATAAAGTTTTTAATTTGAAAATTTGCCTATAAAGGAAGTTTTTTCTGGTCTTATTCCCATTTTATGGTTTGTAATTTGTAACTGATTGGTTTCTTTCGGCAAGATTTATTTGTAAAAAGTTGTTCAGAATGTCAAAGGGTTTAAATTTTGTAGGCATATCAAACACTCAAAAATAAATCTTGGTCTTATAATCACGCATACAATAACTAGCTATATTGTCAAAACTCAACACTTAAAATTTTCAAAAATTTATTTTGGAAAATTTCAATTGTCAATCGAAACCATTCAGAAACACACTCAAACATACAGAAGAACTTTCATCAGTGACATACACATGTAAACGCAGAGAAATTTGAGTTGAAAAAAATCCCAAATCAATTTATTTTGAGATTGATTTTGAGCTAAGCTATAATATTCTTGCTATCAAGCCCTAATAGGATTGCTTATAACAAAAAATTAAAGCGCTCATTTGTGCATAATTTATGTAATTTTTGGATTATTCATCAATAACTAATACAATCACATGTGCCCAATTTATGACATTTTGGTATTGATGAAAAAAAAAAATCATGCTCATTTGTGTCCAATGCATGCAAAACAAATTAATATGCTCTCATATGCTTAATCTAAGAAATTTTGGGATTGTTTGGGAGCATCAAAGGAACCGAAAAAAAAAGAAAACGATGACAAGCAATTTCAAAATTTTATTTTCATTGTCCAAACAGCACAAAAGTGATAAGACAAAAATTGGAAATGGTCAGAAACGTCGATTTTGTTTTAAAATTTCAATGCATTTCAATTAAAAAAACACTAATTTCAACTGTATACTGAGCAGCATCCATTGGTTATGCATTTTCAAGAAATTAACACAACATGTCAGGTCACTTTTCCCTTTAGTGAGCTTAACCATCGATTTATTTGATGCAATTTTGACAGAATAATATAATTTTTTAATTTATTTTCTGCACTTTTTAACCGACTTCAAAAAGGAGGAGGTTATCAAGTTGGTTGGTTTCTCTGTTTTTTTTTTTTTTTTTTTTTTTTTTGTTTTGTGAATGTATGTACATCGATTATTCTTAAAGTACTTGCCCGATTGCCTTAATTTTTTGTCAACATATAGAGACTATCAACGCGGAGGTGCCCGTTTATGAAAGTGGGCGGTATTCGGAAAAGGGGCGTGTCTATTAGAAAAAAACTGTATCTCAGTAAATATTGACATTATAGTAATAAAATTCACAGTAAAATTACAAGGGCAAGCACAAATATTAAAAATGACGATCACTTAAGTGGGCGTAATTCTAAAAAAGGGTGTGGCAATTTTGTAAAACCTCTGTATCTCGAAGAAAATCGACACTAGAGTACTGAAATTAAGTACAGTGGTAGGTACAATTATTGGAAATCACTATAAAAAAGTGGGCGTAATTCGACAAAGGGATGTGGCAATATAAGAGAATTACTGTGTCTCGAATAATATTGATACTAGGGTACAGAAATTTATTACAACGGTAGGAAAAATTACTAAAAATTTTTGTAAAAAAAAAATGGGGGTTAATCGAAATGGGGAGTGGCAATATTAAAAAAAACACTGTATCTCGATTACTATTGACACTACGATACTAAAATTTAGTACAAAAGTAAGTACAAATATAACAAATTACTGCCAGTAATATGGGCGGTATTCGATAAAGGGGCGTGTCACTGTAAGAAAAACACTGTATCTCAGTAAATATTGACACTAGAGTACTAGAGTTAATAAAATTCACAGCAAAAATGCAAGGGTAGGTAAAAAATAACAGCTAATTAAGTGGGCGTTAGTCGACAAAGAGGTGTGGCAATATTAGAAAAACTCTGTATCTCGAATAATATTGACACTAGAGTACTAAAGTTAACTACAGGGGTAAGCACAGTTATAAAAAAAATAATTTCAATACAGTGGGCGTTGTTTGATAAAGGGGTGTGGCAATATATAAAACACACTGTATCTCGAATAATATTGACACTAGAGTACTGATATTTAGTATAGAGGTAAGCACACTTATAACAAGTTATTGTGAATAAAGTAGGCGTCATTCGACAAAGGGGTGTGGCAATATTAGAAAACACTAAATCGAAAACTGGCACTACTAACTGAAAAAGTACAGACGTAGGCACAATTATTACAAATTCCTACCGAAGAATTGGGCGTTATTCGACTTAGGGGTGTGGCAGTGTGTAAAAAACTGTATCATATTGACTTAAGGGTGGTAAAATTCATTGTTAGAATGGGTAGAACTATTGAAAACACTATGACAAAGAGTGTGATATTCTCGACAAAGAGGCGTGTCAATATTATAAACACACTATATTTCAGTCAATATTGACATTGGGGTAGTGATAAAAATACAAGAGTAGGTACTGATAAAGATACTGACAAAGACCAGAATAAGAAACGACAGAAAAGCATTTTCCATATTATGAGCATAAATAATTGGTGTTTAATTAATTTATACACTTTTTTAAAACATATCATTTTCTCTAAAAAGAAAGAAATAAAAACTTTTTTAAAAAAAAAAAAACCTACTTCAAAATCTACAAAGAAGAAACAAATCTACTACAAAGTACAAAATAATTTTAAATTACTTTTACTATTTATTTCTTGGTCAAATTTGTATTTTTATAATAAATATATTTATTTTTTATGATAATAAGAGCTTCGAAGTCGGCGCTATTAATATATTTATGATAAAAATACAAATTTGACCAAGAAATAAATAGTAAAAGTAATTTAAAATTATTTTGTACTTTGTAGTGATTTTGAAGTAGGTTTTTTTTTTTGTTAAAAAGTTTTTTATACTAACAAGAACAAAAACCAACTGAGAATTACGCCATTCGGTTGTTCTTTTTTTCTTTGATGTGAACAACAAAATTAAATTTTTATTAACAAGTCCAATAATACACTTATTTAGCACAAATTGACGTTTTTATCAAAAACAATTTTCAAACCCAATTTGAGATGATTTTGAGCTCTGTTGAGCTTATTTCATTTACGAAAGCTTTGAGCTTGATTTTAGCGCTTTGAGCCAACGAATCGTGAGTTCAATCTTCACCTCGGTTTTTTTCAATAGAAAATTTTTTTCTATTTCTGTTCTTGAACATAACTTGAACATAAGCCGTTTGGCATAAAACATGTAGATCCAGTTCTCGATCAATTGTGTACAAATATTTAAAAACACACCCAACACAATTGATCAAGTCCTTAAGGGCTGAAATTGCTATTTATTTCTTTTTCTCCCTTTTTTTGTTGTTTTAAGACACTTTGGGAAATAACTTCATTTATATCATGTTACATGCTTCTGTATCTTCTTTCCAACGACATATTCAGAACAAAACAAGTAAGGAAATTCTAAAGTCGGTCTAGCCCGACTATAGAATACCTAAAACCACCTATAATTTTTAAATAAATATTAACACATTACAACAATTAGAAATAAATTATTATTTTTGTTCAAAATCTATGCATTTGTATAAAGTTTAATACAGTTTTAACTACTTTCCTAGTGAGTATTGCTATGTCCTTAACCTCAATGTTCAAATCAATCAATTTAATCATACTGTTGTTCATTTGACAAATTGATGTTTAAATTCAATTACGTTTTATATCTTATAATCTAGCAAATAATTTCAACTAATTCAATATTAATTTAACTGGGTGCCGTATGCAAGAACA
This sequence comes from Tetanocera ferruginea, assembly GCA_958299015.1. Lineage (NCBI taxonomy): Eukaryota > Metazoa > Arthropoda > Insecta > Diptera > Sciomyzidae > Tetanocera > Tetanocera ferruginea. The sequence goes on from OY282642.1 coordinate 97,626,864, forward strand.
GCCTTGTTCCAGTTAATAATTATCTTTGTTTTTAGTTTTTAATCATAAAACATTTTGCATCTAGCGATGGCCGCTAGTAAACAAAACTTCTTATTGAAATATATATATATATATATCTATTTATTGAAGTGTAATTTCTTTATATGAAAATTTGCAAGGATCGCTTTATTCTTAAAGCTTTTAAATAATGGCAAAAGCAAATATTTATATGAAAATTTCCACTTAAAAATAACTGTTGCAAGCGGGAATCGAACCCGGACTGTCGCAACTGAGGAATGAATAAGAGTCGGAAGCGCCACTATAATGCCACATAGGCTCATCATAAACAGACAAACAAAATGTAATTAATATTGAAAGCGTTTTGCTTCGTATCTACTATATAACAAACACAAACCATGTCTTTCAAGCATTAAATTTTCATGCCTGGAAAATTTATTTCTTTAAGCTTGTAACGAAAATATTTAGCCATATAACTGCATTCCAGCGATTTCTAGCCTCGTTGTGAAGTCTTTTAGTATTAGCATTTTCGTGTAAATGCCAATTTTGAGAGACTACCATTTTGGACCTTCCCAATAAAATAATTTCCTGTACCATAACTACCGCTGCATAGAATTTCCTTTAGAAGTTGCAATAAAAATTTGTTAGCGCTGTCAAATTTGCATTTTTTATAAAAGCTTGCAATGCTCTTCGGGGCTGAAGGCATAAAGGCGCGAAGGTAAGAATATGAAAAAGCAGCGGAAATGGTACCATGGTCCGAGTTTCCAAGATGTTCGTTGACACTCATATCATACTATTCTTGATGCTATGGTAGAAAAAGATCTAGGATTATATGCTTTTGTAAATTAAGGGGCCTTGGTAGTCGAATGGTTAGCGTGCTTGACTGCCAACCCAGAGGTTCCGGGTTCGAGTCCCGGTCTAGCCGTGGTCCTACGCTTTTACCATTCTTAAATTCTCTCCTAATTCCTTATCAATTGAAATGAAAACTTCATCAATATATACGACTTTGAAAGTTGTAATAGAGTTGTAATAGTAGAGATGTTTGTGGAATGAGATTGCTTGATAACTAGAATTGACCGAGGTAAAGGCATAACACTTGCCTCAGATTTAAATTCGAATGTTGATAGATATTGCACTCCTCCACACATAGATCATTTTACAATTGCTTCTCTTGATTTGCCTTTCTCTTCTACTTATTTATCTCCCCATTACGGAACCAAGGCAGACTTGACTGAATAGGTTTGACTCCTGAAATCCTTGGTTCAAAGCTAAAAAAAAGCTAAAAAAAAAAGTCCGGCGATTTTGCATTTATTTTGGTTGAACATTCAGCATAAGGCACATAGATATTAGTCTGTTTGAAAACTGTCCATTAATATTAAATCGTACAAACCAGGAAATGTTTTGGGGGGGGTGGATATTATATGAAATATCGGAATTATATATATAAACAATTTAAGGTAATCATAGTGGCTGATGTAGCGTGTAGTCCTTCCGATTTTTGCACAAATGGTTCCTTGTTTAAACCTGAGTAGGGGCAAGCAAGTTCTTTAGCAAAGCCAAAAATACTTAGCTCAATGGGTACGTCAACAATCAGAATTTCCAAATTTAGTCTGAAGAGCAGCCGGTGGCTTTATTATTATTTTGCAAAAATATCGGAAACTGCAATGTTACAGTCCGAAGAGCAAGGTGCCGTGCTATGATTACAGACTTTTTTATGCCCCAAAATGGAAGAAGTGGACTTGCTTGATATGTGGTTTCAACAAGAGGGTGCCACATGTCACACTGCATGCAAAACCATGAATCTTTTGAGAGTCGACCATTTATGACATACCGACAAAAATTCTGGAAAAAGTATGCCAAAAAATGGATATTACCGATGAACCACCTTAGACATTTCCGCGAACAACATCTGCATGAAATGATCTTTAAAAGTAAATAGCACTCCCTATTCCAAATTCCCTATTGCAAAATATCCAATTTTTAAAAAGGAAACGCTCAAATAATCACCCTTTATATATAAATACAAAATTAAATATTTCAACAATATAGAATAATGGAATCTTCAGATTCTGCAGGAAATGCGCTCCGAGTACGAACGTCTCCTCGAGTAAAAATAAAATTTTGTAACTCCAGCCATCATTGTTCGTGCAGCTGCCTAACAGGAGAAAACAGGGTCGTTTTTACGCTGTTCAGCCTCAGTACGGTCAAACTCTCTTGCAAGCTCCCGTTTTACAACTTGTTTCTTACATTTTTTTTTGTTTGGCGGTTGAAAGAACGTTGTAAGGCTTTTTTCCCTCTTTACTCAGGCCCCAATAGGCATAGCAACAATGTTGAGCCCCTCACCACCTAAATAACCGATCGTTATTTTGTATCGTAATATTTTTAATACTCACATACTTACCCAAATTCTTTGTGGGAATCAAGTATTCAGTGAAGCCGCATGAATCAGTTTTCAAAAATAATTGGCTTCCGAAACAATTAAAAAATTATTTTATAATTCATAATCTTTCATTGGACGAAAATCCCTCGAATTTGCGCATTTATTATCAGATTTTTATGAATGAGAGCTTTTTGGAATAGTGTGGTAAAGTTGAACCTAGCGCTAAAAAAGAAATTATATCGATTTAAGTCACCGTTTACCAATTCATGCTCATTGGAACATATACGTTTGAAGTTTTCACTTCTTTGTTCTGACGTATGATTACTTTTCATGTTTTGTTTTAAACTTCAAAAATTTTTTTTGTGGGAGGGGTGGTACCAAAACCCACTTTGGTTGCTCTAATGCGTACCACTCATGACTATTACCATATATATAAGTTTTTAAATATTATTTTTGAATTTAATTTTTTATTGATTAAAAGAGTATTATTTTCAATAATATTCCTCATGTTTTGGATTAAAGAGTTTCATTTCGATACGAAAAAATTCGCGCCAACTTTGCTTCGTGCTCTTTTTCTGCTTCTCCCTGCAGCCTAAATTGTATGAGAATAACGACGTAAGTCATTATGGTGAGAATGCGCTGTAAAGAAATAGTTTTTATTATGTTGACCCTTATTAAAATCCTTTCAGATATTAATGTTCGAAACTCGTTCATTATGAGTAAAATCAAATGTTAAATAATCAAACATAAACTTACTGCGCCGAAATGCTTTAAGTTAATGTCAAAAAATCCATCACATGAGAACAATAACTTCTGATGCATTATTTGTAAAGAATACTCACGAAGACACATGCTCAGCCTGACATCAGAACCATTTGAGCCCAAATCGTGTAGCACGCCAGCAAAGCGGTCATACTTAAGCAACAAGAAATATAAATTAACAGCTATACATCTATCATTAAGACTTCAACTCTTACCAGCTGTATGCAACACTGGCAGAGCCAACATGGCACCATCATGTTGATGAGCAGATTTGCGGTGAAGACCATGCGACCTAGTGTAGAAAACACAACTTAAGCAATCTTAAATGAAGCCCAGACTAGTGCTTCGTAAAAAACCTACACTCACGTGGACTCTGGTATGCATGGTCACCAATAGCTTCCACAAGATATGCCCAATTAACGGTAGCTGTTATGGCCAAGCCATCGTAGAGAAAGATTGCCAACATCGGCAATGAATAATAAGATCCAATGACGTCTACCAAGCTCCAGACGCGAGACAAATATTGTTGATTGTGCTGCAATGCCGCGTAAAGAAAGCGACGATCGGATAGATTTTGCGTCATAATCAACTGTTTGCGCACAAAAAGCAGTTCATCCAGCAACTGTTGCAGCAGCTCGTGTACCATTTGCACTGTTACACAAAATTCCACATTCTTCATCTGTATGAGAATTAAAGAAAAGGATGTCAAAATACGGTATAAAAATGGCATTCTTGGTGCAGCCAAAAATATGTTCGTTGCTGTGTGAAATACTCCCGTAAAGATAAGCATGCAGCCGGACTTGCGAAAAAGCTGCCAACGGAAGTTTCGTTCCGCACTGTACGCACACTTTGACACACCCATACGCTGGGACAAAGAATGCCAACGTATGTCATGCTCCAGCAGTTCCAACTCGGTGAAAATGCGCAGCAGCTGCTTAAAACGCACCAATACAATCAGCTGATTCAGTGCCTGAACAAAGAATACAGTCATTGACTGCGCCGATGTCAGCACATTGGTCAGACTGCCCGAATCGAAGTTTTCCACAAAGTTGAATGCCACCAGGTTGTTCATGTACGATATCCAGATGGTCATAAATAGCAGCAGCAGCGCATACAAAGCGTAGAGCGTGTAAAATGCAGCATTGTTTTTATTTGTCTCTCTATCGAAGGTTAGACAAGGTGGTGGTGCAGCAACGAAAAATGAAAGCACCCATAGATAAGGTCGTGCTACGTTTAAAAGTAGCGACTGACAATGTGTGTACTGGGTGCTCATTGCAAGAAGATGCCAAGGAACGAAACTGAATTGAACTAAACTGAAGTGAATGCTTAAAATTGTGTCAAAGCTGAGCGGTCTTGAAGAGAATAAATAAATGACTGAAAAAACCCTGTAGGAATTCAGAGTAATCTGATTATTTTTTAGACTTAACACCAAGAATTTTCAAGATTATTCAGTGAAGTATGCCTTGGTTCAGAAATGGAAAGAATGGAAATTTGGTGAGAAAGGAAAATCAAGTGAAGCAGCAAGTGTAGAATGTTCTTTAATGTGCTTTATCAACATGCATTAACTTCAGTCAATTCCAGTTATTAAGAAATCAAATTCCATAAACATCTCTAACACCAAATTCAAATCTACAGCCGCAAAAATTTATGAATTTTGAATTTCAGTTGATTAGACTTAGGAAGAGAATTGAAGAAGGGTTAAAGCGTGGGTTCATGGCCTGATCAGGTTTCGAACCTGGGACCTCTTCTGAGTTGACAGTCAAGCACGCTTACCACTTTACTATCGAGGCCGCAACTGTGCTCATAAATTTTTTCTTCAATTTTTTCTTAAACCTAATAAGAATTGTGCTTTTTCTATCTCTTTTATATCTCGCTATTTAATCTTTTTAAAAAATAATCATTTTTTTCCTCACGGGTATTCGTGTTGTGGCGGAAGTTAAGCTGTGAATATTAATCGAGTACAACAGCTAATTTTACAAATGGACATTATATCCAATAATCTCAATAGATTTCAAGTAAAGATAAACATGAAGAACGGAAAGGAGAACAAGTTTGTACAAGCCAATTAAACTGCTTCTTTTGAGAACTAAGAGGTTGATAAAAGCGTTAATTGTAGATAATACCAACTATGGCAGACAGTTGAACAACAAAATGAATCTAAATAAGTAAAGAAAGTCTAAAGTCGGTCTAGCCCGACTATGAAATAAACCTACTTTTTCAAAATACAATAATAGTATTGAAAATGGGCGTTTCCGTGAGCGGATGAATTGGCACTGCCACAGACTTAAAATTAAGTTTGATCGATTCTAAGACGAATGCACATTTTTGGGCTGTAACAATGGCCGTCAGTGAGCTAAACCATTTTGAAAAAAACTCCAAGAACCATGTTTTTCATACAAATATTAGCTGATGTAGTAGTTGCAAATAAACAAGTGCTTGGAAATAGTAGTAAGGATACAATACGTTTTTTCCGAAATACTTTTACGGTAGGAAAACACAAGTAATATTCTTAACATTCCATGTATTTTAATTGACCTTAAAGCAGCTTTATTTTTCAAGGTTTAGGTTTACTTTTTCTGGATTTGTCGACATGTATAAAACAGTTGATATAATTTTCCTTGACCCAATGCACAGCTCACTTGAAGTTCCAATGGTAGTAGTTAGGACTTTAAACCCAACATACAATTTTTCTTGTTCTAGAATGCTTAAAAATGTTTGCGCAAAATTAACTTCATCCATCTACTTTGATGTAAAAATTAGTTAAAAATCTGATTCTGAACTTGACATTACCGAATAATTTAGAGCGGTGCCACCAGACTAACTTAAAGCTGAAATTTGAAATTTTTTTCATACTTTGATGAAACCTTTGGGACCCTTTGGGTGATCCTGATGATTTTTTCAAAACTTTTTTATGCACTATTGAAGGCAATTTTGTGAAGACAGTTATTTAGAAAAAACATGAAATTTTTACCATTTTTGGAGAAGTTAATATTTTGGAGAAGTTTATAAATTGACTTTTGAAAGAAGTACAGTAAAAAACGTATATTCACCCTTGCTAGAAATTAGATTGCTTTCGAATAGCAGGTTCAATTAAAATAAACAAGTAAAGTGATAAGTTTTATGCACTCTTGAAAGCCATTTTGCAATGTCAGTAACTTAAAAAAATTAAAAATTTTACACATTTTGGAAAAGTTAAATTTTTTATAAAGTGATTTTTGAAAGAAGCACAGTAAAAAACGTTGTTCAACTCTTGCTAGAGATAAGATCGCTTTCGAATTGCCAGTTCAATCAAAATAAAAAAGTGGAGTGATCAGTTTGTTTGAAAATACGTTTAAAACATGCACTTGATGTCAGAACCATCGTCACATGGCTGCAAAATAGAGAACGGAACAGGATCAGATGTTTATTGTGAGACATCAAAGATCAAACAGTCTTACAAACTCCCTGATCACTGCAGTGTTTTTCAGGCAGACAATTATGCGATTAAAAAAGCAACACAGGTCATTCACAATAAAAATCGAACCTCTACCAGGGGGTTATCTTTATAGATAGCCAAGCGGTTACCGAAGCGCAGGAATGTAAAACAACAAAAGCCTGAACGGTATTTAACTGTAAACAAGTTATGAACAGTGTCTGTTATACCCACAATGTCACTCTCTGCTGGGTCCGGACACAGCAATTTTGAAAGGAATGACAAAGCAGATGAGAACAATTACAGACGTGTACTTCCAAGACGTGTCGTCAATAGAAGTATCGACATCAAAACCAGAGAAAATGTCCTTCTAACCTAATCTAATTGCTCGTAGGAAGGTAATTTGGTTTTTGAAAAACGCCGGCAAACTTTCACCGATTAAATAATAAAATCCGCGGGAAATTAACATTTTAACCGGATGTTTTGTACGGATCTTCAAATAAACTGATCACTTCACTTGTTTATTTTGATTGAACTGGCAATTCGAAAGCGATCTTATCTCTAGCAAGAGTTGAACTATTGAACGTTTTTTACTGTGCTTCTTTCAAAAATCATTATACAAAAAAATTTAACTTTTCCAAAATTAGTAAAATTTTTAATTTATTTTTAAGCTACTGTCTTTGCAAAATGGCCTTGAAGAGTGAAGAAAAAAGTTTTAAAAAAATCATCAGGATCACACTGAAAGGTAAGCATGAAAAAAAATTGTTTAAAAAAAATTTTAAATTTCAGCTTTGAGCAAGTTTGGCGGCACCGGAATTATTCTGTAATTTCAAGCTTAGAATAAGATTTCTTACCAAATTTTACATCAAAATTTTTTGATGGGTTTTGTAATTTGTTTCGTAAATGTCAAATGCATAATTTTATTTTTAAAAAATGTCTTATAAAAAATCGCAAAAAACCGGTATTTTGAGCAGAACCGGGTGGTTTCGAAAATTCTTGAACTTTTAATAGCTCAAATTATTTCATTCGCAACCATCGTTGATAAATCACGGGAGCACGCAGAATCCCAAATACTTCAGTATTTTCCATACAAATCTGACCCCGTCCACTGTAGATATTTCTATAATTCTTTACTAGAAATTTTATCGAAATTAGGTTAAATTTTGTTTTAGAAGTTCTTTAAGTTGTGCGAAATGTTAATAATTGAAAGCTTCCATTAACACGCCTATCGTTGTTGCTGCTTTATTTATTAACCAAGTTATTTTTGTGAAATTTTTAAGAAATATGATTAATAGAACTACGACATAATATATATTTTAAAATTAATTAAAAAAAAATTGAATTAATGTGCGCCATATTTTACAGGGCTGCATGCGAATATTTTCGACCGTTGCAGTCTGCTCTATTCATTGTGTGAGTGCATGTCTGTGTTTGTGTGGGTGTGTGTGTGTGTGTGTGTGTGGTGAGTGCAATTACAATTTGCTGTATATTCACTTGATTGCATTCACATCACAATTAAATTAAATCTGTTTTTTTTTTTTGTTTATTTGTGAACTTAATCGGAACAAAGGCGTGCGCTAAAGCATTGAATAAATTTTCAAATTAACCGCAAAATCCCAAAAGAGCATTAAGCGGAAGCGCAAAAGTAATAAATCAACATGGTCGGCAATGATATAAAAAAAAGTGGCAGTGCGTGGTGTTATTGTCATTATTGAAAGTTTTTAAAAATTTTAATTTTTATGGCAAGCACTTTATAGCAAAAAATTAAATTTTTTTTTTAATGTTCTCTGCAGGTGAACGAAAGTCAAAACAGCCCGTTAAAGGTTTGCTAGATGCAGGGTTTCGCAATCAATAAATTTAATAAAGTTAACATTTTAAATTAAATGCTAATTAATCGTGATACAGGCGCGTCATTTTGCTGCTGTTTCAGCTTAAATGAGTGACTTATGACTGCCACTCACACAGACACTGCCCGGTTCACTCTCGCTCACATAGCCGTACTGGCACAAGCAACAGCAACAGCAGCAGCAGTTTCAGTGGCAGGTCAGTGGCAGCCATGTTGAGGTTATTAGCCAACGTCAACAGTAGATAATTACAAATTACTGTCCAGCGGTTTGATGCACTTGTCAGGCCTTGACCGGGCACATCCAGAGACAGGCACTCAATTAAAATTTTATTTACTCTAAAATTGTTGGATTTTGCTACTCGTGCTCTTGCTTGGACTGCTTTTGTTCGTTGCAATATGGGTGAAAATATATTATTTTCGATAGAATTCCATAGTTAGAAAGTGTTTTCTCTTAGAGGTGTAAAAATGCTAAACAACATTTAATATATAAAAAAACGTGGCATGAGATTGGCGTGCTTGAAGCATAATTTGAGGCCGTGGATAGGTGTTTTGCCCAAATTTGCTTTCTCTTAGAACTTGACTTCACGGCGAGAAACTTGAGCTGAAAATAATCCTAATAATAATAATAATAATAATAATAATAATAATATTCTTGTTATCAAGCCCTAATATGGTTGTTTATCAAAAAAATTAACACGCTCATTTGGGCAATTTGAATGTGAATTTTGGATTTTTCATCAAAAAGCTAATGTGCTCAATTGTGCCCAATTTATTACATTTTGGTATTGTTTATAAAAAACAAATGCTCATTTGTGCCCATTGCAAGTCATTTATAGATTGCTTATAAAACAAATAAATATGCCTCACAAGTGGCTCACAAACAAAAGTCAGAAACACATAGAAGGCATGCTTGCATCAAAGCATCTGACGTTTAATTCGAAATCACGTAAGCTTATGAGGCAACGCATAAAGAAAGCATGCACGCATCAAGCATCATTATGCATGCTTGAAGTTGGCAATCTTTGAACATTTCTCAAGCATCAAGGCATTGACAGCTAGGAAACAGCTGATTTTGTTTACATTTGGCATTTTTCTTCTTATGTTGTTATTGTTAATGCATGGCTGCTATGTGTTTCAAAAAGCATGCCTCAAAAGTCTCGAAGCATGCATGCCTTCTATGTGTTTCGGCCTAAAGAAACTGACAATAAAAACAAAAACAACGATATGAAGCAAATTAAACTATATTTTCATTGTCTAAATTAGATATATCATATCAGTGATGGCATTTGCTCTTTTGGATTTCGTAACGAATCAAGTTGAAAATAGTACTAAATTGGAGTTTGCATTCGACCAATTATTTATATAAATTTAAATATATTTGAAGTACAAGTTTATATTCTTATGAGGATATCATATTGTTACAAAAAAAATGTAATCCTGATTTTTTAAAAAATGTTCTTACACAGCTTTACAATCTTCGCTGTCTATCTTAGTGTCTATTATAAATATATTTTTATACCCCCACGCGTACTGCGTAAGGGGTATATTAATTTTGTCACGACGTGTGTAACGCCGATGAGGAGGCGTGGTAGGCATAGAAAAGTATATATATTCTTGCTCAGCATCACCCCCTGAGTTGATTTAGCTATGTCCGTCTGTCTGTCTGTCTGTGGACACGATTACAGTCGTAATTTTAAAGTTATCGTGCTGAAATTCGATATTTAAGCTTTTTTCTAAAAAACAAAGATCAAATTCGAGAATGGGCTAAATCGGATGAAAACCACGCCTACCTCCCATACGACCCCGATAATGAAAACTCCATAAAGAAGCGAATATTTACGCTACAAAACTTAAATTCGGTATTTGTATAGTCTATGACAGAACTCAGGTGTGTAAGAAAAATGGGCGTCATCCACCCACTAACACGCCCACCTCCCATACAACTCCAATATTGAAACCTATATATAGAGACTTGTGTCGAAGCTTTAAAAATAAAATTAAATATTTATTATTTTAACATAAAAATTAAGACTTGAGAGAAAAATGGGCGTTATCCACTCACGAACACGCCCACCTCTCATACAACCCCAAATTTTAAACTAATAAATAGGCTTCTGTCGAAGCTACAAAAGTAAAAATAGATATTTATTCTTTTTATAATAAAATTAAGATGTGTTAGAAAAATGGGCGTCATCCATTGATGAACACGCCCACCTTCCATACAACCCATAATATTGAAAACTCTATAAATAGGCTTATATTTAAGCTACAGACCTGAAATTGGGTACTTGTGTATATTATATCAAAATTGAGGCATGTTAGAAAAATTGGCATCAACCACTCAAGAACACGCCCACCTCTCATACAGCCCCTAATTAAAAACTTTATAAAAAGGCTTGTCTTTACTTTGCAGGAAAACAATTTGATATGAATTAGACGTAGATTAGATTTAGATGAATAAGACGTCATCAAAATAGTAAATTTTTTTAAATCTCATATGCAAAGAGCTGCAATTTAAGATTTTGTACCATTGCGAATCGCCCGTGGGGGTATTTTAACTTCGGCTAAGTCGAAGATATACCTTACTAGTTTTATATCTTTTACGATAGTTGAATCTTATAACAAGAATTATTATTAAATTTTAAAGTAAAAGGATCTCTTGTTTGAAATCAAGTTGGAATATTTTTTTATTCTATATGGTTTCTCAATTTTGATTTAAACAAATTTTAGATTAAAAATATATATTCAGCAGTTCCCCTAATAATATTTTCAACAAGCTTAAAACTTATCAAATAAATTTTAAGCATAAGAAACTTTTCTAAAACACATATTTTTAAACATTTGGATACGCATTTGGGTAAAGATCGGCATATCTGATTTAGTTTTCTTAATATTTGGCTTATTTTGGGTAGAATTTTTTTGAGCTTTGAATCAGGGATTTTATTTGTCACACCTATTCAGTTTAGTCTGCCTTGGTTCCTTTTCACATATTATCCATATTAAAGAAGTTTGAATTTGAATTGAAAGTTTGAATATCAGTTAATTTGAAATAATGAAAGAATTGAAGAAAAGTTAAAGCGCTATAAAAATTAAAGGAATATAGTCAGGCCTATATTCGAACCCAGGACCTTTAAAAGGGCAGTCAATCATGCTTACCACTCGATTAAGGAGTTCACTTTTATACTAAAGTAATAAATTGTTCAGTACTACAGAATTTTAAAAAATTCCAAATGTCTTCTTTCCGAGAGATATTTGAAACTATTACTAACGTAATGATTTAAAGAATTTATAGATTTCAGTTGGGTTTGATTTTGACGCAGCCAACGCATTTAAATAAAGAACATGATAAACACCTTAAACACACGATAAAATATTTCCTAAAATAAAACTTTAGTGCTATCCAAATGCGCTATAATCTTAACTATTTATGTATTTCTTTTTATATAACTTTTTATGTATATATTCTGATGACATTTATATTTGAAGCAGTTGGAAAACCACAGTTTTCCTAGAATTAACTACAAAAGCACAAAAACACTGGGTTACTCGTACTGTAAAGTTAAGAGTAGAAGAAATAAAAAATTTTGTATATTTTGAACCAATTTAATTAATATGAACCATATAATGTAGGTTTTGTACAAATAGTACTGAAAATGCCTTCGGGGTACTAACGTACTTTTGGTAAGGGTAGTGTACTGAAAAAAGTACAATTGTATCGAAAATTCCATCACTGTATCATATATGTAATCTAAATAAGACAAAAAAATATAATTTTTTAATTTATTTCCTGCACTTGTACGCACTTTTATACTAACAGAAACAAAAACCAAATGAAAAGTACGTCGTTCAGTTTTGAGCTTTAAATAAAATTTTTAACTTGCTTGTCATCGTTTTCTTTTTGAAGTGAAACTTCTTCTCTTATTCTCTTAAAAAATTTTCGTCATCAACGGGAATAGAACCCGGACTTTATACTAAGTATCTGTTAAGAGTTGAAAGCTACACCACTATGCCACATAGGCACATGATAAACAAGCAAACAAAATACAATTAATATTGAACGGGTTTTACTCCGTGTCTTATATTCCACAGACACAATATGATTCAATAATTTAAAGGTTATCCCGATATTTGATGTCTTCTCACGAAAATGGAGATAGATGCACTTATTTGAGGAGGACAGAATTTTAAATGACACAAAAGTCCCACATCTGCTTAAATATCCTACTATTTCTTAGTACAACATATCTTGAGACTTTTGAGTCAATAGATTTTCTACTACTTTTGTATTTTGAAGCATACATCAGATGATTTTTGAAAATTCTACGACTTCACAGAGTTCAAGTTTGAAATATTTTCACGAATTTATTGCCTTAAAAAATTCAATGAAAGCCATGCATACTTATGTTTTTTTTTTCTTAGCAGTAAAATTTTCAAAGCACATACTCTTTTTATAAAGAAAAAAACACAACAAAGCACTGAAACATAAATTTTTTTGCGGAAACCACAAAACCCTGACTGTCATTCAGTTTCGAGAGAGAACAGTTTTTTGTTTACAAAAAATAAGGGTTTGTTGGGATAACCTTATAAATTATTTAATCATGAGACACATCATGTCTCAAGAACTTTTGATCCGTACCATTTGATTTTCATCCTAAGAGTATGCACGGAATTTTTATTTTTTACGTAACAAAATATAACAACTGTGTGGAGAACAAGCAATAGACTGACAGATACACACTTTCATGGCTAAATCGCAATACTGCGTTAGGTCGGTCGTGCGTTGACAGCTCGAGTAGAGATCAACGTGTTCTTATGGTGCAAATCCAAATGCAACCTCAAGCGTTGGTCGTACTTTATATCGTAAAACAAGAAGAAGAGATAAAATACGACCAAAGTACGATCTAACGAGATAAGTAGAAAAATGTTCTACTCGGTCGTGCGTTTGACATTTCTTCATAGAGCAGAGTTGCATTTTCATTGAAAGCGCTTACAATGTGGGTGTTTTATGGTTTCACTGGCAAAGATATATTTTCGTGGGATTTCTTTTATTATCGCTGGAATTTATGTTTTATATAATGTTTTTTAATAACTCATGCTATTAAAGTAATCAAATTAAGATTTTGATAAAGTTAATCTATTTGTATTATTCGATATCTTAGAAATTTATATAGAAATTGCGAGATTTAGAATTGGAGGAAAAACAACTTTTGTGGGCATTTTTGTGTAGCTGCTTTTATTGGCATTAACCAAAATTACAGACGCACGATCTGTCAGCGCAACATTGAGTTTTGTTAATTTATAGGTCGTGCGTTCTGACAGCTCATCTCGTAAAGTTTATGCAACGTCGATATAAAGTACGATCGGCGCACGACCGACCTAACGCAGTATTGCGATTTCAGCATCATTGCTGCAATAAAACAACTGTAATGATTGCTTTATTAATATTAAAGAACTTATAATTTTATTGCAACACTAACTGCATATTTTTTTTTGTTGAAAATCAAATCCTAGCTTAAAGCTTAATTTGAAAGAGCATATCATAACGTTGGTTGTTATCAAAAACTTGACAGATGATTGACAACATGCAAAACAGTTAATACGATATAAAATTAAAAGCAAAAAGATTAGAAAGTGAAATAATTAAAAAAATAATAGTTAATTAGACTGCTGAATCGTTTTTGCCATGCCAAAAATGTTCCGAAGCAAAGAAAATTAGCTTAAACAGGAGCAGAGAGCGTTAGTGAACATAAACAGGGATTAAGAGCTCTTAAGAATGCAGCCGCCGCTGCAATTTAGCAATGCAATTTAGCATTCAACTCGAAAATAACTGTTATTTTACAATTTTTACATGAAAAAGAAATGATGAAAAAATTGTCGAAGGACGCTTTGAAATTTACCATTTTGTTAAAAATGTCCTCGGCCTCACGAATATGAAGTGCCTTTTAAATTTTCGACTGATTCTTTAAAAATTCAAAGTTAACTGTTATTTTTTCGGGAAAAAATAATGGTTTCTTTTGACTCAAAAGTAACAACTCTTTTGTGACTTTTATTTTTTGGTCAAAAATATCAAGCAATTTGTGTTTTTTAAAGGATGCTTGACATATTGAATTGTTGACATCATGTATAAAATGTCTCACCGATGAGGTGAAAATAATGATATCAATAGTGTTGTAGTTGGTAAAATGACCTTTGAAAAAATACAAGTTGCCTGATATTTTTGGCCGACTTTTTCCATAAAAACCATAACCGGCACTGTCCCATACATACACTGGATGTAAGTATTGAATAAACAAAATATTATTCCATTTTGTATTGATTGAATCTCTTTTCAGATACTTTCTCTGAAATAGAGAAATACTGAAACAGAGAAAAACCGAAATAGAGAGATTTCACACTAAAATTATTCTTATTTTTTACTGTTTAAGAAGTTTCACTTGCTTGACTACCTAGTGTAGATTTGAAAAAAGTACATGTTCAAAATTACTTTCATAGTTTTCATCATTATGACTATTTTTTTCAATAGTACCTAATCTAATCTAAGGACAATATTCAACAATTTTACAAAAACTTTCACCACAGCGAATGGCTAACTATAACATTTTCTATAGTTCTTTTTTTTGTAATTTTCCGTTGAAGCCGAATATCTTGATGATTTTTTTTTTCGATTACACACAGTTTTCAAATATATGGCCAAATTCCAAAAATTCACTGTTGAAAGCACATTTTTCATGCCATGAAAAATACATATTTTATATATGTTTAAAAAAACATATTTTCGAAAATGACGAAATATCGATTTTGTGAGGTCTCAAAAAAGTTTTTGCAGCCTTTATTTGTCTTGGATATGATTTCTGATGAAGAAAAGGCGATATGCCAAAACCTTCATTTTGTGGACAAAAAAGGTGTTCAGGAGAACCAAAACCGTAAAAAGTTTTTAAGAGTTCATTAGAGATGGTATGCGGCAAAATCAAAATTTAGATCCGTCTTACTACCCATAAGGTTGAAACTCATTTCTTATTAAAATTAATACCTTTATTCATGAGCATAGCCCGCATTTCGTTTAGGGGGAGGGGAGGGGGGAGGGTGTAAGCGGTGGTTGCAAATATTTTTTCATTTAGCTTATACAAAAATTAAAGTCCACCGATTTTATGCAATGGGCCATTACGTTACCGCCAACATGGGGTCTTTATTTGGCATCTTCGGGACGATGCCAGCAATATTGTTTTCCATAACATTTCAATTTTTCGGAACAGATTTATCGCTTAGAGTCCAAATGTAGTTACATTGCTTTTCAAATATTAACAGTGCCTTAATACATACCCTTACCGACAACTGTGAGGTAACGTCATGTTGTGAGATTGCTTTACGTTGTGGAATGTTTAACCTATGCAAAAAATCAATGGAAATAAAATCAAAGAAAAACCTAACTGTCGTTACTTGATTTCGCACTTTAAAAAAAAAAACAAATCAAATTCGACCTGCAATATGATCTGCAAATTCTAGAAAAAACGAAACAAATGGTGTTTTCCTTAGAATGAATATTTTTTTAAAACTCCTGAGAATGATTTTACTTCAAAAACATAAACAAAAAAATGGTTCGTGTCTTGACTTTACATTTTGTTTTGGTTTTGTGTCTTGAGTAAAACTTTTAAAGAGAGCTTAAAGTAGCGAAAAACCTGTTAGCTTAATTACTTATGCCAAGTACTTGTTACTTGTTAAAAGTTGACTAAGAAATGTTGTTCGCCAAATGTTGTTACGAAACTACAACATTTTTCTCTACTGAAAATCATTCACTATCGCTAACTTCAAAAGTTCTTCTTGTGTGGCAGGACAATAAAATTAGCTCCTTCGTGTAGCAATCAAGAAAATGCAAGAGAATTGCTGTGAAACTTTCGCCAAGATTTTGTTGACTATAAATATCCTTTGTGTGCTCCTAAGTGGTCTCCAAAATGTAACCCTTGATCTTGCATTAAATCTTCATTTTAGAAAATCTCCCGTTTGCTTAGATTTGTTGTATAGTTTTATGGGTATTTTAATTTATGGGTATTTAAATCAATTCCTAAAAGCCCACTTCATTTATAAAGACACTCTTCAAAATTAGCTCTTAATCAATGCCCAGTTAATAATTAACCTAAAGCATGGTTTTCACTATGTCAATTTCAATGGTCAGTTGTTGTCAGTCACATGAAAAATGCCAACACGTTGTCATTTTTTTCTGTTTGGCAATGGCGAAAAATAGGAAAAACTGATCTCTTCACATGTTTATAGCAAAAATTGCAAAAAAAATGTTATTTATGTGATTTTTTAAACTTTTAAATTTCATGTCAAACAAAAAATGACTAAGTGAAAACCAAGCATAAGGTTTTAGATTTTATTTGAAAATAGTTTCAAAAAAGCAAAAAAACTCAAAACCCCTTGGCTAAAATCCATTTAGAACCTATTGCTAACCTACCTACATCTTTCCCCTTACTTCAATGCAACTCTTTGCTATCTAAAAAATTTAAGATAAAAGCATACACATCACTTTCTCTTCCAAGTTAATCCCTGTCATATGATATACTTAAAACAAAAAGTAGGTACTTGGTAGCACATTAAGAATATTCACGAATATCTACATAAAAATATACAAACACATGCAGAGCAGCTCAATGTATAAGGCTGCTTCATTTCCCTCCCACTTCGGCTGTTGTGCCGTTCCATAAAATATCTCGAGTCCTGCTTTATATTTAACAGTTTTTAAAATTTTTTTATATTTTCGGTTTATTGCTCTGCTTCTCTGTTGGCATGCATGGATTTATGTATGGATGTGTGTGCGAGTGAGTGTGCTTTTCTGCAGGACTTTGGTAATGGCCGTTGGCATTTTTAATTTACATACATTGAATACGATATGCGAGTCGCTTTTCAAATATTTTGAAGCCTTAATTTAGTACTTCTTTGCTTTATTTTTTAGTTTTTCTTTTCCTTTCTCTGATTTTTCTCTTTTTTGATCCTTTAAAGTTCTATTTGGCTATCTCTCTGACATCAAATTCATTTCGTTTTAACATCTTCACTGCTACTTTTTTTTTTATTTCGTTTTGTAACTTTTATTTTGGTTATGTATGTCATTCATATTCATGTCCTTTTAATAATGAAGTGCCAGAATATTTCTACAGCATCTGCTGATGAATTTTGTTGGGTGCATGCGGATCGCTTATAAGGTTCTCATGACGTATTTGGAACACACATAAATATATTTTGTGACCATAGAAATTGTCATATTTGTAATAGATTTTTGTGTTTTAAAAAATGTACTACTAATTAGCACAATTTAAAAGTTCTTTGTTGTTAAGTTTTGCTATATTCTAAGAAAAAATTTATTTCTTTCCCAACGAATAATTTATTGAAATATATTAATTGCAATTGAATATTAATGAAACAATGAAATAAGCTTTTCAGAATATATTTTTACAAACGAGTGTCGAAATGTTATTTACAAACGATTGTCCTCAGGGTACGATAGAGCTGTCAGCATTAATTTGCAATTTTAATATTAGACATAATTTAATTTAAGTAACAATATATTAATAATTTTATTTCGATAATGAAACGTATTACATGTTAACGAAACATTTTGACAAGTTATTTTTAAGTTTTTAAAATTTTTCATTTATTTCGCAATGTTTGTGAAAAACTATTCACATCGAAATTCCGTTTAAATTTTCATGAAAAACTTTATATAAAATAAAGAATTTTTAAAAACTTATCAAAACTTCACATTATCTTGAAATTTAAAACTATTGTTAAGGATAAAGTTGAATTTTCCAGTTATTCTGTTAAATATGAACTTTAACTAGAACAGAATATAAACTTTAACCAGAGTGCGGAAAAGGCGCGCTTCGACTATTTTATATAATTAAATACTAGGTAAACAGAAAGTTTGTTGAATTTCGACCCTAGGTGACACTAGTAATTTTAAATGGTCAAAGTTATAACAATACACTTTATTGTGAACTGAATTTAAATTCGTAAACCGGTACCCAGCAGAGATATTTGTATCCAAAGTTAGCAATATATTCAAAATTACAATCTTTAACCCTTTCGTTAACCTTGTCCATTGTAATGGACGGGCATTTGAAATGATTGTAGTGGAATGCAAATTGTTATTTTTAATAAGAAATGCATTGTAAACAGTGCATTGATCTATTTTGCCTTCCATTTCGAAATTTGTGTTCATAACAATAGCACGTGTTATTTCTTGCGAGCGTGTTGAGCCGAAAAGAAAATAACCAACGTGAGTGGACTTTTTTGTTTTTTTATTAGTGGAGTTCACGATCTGGTGCAAAAAGTCTTGCATGAGTGCATTTGCAAAAGTTTATTGCATATTCTTGCACTACACTAACAAAATACACACATTTGCACTTGCTACATTGTTGCAAATATGCAACTGTTGCAAATATGCAACACCTAAAACATGTGGGATATAAATGCTACATACATGCAACACTAGGTTGCAAGCTCAAGTGTCAAAAATGTATAAGAATTCAAAGTCAAAGAAAAAAATTTTGTTATATTGCTTTGGATTAAAATGAAAAATCTAAAAGATCAGATTTTTTGTTTTTATTTCTTTTGCAAATCAGCTGTATTTATTTTTGCAACAAGTTTTGCAGAGTTATCCAAAAAAAATATGTTCACAATTGATAGCAAATGTTTGCTATGCATTATTTTGCAATCAGGTGCAATTAAGATCGTGAACTGCCCTATTATGTTTATTAAATTAACTTATTTGCTCTTTTTATACCCTTAACCTGAAAGGTCAGGGTATATTAACTTTGTGCAAACGTTTGTAACGAATAGAACGAAGCGAGTCCGGTATAGAAAAGTATATATATTAAGGCGGGTTACCAAAAATGAATATAAAAAGACACCCCCTTAAATGAAAGCTTACATCGAAAGTGTTTCAGCAATATAATTATTTTTTTTGGGTGTCCCAAGGCCTATCCAACGATATGCTACACTTCATGATTGGACTTAAAATACTAATGTTATAACTAAAAGATCATTTTGGCTGTTTTTTAGGACACCCAAAAAAAAATTTTTATAGTGCTGAAACACTTTCGATGTAAGCTTTAATTTTAGGGGGTGTCTTTTTATATTTAATTTTTCTCCCATATAAAGCGACGCACTTTAATATATATTCTAATATATATATATGGTCACCTCGAGAGTCGAGCTATCCATGTCCGTCCGTCTGTCCGTCTGTTCGTGTGTGTGTTGTACGGATACACAAAAAGAAGGAGTTGAGATAATTGAATGAAACCCGGTACTCATGGTCATATGAACCCAAGGGTCTGCCCTATTGAATATTTTTGGAATCCGCTTACGGACACGCCCACCTCTCATACATCCCAAAAATTTATAACTGCATAAATGAGCTCATAATTAGCCTACAACAATAAAATTAGGTATGTATATGTTTTATATCAAAACAAAAATGTCCTCGAAAAGTGGGTGTCATCCACCCACGGCCACGTACACCCATACACCCCAAAATTTTAAAACCCACTAAATAAGAGCTTGTGTAACCTACAGGGATAAAATTTGGTAAGTATGTATTTTATATCAAAACAAAGATGCCTTCGAAAAATGGATTTAATCCACACACGGACACGCCTACCATACCATACATAAATTGAAAACTCAATATATAAGCTTATGTTTAATTAACAGAGATACAAATTGGATCGCGTGCTTTGTTTAACAAGCCGAAGATGATTTTGAATAATGCACGTAATTTGCCCACGGACATGCCCACTTCCCATACAGGCCAAAAATTGAAAAAGCTATTCATAACATTATGTTTAACGTACAGAGATAAAAAAGAAGATGGTGTTGAAAAATGGACGTCCTCCACCCACTGACACTACTACCTCCCATACAACCCAAAAATTGAAAACTCAATATTGGTATGTATGTATTTTATACTAAAACTAATATGCATTCAAATTGGGGTTAATCCGTCCACGAACACGCCCACCTTCCATACAACCCACAATAGCGAACATACTATAAAGGCATTAACATGTGAGCTACAGGAATAAAACTTGAAATTTTTATAAATGTTTGTCAATTTTTCATCAAAATTGAAATGCATATAAAATATTGGCTCTATTCGTTCACGGACACGCCCATTTTCAATGCCATTATTGTATTTTGAAAAATTAGGTTTAGGGTATTTCATAGTCGAGTTAGACCGACTTTAGATTTCCTTACTTGTTTTTGTTTGATGTTTTAGAAAATAAATGCAAAATAGTAGTGAATGTCTATAAAAAATATATTTGTTGTTTTACTTGAAAAAAAATTATTTAAGAGCAATGTCCATTGTAAAGGACATGCTCAAAAACGTACTTCTTTTTCATTTATTAATTTTTTTATTATATTTAATTAGTTAATTTAGAATTAATTTATCATAAATGTAGACTTTTTAAATTTTTTCATCATTATTTCTTTAAGCTAAGGATTACTAATAGCCACCCGGGTGACCATTCAGATTTTCACATTTAATTATTCAGCAACGAAAACAAATATGAACACCGCTCTCACTGCATATTAAGTACTAACTTTAAACTAACTGCCAAAAGCAAGAGCTTTTTAAATTGTATGAAATAAAAAAAGTGTAGCACATCTAGTACAAAAGAAAAGCAAAATATTATTGGTCACCCAGGTGGGTATTCGTAAAATTCGCACGAAGAAAAATCTTCAGTAATCCTAAGGTAAAATACACTGAAAGTGTTAAGGTTTAAGGGTGAACCAAAAACTATAGAAAGTATGCTTTCTATAAATAAAAACATTATTAAAGTAACAAAATATCACGCTTTACGCCTAGCACTCTGTTAAACCTAGTCTGTTCAGTTTCATGTGAATTTAATTCGAATCTACATACAAAAAACTATAACAATGAAATATGCGTGAAATTTTTCACAATATGTTCGTCAAAGTAGTGCTATGTTCCGCTGTGAAAAATCCTTGCAACATTTCTTTTGAAACATTTTTCGCACAAATGAACAAATTTCGCTGCCAACATTTATTTTTTTGTTGCGTCAAAATTCTGACAAAAATTTTGTTAAGTAGAAATTTTAAAATTTGAGAAAGTCATGCTTTACTTCTCAAAATAGAGAAAAATAAATATACAAAACAAACACTTTACGACAACTGTCAGTTTTCACATCAAAATAAATAAGCAGTTCAATTAAATTGTAGTGGAAAAATGTTGAAATTTTAGGCTAGGATTTAAGCCTAGTACTCTGTTCGTTTGCGTGAAATTTCACTGGCAACATTAATTTTTTTGTAGTGTGTAAATTTTGTTGTGAAGAAATTGAAAAATTTGAGAGAGTCCATTTCAATTAAATTGTCGTGAAAAAATGTTGCAAGACAAATGTTGAGAGTATTTTATACTCAGCGGAGCATAGTACTACTTTAACGAACATGTTGTGAAAAATTTCGCTCATATTTCACAGCAATAGTCTTTTGTATGTAAGTTCAAATACAATTTCACATAAAACTGAACTGAAGAAATAATTTAAAAAGAATTTATTTATATATCAGACTTGAGTCCACATTTTTTTCCGGTTTTGCAGTAAATATTTTAAATCGTGCCTAATTAATTGATATTTTGTTTTTATAAAATTCTCTTTCCCCTTCACTGCAACAACACTTTTTATTTTTGGCAACACACTAATATACATACATATTGGTATATGGTATACAAGTAAAAAATCATATTCCACATGCTAATATATTTTTAAAAAATTACAATTAAATTTGTTAAGAAATAGGCAAGGAATATTTTAGTTGCACTCAAGTAATATGAGTAATAAGTTGGTTGGTCTCCATAAAAAAAGCTTGAAAGTGCACTCCTTATTTTAAAGATGGCTCCCTATTTTAAAGATTATTTTAAACAAAAATGTTTTGGCCCTCCGGAAAAACCATCAAAATATTTTTTTCCATGACTTACATTTCATGTCCGAGCTTAAATGACATATCGTTAAAATAGTTAATATTCTATTAATTTCCAAAGATGTGAAAAAATTTTAAAGAAGTTTAATTTTATGAGCAAAGAATTAAGGTTTACCACTCGAATATGATTTTGGAAGTCCTGGCAAGCCTGGCAGTTTTTAAATGGGTAAAAAAAAATCGATTTTTTTGTGCTGTTTCGAAGTGTTTTTTTAAAATCACGGGTGCATTTTTCCAACTTTAAATTTCAGCCTACTCCATTGAACAGAAATTAAATATTTTTTTATAAACCCATTGTAATAATTGTTAATTATTCTGAAATAAATAAATAAAACGTTCAAAAAAGAAAAAGTTTTGATACTATTGCCTTTTATATACTTTCAAAAAAGGAAATTAAAAGGTAGAAACGACATGGGAATGGTCCTTTCTGAAATCTGGCAACACTGCATGGCAGATGTGCTGTGTGGTGAGTTACTCTTCCAGCAAGAGCTTAAGCATTGGCTTTCTACTGTTTGTTGTGCTGTTTGTACAGCATTAGCATGGATTAAAACACATGAATTCTTAAATAACTAAAGAAAAAGTTTTGTAAAAAGCGTAGTACCCTATTATAATTTCGCTAATCATAGCAATTGAATAGTGAAAAAATTATAAAAATCGGTTCAGCGGTTATTGAGAACACTCCCCACCAAATACGTGAGTCTTCTTTTATATAATAGTATGTATAGAGATATAGATAAACGAGCATAAATTAAATGCAATTCATGCCAGGCAATAATATTTTATTTAAATTCAAATTTAAATTCTGCTTGTAGATAGATATATTAATAATATTAATAGTAAAAATAGCAATAATAAAAATCATAACGTTGTCAATATTTATTGGTTTATTTAATTCATAAAAACAATAACAATGCCTGTCATTGCGTCACAAAAAAAAAAGAGAACAAACCAAAAACAATTATACAAAAAAGTTCACTTAGTTGCTGATTCACTTCTTCAGTAACAAACATATTCCCCCGCACTGAGGCGCTGCTGCTATGTCTTCATAGGCAATAAAATTTTTAACTCAATAAAATAACAATGCGATTCAATTGAATTGAAGTTTCCTCTTTTGGCGTCATCAATATATAAAAAATGAAAGCACAAAAAAAAAAAAAATAAAAAAATACCAACAAAAAAAATTAAAATAAACGGAAGTCCGTTACGACACATATACGCACACATCAGTAGCTATGGATACAATAACCCAGTCGTAAAAGCTTGCAATGCCTGACGTCATTATCAGGTTAATTCTTTTCTCTCCGTGTACAGATATAGGAATACTGAAAAATTATATTTTCTCAGCATTTACAATATCACAAGAAATAATGTTTTTTTTACAAAGATCAATATTGCGTATCTCTCGCCACTTTTGCTTACTACCCACAACAGATTCAAATTTACGACCATAATGATTGTTTTTTGTAGATTTAACCACATCTGTTATATTCGATTGCCAAAAATTTCACACGAATCTACGTAAAACTATAGCAGTGAAATATGTGTGAAATTTTTCACAACATATTCGTCAAAGAAGTACTCTGTTCCGCTGTGAAAAATACTCGCAACATTTCTCTTGCAAAATTTTTCACAACAATTTAATTAAACCGCCTATTTATGTGAAAATTGACAGTTGTCGTACATTTTTTATTTTTATATATTTATTTTAATTATATTAATGCCCTTATAGTGTTTTCAATATTGTTTGTTTATGGGAGGTGGCGTGTTCGTGGACGGATTAAGCATAATTTTTGAATGCATCTTACTTTTGGTATAAAATAAATACTATACATACCGAATGTTATCTCTGTAGGTTAAACATAGCCTTATTTATTGAGTTTCCAATTTTTGGGTAGTATGGGAGGTGGACGTGTCCGTGGTTGGATGACATCCATTTTCAAAACCATCTTCGTTTTGTTATAAAATACAAATATTAATTGCGTTTTCAATTTTTGGGTTGTATGAGAAGTGGGCGTGTCCATGGGTAAATGACGTCCATTTTTAAAAATCATCTTTGGTTTGTTATAAAAAACATGTGCACCGAATTTTATCCCTATAGATTAAACATAAGCTTATTTATTTCGTTTTCAATTTTTGGATGTATGTGAGGTGGGCGTGTGCATGGGCGGATGACACCCATTTTCCGAAGATATCTTTGTTTTAATATAAAATACATATATACATTATATTATTGTTATAGGCTTATTATGAGCTAATTTATGTAGTTTTTAATTTTTGCGTTGTATGAGAGGTAGGCGTTTCCATGGGCGTATTCGAAAAATATTCAATAGTGCATATCCTTGGGTTCATGTGAATATGTGTACCGAGTATCATTCAATTATCCCAACTCCTTCTACTTATGCTGTGTACACGGACAACACACAGACGATCAGACGGACGAACGGACGGACAGACGAACGGACATGGATAGCTCGACTCACGAGGTGACGCTGATCAGGAATATACATGGGCATTTCCACCAAAAAGTCAACCGAGACGAAAAAATTAAAAGTTCTTGATAATAATGGTTGATGTCTTATTCACATAAGGAAACAATCAAATTTAAGTAATTGAAATATATTTTGCATTAATTCATATCTCATTGCGAAATATTCGGATGCAAGATGCTCTAATGTGAAATATTGCTGATTTTGATATTTCTTTGGTATATCTTGTTTTTATAACAGTTATTAAACAGAAACATAATGCATTGACTTTTTCTTGCTCAAATCTTTCTAGGAGTATAAAGAACGAAAAAACAAAATCATAAGTAACCACGCAATGAAAGATAACGGTAAATTTTTGATTTGCTTTTTCGTTTAGTTCGTTGTCACGTTCAACATGCAAAAATAACATTTTTACGCAGTGCGTCGGAAGAACATGCAGAAAGCTGACAAAATAATAATCTTAAATAGAGTTTATTCATGCGACTTTAAAAAAAAAGTGAACCGGTAAAAAAATAAAAAATTTTTGTTGTTTTAACTTGAATAAAGTCAGTCACGAGCGACATGGTAAATGAGAAATTCAAAATTAATTTTGTTTTTGCTTACATAGTAGACCGGATTGAAATTTAGATTCCGCCAGTCGGAGTCTCAAAAGTTAGAGTGGTCAATAAGAGTTATAATGAAACAAAATTTTAACAATTTTTTATGTCAAAATGTTAGTATGAGTCAGAAATTAACATTTAAGATGATGTGGGTATCGTTCTGTGAAAAATAAAAAGTAACAAGCAAAAAACATGTTTTTATTACCAAAAAGGACCTTCAGGAGATTAAAAATTGCTTCGGCGGTTTTTCTCTGATTTGAAAAAAAAGTATGCAGAAATCATTTTAATGAGTTCCTATAACTTTTGAGACCCCGACCGGTTGACATTTTTTTATCCATATAAGAATGATCCGGCCTATTTCATAGATCAATTATTAATAATTCTTATTTTAAATGTAGATGAGCACAAACAACGATAAAAAAAACAAAAATTGATGTTTATTATACTTAAATACTCATGAAACTTTTTAAATTTTTTATTATTATGTTTAAATAAATATTTTTGTTGACTTATGCATAGTTTCTTTATTTGTATTTCATTATACAGCAGAAAAAAAAAACATCTATGGTGATCGAAAAAAGTGTAACGTGCGACCATCTCTTTTATTGAATAAAAAAAAAATATAAATCCTTTATGTCTACAATGCTAGCCAGTTTTAAGGAACATCAATGCACAACACTAAAAAAAAATTACATAAAAACATTGCTTCCCATTTCGCTGACATCCGCGTTTGAATTTTTTGTCACGAAAACCACTTCTGTTTTTGGTCACGTGCGACCACCTTGGTTTTTTGGTAATATCTTGAGAACTAAAAATGACCCAACAATTGACAATACCAATAATTAAAGGACTAATTGAGAGCTATAAGGCTCGCCTTTTGTTTTTTTTTAAATTTGTTTTATTATGACATTTTTTTCACTTGAAATGTGTACAACAGTCACGTTCGACACCATGGAAATGCCCATATACTTTTCTATACCGGACTCGCTTCATTCTATGCGTTACAAACGTTTGCACAAAATTAATATAGGTACCCTGCCTTTCAGGTTTAGGGTATAAAAACAGTTACAGAACACGTTTTATATTTATAACTTCGCGAACAAACCGGCCGTTAACGTTTAATTTCCATTAAATGATTAATGAATATTATTTTTAAATTTTGTAAAATTCTTTATTGTATGACATATTTTACAATCACGATTGTGTAAGTTATCGTGCCACACCCATTTTTCAAGAAAACTTCGTCTTGTACCGATAAGCCTATTTTCCAACTTTAGTTCTCCTAGAGGTGAATTAAATTTAAAATCTCCATAGTTAAAACAGTTTTAGTACACATCCTTTTAATGTTCTGGCTTTCAGCCGCATTATAAGAAGTTAATTTCAAAAGTTTCAAAGAGTGTCAAAAGATTACCGGTAATACGTTGGTAATAGCAACATCATCTAACAATTATGTCCGCTAAAAAAAAAGTCATCCTGTGCATTTTATAAAATACATCATGTTGTTAATATTTTTTAACACATTTTTTTTTCTGCTAAGTTAAAAAAAAATTATTTGAAACACATCTATCAGCAAAATGACAAAAATTTCTTGTTTGTTTTGTTTTCACTAATGTTTTAGGTACTCTTTTTCTTTTTTCTGCTTGGGTTTGTTGGTGCATTGGCATCAACACACAAGCTTAGAGTCAGCGACATACAGAACAAACTTTATTTGTTTTGCATTTCACTGTCATTGTATAGTTTTCTTTTCCGGTTTGGAAGCTGCAGCAGCAAAATTTCATGCATTTTAATTTAATATATTTTTGGTTTTTTTTTGGTATTCCAAATGGTTGCTTGCTTTTAAATAACTGCTCATTGCTTTCTTTTTTGCTTCTACCCTATAGTCGAACGGAGAGTCTGATGACAGCAAGGCAAGTACTGTGGATTTTTTGATTAGAACTCTGAAAAATTCCGAAATTTATTTAAAACATTTATTATTTTGGTTAAAACATTCTACTTTTGGAAATATATATAAATACTTCATTAGAATTTTTTTGGTAAGAAAAGTTCGCATAAAAGCTGTGTTGAAAGCGGATCTCGTTTAAAAATAGCTTCCATTCTGACACACCAATATTTTACGCATGACATAAATGCAAACATTGTGTTATTCCACTTAAGAGCTATTATTTTAATAGCCAGCATTCATAAGAAAGTATCTATAGGGTATCTTTTGTTATGCTCTTGATGTACTACTATAATGCCTTGTTTGTTCAAACGTGATTTTATTTAAAATTTTACTAAATAAATATTCAATGTTATTATTTCGGCACCTTGAAATGCACAACAAAAAAAAAAAAAAATTAAAATACAGAAAAAAAAACACTGAAATAAATGCCATATAATCCGTATAAATAAATATCTATACATAAAAAAATAATATGCAACAAAAAATTAACGAATATCAGGAAATCCGCGTGTTCGTTAGTACAGCGGCAATTGTTAAAAAACAAATTATTTAACAGGCTAAAATACTGAGGTTTGTTTATTGTAACGAAATCAAACAAGTTTAATAAAAAGTAAAAATAAACGAAAAATTCATGCAATAAATTGGATATTCCATAACAAGCTTTAATAAATTCAACAAAACCATAAAAAAATATGTTCACTATAGCAAAAGTTTTGCATATTTAGAATGATTCAACAAACTATTTGTTCTGTTCAAGTATTTATATAATAAATATGTTTTTGTAATATTTTTCATTTTCAATAATTTTGCTCAATTTTATTTGTGGTACAGTACAAGTGCAAGGTTTAAAAAAATATTAGAATTGAGTTAAGAGGACAATTTTAAGTTTAAAAAAACTTTTATAACCATAATTTTTTTATAAGAATATATAAATTGAAAGATTTTGCCAGGATGAATGAAATAATTTTTTAATATTGGAATTAATTTGGAAAAATTGCAAGCAAAACTTTTCGTTCCTACAACGATGACTTCGAACAAATTTTTACCTATGAGAGGGATGAAATGTTGACGATTTTTTTAATTTAAGTGATTCTGTGAATGTAAAGCTTCTTCTTGTTGAAGAAACCGAATAGTATAACTGGGAGGTAGATACTAACGCACGCATATTCGAATACGAAAGCATCGCTGGAAAAAACGACGCTATTTCACCACCTTGGGAAAAATACCGTTGGGTTTTGCGAACTTTGTCACTTGGTTTTTAAACTCACCACAACACAACTAAGCAAATTTCCATACCTACACTGTTTGCTGAAGCCAATGTTTGCATTTAATAATTTTAACTGTAAAAAAACTGTTATATTATAAAATATCAACTGTTATATTAACAGTCGGCCACTTTTATTTCAAAACACAGTTCGATTGAATGATTTGCGTTTAAGTAAACAATTTTCTTTGTTGAATGAACGTTTCAAAGTATTTTTGTGCTGTTCAAATCATCTGTTGAAATATTTTTGTGCTTATATTGAATTGTCAATTTTTTCTAAGCAATAGTTTTTATATGTGTTTTTCTATATTTATATTATCGTTGCCAGTAGCTCAGTGGATGTGCACTAGACTGTCATGCGGGAGACGTGGGTTCGAATCCTAGCTGTGTAAGTATCGAAAATTGTAATTTAATAATTGAAATAATAATTCTGTTTCATTAATTGTTTGGTCAAAAAAAACCTTCAAAATAAAATGCTAACAATCTTGCAAAAAAAAAAAAAATTGCAAATTTAATTTTTTATTTTAAAAAAAAAATATTTTAAATAAAAAAAATTTTTATTGGCCTTGCCGGATTTGAACCGTGGACGCTCGAATACTAACTGCACACGTTAGTACACTCGGCCATATATGAACTTTCAAACCAGTGATCAAATTTCAATTTCAATAAATAAGTTTTTATACGGGTTTCGTGTTTCTAGACCAGAGGTGCACATAAGAGCTTCGGGGAGCCCTCGGCTTTCACAGACAAGTCGTGTGTGCGAAGCTGCCGAACTTCTTCGACGATAGCATTAAATCAGTTTGCGTTTGATCTTCGCGGAGTAAGCATCTTATGCGCAAATTGTTATGTTGAATTTTTGTCTTGTACACACATACTTAGACAAAATTGTTGCGTTTGTGTTGGAAGCTCTGCCAACGCTGTGCATCACTGTTCTAGACCAACAGTCAACCGACTGTTGATTTGAAAGTTTCATTCGTTGGATGGTATTTAACAGTGAAATCTGTTATTTCAACCCATGATTTGTTTGATAAAACAGCATTTTTTCCCTGAGTGTATGTGCTTTTAGTTTTTGCTTGTGACAAACAGAAGTAACAGAGTAACAGAACTATGCAGGCTGTTCTTGCCTAAAATAGTATTAGAAAAAAGTGCTGTACACGGATTCCCATTATTTTTATACCCTAAACCTTAAAGGTCAGGGTATATTCATTTTTTGCAAACGTTTGTAACGCATAGAACGAAGCGAGTCCGGTATAGAAAAGTATATATATTCTTGATCAGGGTCACCTCGTGAGTCGAGCTATCCGTATGTCCGTCTGTGTGTTGTCCGTATACACAGGATAAAAAGAAGGAGTTGAGATAATTAAATGAAACTTGGTACACATGGCCACCCATAGATCTGCACTATTGAATATTTTTGGAATCCGTCCACGGACACGCCTATCTCTCAGACAACGCAAAAATTAAAAACTGCATAAATGAGCTCATAATTAGCCTACAACAATAAAATAAGGTATGTATGTATTTTATATTAAAAAAAAATGTCTTCGAAAAATGGGTGTCATCCACCCACGGACACGCCCACCTCCCATACAACCAAAAATAAAAACATCAATAAAGAAGCTCATGTTTATCGTACAGAGATGAAATAAGGTAAGTATATATTTTAAATCAAAACAAAGACGTCTACATAAAATGGATGTCATCCGACAACGGCCACGCCCACCTCTAATACAACCCAAAAATTGTAAACTCAATAAATAAGCTCGTGTTTAACCTACAGAGATAAAATTTGGTACGGATGTATTATACAATACCAAAAGTAAGATGCATTAAAAAAATGGGCGTAATCCGTTCACGAACACGCCCACCTTCCATACAACCCACAATAGCGAAAATACTACAAAGGCATTAACATGTAAGCTACAGGAATAAAACTTGAATTTTATAAAAATGTTTGTTAATTTTTCATCAAAATTTAAATGAATATAAAATATGGGCTTTATCCACTCACGGGTATTTTATAGTCGGGCTAGACCGACTTTAGACCTTCTTTACTTGTTTACTCATAGATTTTTTTAAGGCCACCTTTTATCTGCGCCACCCAAAATGTAATGCCTCGCTAAAAATTCAATTTTACAAAGGTCATTAAAGATATCGATAAACGATCCTTTATATTGATTAGGAAAAATATCACTTAATTTTAAAATTAATATTGTTGTTGTTCGTTCTGTTCTTGTTTTTGTATGTCATGTCAAAGTAGACCAACAAAAAAAAAAAAGGATACCCCACTGCCTTCAATCAAAAAATTTTTGCGTTATATGAATATGAAAACCAAAACGGGAATATGTTAAGAATTAATGCCGTTATCGTCGGTACCAAAATACAGAGGTTTGTTCAACAAATTAGGGAACTAATTTCGTTGTTTTTAGAGCTATCTTCATGATTCTGGTACCGACGAGAATGACTGCTGTTCTTAATATGTGGTGCAAAATTTATTTAAATCGGACAATTTTTTCAATAACTTTTTATTACAACTAATCGCGAAAAAGTGATTTTGAGATAATTGCATTTAAAGTTGAGATATGTATTTTCAAGATAATAAAGTAAAGAACAATCGTTTTTAGAGATTTTTCCGAAGCATTTGTATGTGGACCATTCAAATCGGATCATTGGTTTCGGATAAATGAGGTGGAAAATGACCGAAGACATGGTATTAAAAAAAGTATTAAAATAATACTAAAATAATATTAAAAAAATGTTCATTCTTTTTTTGTACTTTGCTTGAAAGAATACATAAAAATGTATGTAAAAAGGTAAAAACACCAAATAAAGGGTGTTTTTTTAAGAGTTTGCTGATTTAAAATTTAAATAAAACACATGCCAAATTATGAAATGGTCAAAAAAATTTTTTGTTTGGTAGATAATTTCTTGGCATTTACCATTTAAATGTAATTTTGGGTGTATATCCACCACGACTATTTTGCACAAAGGTGATTCTGGAGGTCCAATTTTCGACCACATTTTCAAGCGTATTTCAGCAATGACACGTTGAATATTGGTTTTGAAAGCGTTAAATCGTGATCACGGATTCGAAATGAGCGATCCATGAAAACCTTTTATATCACAAAGTTGGACATCATATCCCTATTTATTTTAATTTTGAACTTGGAATAAACTTGAAGAGACTTTAATGCAAACGAACTGACCTTGAATTTGAAATCAGCGACCTAAGAAACCTATATATCAGAAAGTTGGATACCGTATCTCTATTTGTTTATTCATTTTGACCTTTGAATGATCGTGAAGTGACCTTATTATAGACAAACTGAGCTCAGATGCTGCAATGAGCGCCCCAAAAACTTTTATATCAGGAAGTTGGACATATGTTAGTATCTCAGTTTATTTCCATTTTGATCTTGAAATAACTTTTTATGAACTTAATATAGACAAACATGACCTTCTTATTGCAATTATATCTAATATCAATCCATCACAGTGTCTACAATAATTACCGACTTTCATTAAAAACACCCAAAAGTCAGGTATTCTCAAGATACCCTCTTTAAATCAGAACTCCACAAAAAATGTATCAACTTTCATAAGTTTTGTTCAAACCTGAAGTAAACTTTTATTTTTACTTTCCTTACGGCTTAAACTTAACTTTAAATTCGATAGCAGTGCGCCCATGAACATAACTCAAACACCATTATTTGTAGGTTTAAAACATATCCAAATCCGCAGCATCTCTAACTCAAACAGTTGTGGCGCTAACAACCACAGTTACCGCAATAATTGTGCTACGGCAGCTACTCCAACGCAATGCGCACAAAACCGCCAACGTCAACACACACGCCAACAAACAACGCACGCCAACAAAACGGAACCAAAAGTCATCTGAAACTCATTTAGACTCATTATCGACCACAATATTTCACCGATGTCCATATTAAGCCAACGAAAGAAATTTGGAATAAATAAACAACAAAAAAAAAAAAGAAGAAAGAAATCAGCCGAGCACAGAACGCAGGAAAGAAGACCCACTAACATGAACGCCAATAAACGAAATTTATTGATGGCGGCTGATGTTGGCATTGCAAATATCGAAATCCGCGGGGTGCTTCAGAGCGGCGCGATGGTCATGCACAGCAGAGCACTCAAGCAGGCCGGCTCATGCGGCATCAACCTCGTTGGATGTGTACGAATACCCAAACGTGGTCTCCTACGGCTGCCTGGGAACTCATTACGATTGCATGGCTTTGCGATTTGCTAGATTTGGGTACTTCGCTGATTTTTGTGTGTGTGTGTTTGTATGTGTTTTTTTTTTTTTTTTTTTAGTTTTTTGTTATGTGTCGCTGCGTCAGTGTGAATTCAACCAAGCCAGGCTGGGTTGCACACGTACGTGTTCAGGGAATAAATGGAGCAGTTTTAAGGCACGAAGTGAACCAACAAAAGCACAGGCTTCACTCAATCTGATGAGGCGACAGTGAATGTAGTAGTTGTGAAGTAAAATCACACACACAGACACACATACTGACACACTAACTCAAACACACACACACATTAAATTGATAGCATTGCTTGGGCTTGGTTTGTTTGATGGCCGCAAAAGCCAACATGATGGTAGGGCGTTTGGTGCGCCTGCATAAGCGGCTCTTATGAGGCCAAAGGATCAATGGCAGGATTTCGTTGATTTTGTGAAATCGATTCGGTATAGCTGCTGCCTTATAGTGTTGTTGTTGCTGTTGTCGCTGCTTGTCAGTTTTGGGCACTCCACTCAAACGCTGTGAACTTTCAGCAAGCTCGGTATTGAATTCGTGTTACTGAAATCGATATTTGTTGGTCGCAGTTTTGACATCCATTCGAAGGATTCTGTTTTTTTTTTCTTTTGATGCTTTTCTTCAGCTGCTGTGCTTTAAATTTTTAAGCATCCGCTTGTTACGCCGCTATTATTTGCATTTCATTGGCTCATTGGTTGTGAATTTTTATGGATTTTATAGGTTTTTATAGGTACGCCACCATTTTTCGCACCATCTCACTTCCAATTCCATGTATCCTCGATAGCATTGTGGGAAAAACTGTGAGGAAAACTCATTGCATGGCCAACTAAGGTCTTCACCATAAATCCTTTTCTGATTGAAGAGGCTTTACAGCGGGTATTACAATGATTTGCACAGCATAATGTCAAGATGCTTTACAATGAAGCAAGTAAGCAAGCGAGCGAGCGAGCAAGCGAGTGAGTGGTAAATAAGCGTAAAAGCCATTTGTGATAGATATCAAGGTTGACGTACGAATACGCCTCCTCTTGCTTCCTACAAAGCAACTATTACTATGAATGAGTAGGTCCTGCCGATTGACTTTGTGCTCTTTGCCTAAATGTTCTATAGTATATTTTAATGTCAGCAATATTAAGTTGTTTGTCGAGTGTTGCTCTGCTAAGCCTTAACTTCACAATCAGTTAATTGAAAAAGGATACCAAAGTGATGACAAAAGCACGATTGTCTATCCTAGCTTGGTTGCGAGATATGCAGACGCACAATTTTGGAGGCTGTGCAGGATCATAGCTGTTGTTTTTAGCGCTAGCAACAGGGTTTTGCCATGGGCATTCATGCTTGAGATGTCAAATTTTGGTAGAGAAACAAATTATTTTTTTTAGTGTTATTTGTTGTTGATGTTGAATCTGAATTCATTGAAAATATTTGAGAATTTTGGCTGAAATTCATTTAATTTTCAAAAAGTTTAAAATTTAAGGTTATTCTAAATTCTCATAACAGCAAAGTAGACTACATAGAAAACCAGTAAGGAAAGTCTAAAGTCAATTTAGCCTGACTATGAAATACCCTAAACCTACTTTTTCAAAATACAATCTCTGTAGGACAAATATAAGCTTATTTATGCAGTTTTCGGTTTTTGTGTTGTATGGCAGGTAGGCGTGTACGTAAGCGGATGACGTCCATTTTACGAAGACACCTTTTTTTTTGATATAAAAAACATACTGACCAAATTTTATTGTTGTAAATTAATTATGAGCTTATTTATGTAGTTCTAAATTTTTGCGTTGTACGGGAGGTGGGCGTGTCCATGAGCGGGTGACACCCATTTTTCGAAAATATCTTTGTTTAAATATGAAATATATAACTACCAAGTTTTATTGTTGAAAGTTAATTATGAGCTTAGTTATGCAGTTTCAAATTTTTGCGTTGTATGGGAGATAGGCGTGTCGTGGGTATATGACGTTCACTTTTATAAAACTCTTTGTTTTGTTATAAAAAACATACGTACCAAATTTTATCTCTGTAGGATTAACAGAAACTTATTTATTGAGTTTTCAATTTTTGAGTTGTATGGGTGGTGGGCGTGTCCTTGAGCAGACGACACCCTATTTTCGAAGACATCTTTGTGTTGGTATAAAACACTTGCGTACCAAATTTTATAATAGTTTAATTATGAGCTCATTTATGGAGTTTTCAATTTTTGATGTTGATGTTGATGTTAATGTTAATGTTAATGTTGATGTTGATGTTGATGTTGATGTTGCTGTTGATGTTGCTGTTGATGTTGATGTTGATGTTGATGTTGATGTTGATGTGATGTTGATGTTGATGTTGATGTTGATGTTGATGTTGATGTTGATGTTGATGTTGATGTTGATGTTGATGTTGATGTTGATGTTGATGTTGATGTTGATGTTGATGTTGATGTTGATGTTGATGTTGATGTTGATGTTGATGTTGATGTTGATGTTGATGTTGATGTTGATGTTGATGTTGATGTTGATGTTGATGTTGATGTTGATGTTGATGTTGATGTTGATATTGATGTTGATGTTGATGTTGATGTTGATGTTGATGTTGATGTTGATGTTGATGTTGATGTTGATGTTGATGTTGATGTTGATGTTGATGTTGATGTTGATGTTGATGTTGATGTTGATGTTGATGTTGATGTTGATGTTGATGTTGATGTTGATGTTGATGTTGATGTTGATGTTGATGTTGATGTTGATGTTGATGTTGATGTTGATGTTGATGTTGATGTTGATGTTGATGTTGATGTTGATGTTGATGTTGATGTTGATGTTGATGTTGATGTTGATGTTGATGTTGATGTTGATGTTGATGTTGATGTTGATGTTGATGTTGATGTTGATGTTGATGTTGATGTTGATGTTGATGTTGATGTTGATGTTGATGTTGATGTTGATGTTGATGTTGATGTTGATGTTGATGTTGATGTTGATGTTGATGTTGATGTTGATGTTGATGTTGATGTTGATGTTGATGTTGATGTTGATGTTGATGTTGATGTTGATGTTGATGTTGATGTTGATGTTGATGTTGATGTTGATGTTGATGTTGATGTTGATGTTGATGTTGATGTTGATGTTGATGTTGATGTTGATGTTGATGTTGATGTTGATGTTGATGTTGATGTTGATGTTGATGTTGATGTTGATGTTGATGTTGATGTTGATGTTGATGTTGATGTTGATGTTGATGTTGATGTTGATGTTGATGTTGATGTTGATGTTGATGTTGATGTTGATGTTAATGTTGATGTTGATGTTGGTGTTAATGATGTTGATGATGTGTTTTTTTTTCAGCGAAAACGGGTAAGAAATGCCTGTCACATCGTAACAATTCTGTGTCGACAAGGAATAACTGCTTAAGTCGAGTTAGGACAAAGTGAGATTATTATTTTCATTGCGTTTTTTCGCAACGAAATGCACTAGTACGCAAATTTTCATGGTTGTACCTTGAAAATTAAATGTTTAAGACCATCAAATATAAAAAGCAAAAGTCAGGATACTCTGGTATTTGCTAGCGATTTTAATCTTAAAAATGCTCTTCTGAAATTTTGAAAATGAGTTTAGCTGTTATTCCTTGTCGTGACAGAATTGTCGTCACAAATTGTTGTATGTTGAGTTCGCATCAACCAAAAACAGCCCCTCAAAACTTGGACTGATTTTCCCCTGTAACTGCTTTCACATTACTTCAGGGAGGAGTCCATGTTTTAAGCGTGTGTTACGCTTTAGTTAAATTGTCTCTCGTCTGGGCTTCGTCTGTTTTGTTTTATCCTGGTAGCTCAGTAGCTTCCACGTCACATTTATTTTTGGTAGAACGATTTCCACGAATATTTTCATTTTTTCTCACTGCTGATCATAATGTCGAGCACGCAGTCTACATCAAAAGCGCCGACCACTTCATTAACGGCGCTACGCTCCGATTGCCACCGTGTGCAGTGGAAAAGGTGTGCTCCGCATCATCAAGCTGTTCGTCACCATAAATACAGTTGGGACTTTCTTCCTATCCCATTTTATGGGATATTTACTTTCGAAAGTACCCGTGGCCTGACAGAAACTGCGTGACGTAGAAGTTCACCTCACCGAGTGATCGTTTATAACACTTTTCAAGGTGGGTTATGATATTAGCTGTCCATAAGCCTTTTGTGTCGGTCTTCCATCGCTCTTGCCACCGTCCCTTTTGTGTCGGTCTTCCATCGCTCTTGCCACCGTCACAGGGTCCTTTGTGCTTCTGTGGTGTCCCGTGCGGAGATAATGACAGCAATATCATCTGTATACACGACGAGATAAGTGTCATCTGGCATATTAATAAAGAGAACTACGTCGTAGCTTACGTTCCACAAATCTGGGCCTAGTATTGAACCTTGTGGTGCTCCTGACGTTATATGTTTTTATCTGGAGCCGCTTGTAGTTTCGTAAATGAGTTAGCACGTTCCAACTAGTGCTGTTAAAAGCGTTTCTCACGTCCAGAGTGGCCAGTAAGACGATTCCTCTGGAGTAATGATTTCTACTCTGCGCTTTTCCAAAACTTGCCAGAGCTTCTTTGATAGCTCCAATTGTGGATCAAAAGCCATGCTGCCTAGGGGACAATTCCCCGCCAATATTGATTGCAGTTGCAAGGCGAGCCTTAGGCAGTTTTTCTAATAGCTTACCAGCTGTCTAAAGCATGCATAGGCCGAAGGAGATTCCGGATTTCCTTTTCCATTAATGATGAGCATAAGACTTTGTCTCTTCCAAAGCTCGGGGAAAACGCCTTCTATTAAGCAACATTATACATGCGTAACAGTACCTTAGGTCTCGATATTGCAATAACTTTTAAGAACTCTGGAGCTGTGTTGTTTTTCAGTGCACTTGCGGGTATCTTGAGCTCGTCTTCTGTGAAAAGTGTCCTGTAGGGTCTCCGGAAAGTGATGGTGGTTCTAGTGTTTGCGACTACGAGAGCTTGCCTGGCAATCATATCTAGAACTCGTCTTCCTCTATGATTGGTTAAAGGCATACCCCACTCAATAGCCTGAGAATGAAAATCGCCTGCGATAATAACTCTCCTCTGAACTGCAGAATGTTCTCTTCTATGCAGTGGAGTTTGGCCTGAAAGTCTTTTATATTGTCTCTTGGGGTCAAGTAGCAACTCATGAGGGTAAAAATGCGGGTAAGAACCCAATCGATACCGTTTACTGCACCACTGCCCGTTATTTGCATCTTGCATCTTGCTGTCAGCCGGGAGCCAAATTGTTGATGGCCATAGCAAAAGCATCGGAAACATTTTACAAGTTTGCTAACTTCTTCATTCTGCAGCTAACCCAGCCGATCTTTATATGATGTTGATATGTTAATGATGTTGATGATGTTGACATTAACAATGTCAATGTCAATGTGGTGATATTGTGGATGTCGATTTCGAATTCTTAATCTAATTCGGCGTTGATGTTATTTTTGCTTTGAAGCCGTTGTTTATAAAATATAATTTTTTGGCATTATACTAGCCGTTTATCAACAAAAAAAATATTGTATTCTCATTTGTTGCAAGTGGTGTTGTTGGTGTAAAAATTGAAATGTTTAGATTTATAGGCATTTATTGCGTAGGAGTTTAAACTTACATAAGTAAATACATATTTAGTTAATTTAGATTGAATTAATTGAGTGGAAGTCGTTAAATTTGTAGCCTGCCTCTTTCTGATGTCAAACTGTAGTTTTTCGCCCACCCTCAGCAGTCGAACGTTTGTCTTAAAAAACCAAAAGATGCCTCAACATAAAATTCCAGTCCAATTGGAACTTGGACTTGAATGTAAGAGTTCAATGTAGAAAACTTTTTGCCGCACAAGCCAAAAATACATCAAAATGTCCATGGCTTGCAGACGTCTGACAACAAGGACATTTTCGAAATAATCTTCTGCTTTTATTTCGACAACAAAATTTTTTTTTTACAAACAAGTTTTACTTCTATTCGAAAACTCTTTTGTGCACGCTGAATGTGCCGCAACATGATTGCTATTGGAAAAAATTGCATTTGTGGTTGAAAGAAGAACTCTTTTTTCTTGTTTTTGTTGTTTAAAGGTTTTGAAACATTTAATTGCAACTTGGCTGAAAAGTTTGCTCAACCATTCAGTTCTAGCATGTTATTGTTTTTTTTTTTGTTTTTTTGTTTCGTTCTATTTGCTTAAAGTTGTACGTGCTGTAAAATTTCTGGGCAAGTTTTAAAATTCTTTCTAGCCACAAGATTCTTAAGTGTACCTAAGTTTAAAACTATTGATAGTTGGTAGCTGTGAAATGGCAAGCAGTATCACATTGAATGTATTACACAAAAACAACATATAACTGTGTAAAGCGGTATAGAATTCTCGAAAAGTTTGCAAATTTTCTTTTTGTTGTGTTTTTAGGTCACGCTTGTTTAACTTTGTCCTGATTAGTTTCGTCTCGTTAATGAAAGCACTGCTATTAGAGGAAAGAAGTTCATTTTAATAATGATGAATTTAGAGAACTTGTCTTGAATTATAAGCTAAGCAGCCAAAAAAAAAAAAAAAATAAAACTAAAGCAACATATAGAAAGAATTACAGCTTAAAACTGGCTTATATAGACGTACAAACCAGAGATCTGCAATGAGTACCAAAAAAATTAGTATCCTTAAGTCATGAGCCATAACTATTGATGCAATTGTGTACTTATTTCAACTCAACAAAAAACTTTAATTTGTTCCTACTAAAACCAAAAAATAAACATAGTTTTCTAACATGCTCGTGTGTCTGGAAATTATGACTTTATTGGATGTGGGTTAATAATCGGATGTGACTCATTTATTCATGAGAGAGGAATATAAGAACTATGAGTGAGTTGAGTATTATCGTGTGTTATGCCTTCTTGATGATTTTTGCTGTTTTGTTTACTTTTTGTGTGAGAAAATGAAAGAGTTCAGTATTCTTTTTCGTTATGCTTCTTGCAAAACAGTTATTGTTTGGTTTGGCACGAGGTATTGGACATTTACAATTAAATTTGGATGAAAGCTGAACTAAAAATTACTCTAAGTACTTAAGTCATTCCTATTGGTATTGTGGTCATATCCACATAGACATTATTCATCTTCAATCTTTCGCTCTGTGTACGGCACACGGACGAGTATGAAACCTGTACAAATTTTTAAATCGATTCATCGAAAGATACAAAATATTGATTTGGTGGCACCAATTTGGGTGGGTACTTGTAAAAATTGAGTTTATAACAAAAATTTAAAGTTGTGCCATAGTGGGTTAACTGTTATTGGTACATTTTTATTCTTTTTTAATTTTAATTTATTTATTTCCAAATTTTGTAATTCATTTAAGAAAAAAACAATATGAAATTTCATACTTCAGCTATATGCAAAATGCCAAAACAAGCATCGAAGATGGTTGACCAACACTCGAATGGCTCGTCTACACAAAAAACACACTATTTATATTGGATCACTACTGGTTGTTTTGATTCTCATGCCATCTATACCGAGATATGAATAAGTATTGCTCAAAGCGGCAACTTAGGTATGTCGAGTTCCCTTAACATCTCAGCTTACCTACTAATTATAGCTTAAACATAATTGCGAATTAACTTTCTGGCGGTTATAATATCGACTAACAAAATAAATTGGTGATAGACACCTGTGATCAAACCAACAAAAACATCTCTGTTGCAAGTCTGTTTTTGATTGATTCGAATTGAAATACTGGGCTAAAAAATGAATCAGCCACAACCATTTTAATCTAGATACACATAAAAACTTACCTTCGTTTGTAAAATCCTATTAAATTGAGGTGCCCAATCATGTTGTCTTATTATTTAAAAACATTTTAGCATTCATGCTTAAAACACTATTTCTACTCCCAGAAAATTTTAACTCAAACCTTTACTGAAAGTTAGCAATTGCGATGAGTTAAGGCAAAGTGAAGTAAGACTTAAGTCATATTTATAAATTAGACTATTTTGGAAAACATTTAAACAGCTTTGCCTAAGTTTATTTTAATTTATTTACAACTTCAATCATTTGTGTAGCGAGCTTTTAAGTGTTTTGGTATATTTAACAGATTGGTGAAATTTAGTTTCCAACCAACCCACCCATCCGCCCCGAACCGCAATATGCTGAGACCATCAACAACAACACGATTTAATCGAAATTCTAATTATTTGTAGCGCCACCACTTGATGAAAAGTCAAA
Organism: Tetanocera ferruginea; assembly: GCA_958299015.1. Lineage (NCBI taxonomy): Eukaryota > Metazoa > Arthropoda > Insecta > Diptera > Sciomyzidae > Tetanocera > Tetanocera ferruginea. Next base: position 97,668,024 of record OY282642.1, read on the forward strand.
ATCACTCTCGCTAGAACCAGCAGCACCAGCACCAGCACCACCTTCATTACTAACGGCACCAGCTGCCCCTACAGCGCCATCTGGTTTTACGCTTGAGCTCTCATCCGTTTCACTGCTGTCAACGAAATTAACGCGCTTCTTCCTTTTCTGTTGTGCATCATTAGCTGCGGACTTTTCGCTGGAAAGTATGGGTTTAATTGGCGCAGACGATGGTGTGGGTGCTGCTGCTGTTGGGGGTGTTGATGCTGTTGGTGTGGGTGCAGGCTCGGTATTAGGTTGATCGACTTTGCTGGCAGCTGCTTGTGGCAACAACGCTTTCGTCTCGGCTGTTGTTGTTGCGTTGAATTCATCGGTTGTTGGTTGTGCAGCTGCCCCTGATGTCAACTCATCCTGCTGCTGCTGATACTGACTATAGTCTTCGTAGTTGCCTGCAAATGCCTCCTGCTGTTGTTCCTGCAGCAAAGCGGCTTCATTGTAGTCCTGCTGCGCATAAGCCGCCTCATCATAAGTTGCCGCTTGCTGTGCATACTGCTGATTCTCATCATTTGCGGTATACTGCCCCGTAGTCTCGTCGTAGGTATAACCTGGATATGCATTAGGATCGTAGGCAGCTTGATAAGCTGCTGCATCGTAGTTCTGATAGTCGAGATTCGGGTCGTAGTCCTGACCTGCGGCCTGTGTTGCATCGTATTGCTGATATTGTTGTGCCTCAGCTGCGTTGGTATAGTTTTCGTTGGGGTTGATGCCAGCCACAACAGCCCCCAGTGCTGCGTAGTCAGTTGCTGCGCTTTCGGCAAAGTTGTTTTGATTATCGGATGCATAGCTAGTCAACGGTTCGGCAACTGGCTGGGTGCCATAATTATAGTCAGCTTGTTGTGGCTCATCTTGGGCTTTATTCTGTTCTTGCGCTGGATTTGAAACCATTGTTGTTTGCCCGTTGCCATTACTTGCCAATTCCTCAAATAAGCCGTTGGTGGCTGTGAGTGCGGCCTGTTTGTTGGATTCCGTTGTCGCAAGCACCGCATCTGCTGTGACAGGCTTAACCAGCTCACCATAGAAGGTATTTTCAATATTCTCGATTGACATCTTTTCTTTGCGTGCAAATTGGGGCGGTTGATAGGAGTTGGTGGCTGTTGTTGTTGTTGTTGGGGATGATGGTGTTGGTATTGGTGTTGGTGGCATCAATTCCGTGTCAAACGAATTTCTATTATTTTTTGACTCAAAACGTTTGTCACCTGCAAGTAGCGCGTTGCTGGCGTTGTCATTGTCTTTGGCAATAAACGTTGTTGGCGCAGGTGTTGTTGTTGTTGTCGACCAAGCCTCATCGATTTTGTGTCGTCTCATGAGATTCGCATCGTCAGCATCATCAGCATCACGATTGACAGCAGTAAGTTTTTTAGCATCGTAATATTTGCCGTCGCTGTTGTTGTTGTTGCTGCTGTTGTTGTTGTTGTTGTTGTTGCTGTTGTTGTTGTTGTTGTTGTTGTTGTTGTTGTTGTTGTTGCCGCTTGGTGCGTTACTGCTTTTGGCATTGACAAAATCACTTGGATTTGGCAACGCAGCAGCGCTTTTGTCATAGCTTAAAAACTCTGTGGCTTTTGGTAGTTTAGCACCTGCTGCTGTTGTTGGTATTGTTGTTGTTACTGTTGTTGCTGCTCTTTCATCTTCGTTGTCGTCAGTGCTCTGCCAAAGCGTCTTCGATTTTCCATTATGCGTTGATAATTTATCAAATGTCAACGCTGTGGATGTTGCCGTCATCATTGGCAAGGATGTGGATGTGAATGTGGATGTGGCTGTAGGTGTGGCTGTGGCTGTGGGCGTACTTGTTGTTGTTATTGTTGTTGACAGCATAGTTGCTGGCACAGCTGCAGCAACTCTACGACTTATGGTATTTTCACATCTTTTCATTGCCTCAAACAGCTCAGCAGCTTGATGGCTCTTGTCGCTGTTGTTGCTGTTGTTGTTGTTGTCATCGTTGCTGTCGTTGCTGCTAATTTTCTCATATGCTTTGGTTGCTGTTGTCATGCGTGATTGCTGTGGTGTTTGTTTGCTTGCGATTGAATCATTGATGTCGGCAATTTCGTCTAATGTAGTAGCGTGCCGTCTGTCGCTGTTGACGTTGTTGTTGTTATAACGATTTGATGACAGCATATCTGAGGCTTCAGGCCATTGTTGTTGTTGTTGTTGCTGTTGCTGTTGTTCTTGTTGTTGTTGATATGCAAACTGCATTGATGGCGGCAAATAGCCGATTGGATATTTGAGATAATCGAGGTCCTGTAATGTTGGTGCTCTGGTTCCAGCAGCAGCTGCTGCTGCTGCTTGTGGGTTTGTCATTGTGTACATGTGCGTTGGTGCTGGCGTTGCCAAGGCCAGGGTCCATTGGCGTGGCGTCGACAGCGTTTCATGAAAACTGCTGCTGTGCAGCTGATATAAGTTGCCGCTGCTATATGTTGATGGCAGCAGGCTGCTATCGATTTGATATGTTGTCGCTGCTGGTGCTGGTGGTGTTAATGTTGCTGTTATTTGCTCTGTACTTTGGAGTGGAGTTGATGTCGCTGCTGTTGCTGTCGTTGTCGCTGTTGGTGCTTGCAGTAGCACAGGTATTGTTGTTGCTGCCATTGCATTGTTCTGTATGCAACGCATTGTCTGGGCCTGCACTAGCTTCGCAAAATACATCTCGTACTGTAGCTAGAGGAAACATTAAATAAAGCTTTATTTTATTGATTGTCTATCAGATTTGAACAAGTAAGCATATAAAATTTAAACTATTAAACAACTGTATTGTTTACGTGTGGAGATGAAATTCAGAAACTGATGTATAAAATTATGTATTTCAGACGAGCACATCACAACATATTAAAAATAAATACAAATAAAACTATCACAACCGTAGTTATTGGGTTCAGTAAAATAACGCCCAATAAAAAATGAAATAACGCTCAAAAAATTTCCATACAAATTTGGACGTTTTTTCATACTCAAATACAAACCAAACATTTGGGCTTTGTTTAATTTTATTTTAGGCGCTATTTCATTGCTTAAAGCCCAAAATATTTGTTTAATTGAGTGCAAGAACCAAATTATTAATTAATTTCGGAATATATTAACAAAATTCAGAAAATTCTGAATATTTTAAAAATTATATCTACCGTTTTATTCAGAAAATTTGGAGAGAATCAATTCTGTAGTGATAGGGTTAAGGGGTACATGTCTTATTTTGGATATTTTTAAAATTTAATTTTCAAAATTAATTAATTAGTTTGTTAAAATAACAGAGCAAATAATAATGTTTAATCAATGACGTCATTTAATATTGAGTTATTTATCTTTACCCAAACACGCATATAACTACACCGAAGTCATCTATGAGTTATACTTATATATCATTTATTTATGCTCATTTATATGTCATAAATTCCTAGTAAAGCTCATCTTTTTTCAATCTATATAATTAATAGGCTAAGGTTTTTTTTGTGACTTCAACTCCTCCCAGACCAATGGACCGATTCTATCGATTTAGATGTCAGTAAATCAGGTTTAGGCTGTATATGTGCAAACCACTTTTAAAAATTGTGATTTCACTTCAGGGGGTTCCCAACCTTTTAAAACAGAAATAAAATTTTTGTACAAAAATCCGTTATTTTATCGATTTGAAATTTAGTTTGAGAAGAGCTTATGAGTTGATCGAATTTGAATTTTTTTCAAAACTAAAAATTTTTAACCAAAATTATCTTTTATGCATTCCTCAAATGTCAATTGTCCGAAAAATGCAGTTTCAAAAATCAAAAATTCCACTTTCCGAGCAAACGACTCAGTCAAATTTTAACGGTTTTCAAAAACGGTTTTTTTGGGTTTTTTAGTGTTTTTTCATCTAAATGTGTCATAAATCGATGTTGTAGGTGTTCTGTAAGTAGCTTTTATTAATTTCTGAATTATATCTTAGTATTATTTATTAAATCTATTTTTTAATGCGTTTTTTTTTAACATTAGTTATTTTTTATAGCTGGAAGAGTTAAGCTGCGATGTTTTCGAATAGTAATAATGTTTTTCTCAGCTTATATGTTAGTGTAAGTCCGTCTTCGTATTTTGACAGTTACATTAAAAAATTTTGTGTCAGATCAAACGTTTAAAGTCAAACCATTCAGATAATGATCTTTTATATCATTATTGAGACTCAATATATCTTTTCTAACAATTAATTTTTATTGAATTGCTCGAATTCGGGCAACAGGTTTACTAGTTATTATTAAAACAATTATTTCTTTTAAGAAAATTTTCAAAGCAAATTTCAATCACATCTGAAATTTCGTCAAAAGTATAAAACTTCACTTTTAAAGTTTGCTCCTTAAAAAAACTTAATATCAATTTAAACCAGAGAAGGGCACAATTTAAATTTCCTATCCCATGGGATTGGAAGCAAAATACTCTTTGCGCGACGTCGACACATGAAAGTTGTAAGCTACTTCGTGTGGCTTACGATCGTCTGCATTCGGTTGTTGCTTTGTTTTTATTTTGGCAGCAAATCAAGTCAGTTGCTTTTCAGCATTTGATGAAATAACATGTCTTTGCGCACTTTTTTAAAATAAAGCAAGAAAATACGTAAAATTGATCTTCGTTTTACTCTGCTTTACACACTATCAGAGAATGTGATAGTATGTGTGTGCCCATCTCTGATTTAAACGCATTAATTTTTTAGTTTTTATTGTTGAGCTTCAACAAACAAACAGTAAAGCTGCTGCTTATTCGAAAAAGCTGAAATAACCAAAAAGCAGTAACAACAGCGCACTCTGTTCTTTCTCAATGCAGTTTTAAGATTCTTTCTTGTTGCTGAACACTACCGGTTTGATATATTTCTCATTTAGTTTTTATAATAAAAACTATAAGCCTAGATGTTTAGCCAAAATGAACTTCTACGAAAGTGTGAAGTCGGAGATTTTTAAAAAAATCTTGTCCGCGTTGCACTCGCATTCAATAAACTGAATGTGGCCAGAACGACCAGCGATCGTGGTGGTGTGGGTTCGAATCCCACGACCAACAGTTACTTGTTTTACCAATTTTTCATTAATTATTTTGGAATCATTTCTTATATTTTCCATTTTATTTTCTTATTTTTTCTATTTATTTTTATTATGAAAAAAAGCTAAAAAGCTTCATTGGATCAATAGAAAAAAAATAATATTACTTATTTTTAAAATAATTCAATTATTTTGTTATATTTTGAAGAAGATTAATAATTTTTTTTAGGTTTTGGTTGATCCAATGAAGCTGCAATACCTATAAATAAATAAAAACCAATAAGAAAATAATTTGATAAAAATAACAAAAAATTGCTAAAAACCAAGTTTCGACCGTAGGATTCGAACCCAGGCCGCCACTATTTTTGCTGGGAAAATTCATTCATTGGCAAAAAATTTAATTTTTTCTGAATAAGTTCAAAACAATTATAAAATAATTTGAAAAATATATAAACAATAATAAATATTAATAAAAAATCACGCAAAATAATAAAAAAATTGCTGCAAAAATTACTGTCGGTCGTAGTATTCAAATCCACGCCGCACGCTGTGGACGTGTAGTGTATTTAATGGCCTTAAGTCAAGGAGGACGCGTAGCTTCATGGAATTTTGCTCACATTTATTGTAAATTTTTTAAAAATTTAATTTTTTTGTTTTACAAAAATACGCCCACTTTTACGCCCACCTCCCATACAACTTCAATAGAAAATGTGGCCTTACTTCCATGATTTTAAATATATCAACTCAATTTTCACAAAACATTAATATTATAATTGTAGAATGTGCTCCTGAAAATATGAACTTAATTCGCCCATTTTAACGCACGCCCCATTTTTACGCCCAGTTTTATACAACTGATATTTTAAAAATACCATATTTTCTGTAAATTTGTAACTAGAATGTTTATTTTATGTAAAAATGCTTATAACATCTATTAAATGCTGTTTTGAAAATATGAAGAAAATCCGTCACTTTTACGCCCAACCCCCTATACAACTCCAATACAGTTTTACTCTATTTCATTTATTAATAACTCATTGTTTTTGCGGCGGCGGGCAGATTGGGGCAGGTTTTTTTGTTTATTAATCTGTTAGCTGAGCCTCTCAGCTTTAATTTGGTATATGTCGCACTGCTTCGCACACAAACTCCGCCTGGTGGTGATGATGGTAAGCCACTAGCCTGTCCCAAGCCAGTGAAAAGGAGGAGGGTTTTGACACGCGTATTTGGACTACGGTTCAATTATGTATGTCACGTAAAAAGATAGGTTGCCATGAGCCCTCGCTTTGAGATGCAAAATCATGGAAGTGGGACATAAATCTGGTTATTGTACCTGCGTATCCGTAGCAAATGATATAAAACATACTGTTAGCACGGTGATAGCCAATAAACCTGGTTAAGCAACTGATAATTACCGACATGAATAAAAATCTGATATTCTCAATGGATGTAAGAAAATAATTGATGATAAATAAATTTCCAACGATATGCCGGAAAAAAGTGGTTAAAAAGAATGATCAATGGTGTTTAAGGAGTATTATAATGGAGGTTATCATGATGTATTGTCGTGGAGTAAGATCAAAGAGCATAATAGACCCTGTGTTGGAGCATACTTCATTGTGTTAATGTTGTTTGCTGGCTGATCAAGTTTTCTAACTTAGTTTAGAAAAGGCGATCAGTTTTGGAATACCCAATTAATATGTCTGCGATTTGTTTATTCATTTCCAAGTCATAGCAAATACCCAACTAGTGTCTATCGGTATAGTATACCGGGATACTAAGATAAGCTTGCTTATCAAAACATGTGTGCTTAAACTATCAATTCATGTCTGGTTTTTGTTGGAAGCTCATTTCAAGGTGGAAACCCTTTTGTCGGGGTACTATCGTGGTCTGGACCTTCGGGGAGTTTCGTGCTGGCTGTGGTAAGCTTAATGTCGCAAGCAAGACAACGAGTCGGCGTGGCGTTGCGTCTCTTTATAACCATGCTGGCACATCCTATATGCAAGAGATTTTAGGTCGGTCTCGCTCCTGACCAATGGTGGTGGATTGAATTTAACCTCAAATTAAATGTCCACAAATTGGTACTGGGGAATCGGTAGATGAGTAAAGTGTTTATGGCAGAATTGGCAAATGGCGCCTTGTCATAGTAAGCTATTAATACTTGAAAACGCAAAACGCTAAGGCACTGGTCATGCCCGGAAAGTTATTCATTTTTATATGGCGATAATGGCGATCGAATTCTGCATGATATGATTGAAAAGAAGGGTAACTCAGCTGAGTGCCTGAAAACTGGTCAATAAATTTAATTGTATTGTAAAAAATTATTGCACGGTTGCCATTTTTCGCTAAAAATCAAGTTTATTGGAAAATATTATTTTATATGTTTTTTCTAAGATAAAGTTGGCATTTTCGATATATAATTTACCGTGGAGCATTTAAATATACGGTGGGATCCTGAGCAGAGCTCGGTCGCCCATGTACTAGATATTATATGTGAAGACTTCCCTTATATGGTGGATTGTAGTGAAATTTAATTATGAATTGTGGGTATGAATTTACACAATTTTTATTACAAACTAGTCTTCTAAAATAGTTTTTTTGTGTGATATTTTAGCACCAATTCTGAATAAGTTCGAAATGAACTCTAAAACAGATTGTAAGTATTCAATTATTTCTTATATCTGGCAAAATTCAACTTGAAATTTTGAGCTTTCGAGTATTTAGATAATTATAGTAGAATCTAATGACAAATTTTTTATGGGACATTTTAACCCTCTAAAGCTCTGTTTTAGAGTTAGAGGGTTAATATGTTCTACAAAAATGCTTTTCGTAGTTTTTTACATAAATCTCCTTAACACGGTTTCCTTGAAAAGAAAGAATTTGAAAAAAGGGAGAAAATTAAACGCCTTTAAATAAAACTTAGACTTTTAACACTAGAACTACCAGAGCCGTTAAATTGACCGTTTCGCACGTTTAATCAATTGTCAGCCAATGTCAGTCAATTGGGTAACTTAACAAATTGCATTTTTTTTACTTTTTCTAAATTGATATTAAGTTCAAAATTTAAATTTAAAATTCAATTTAAAGCAACAATGTAACTTTTTTATATAATGTGTGTTTATGTCTTTAAATCGGCAGCAATTTCTAAACAATTCGCTTGGAGTCATTTTGACCGCTCTTGGCAGTTCTAGGTATGTAAATATTCTGGTAGTTCTAGTTAAATATAAAATGCTTCAATCACTTCAATTTCAAAATTTCTTTAACATTGGCTCATTCCACAGAAATGAGGAACGGGAGCATGAATTCTAAAATGCATGCATTTGAAGTAATTTTTGGTTTTCGAATTGAAGTGGAATCTTAAGTTAGTCCTGCTGCAAAAAATTTTTAAATTAAATGCTTTTTTATATTATTTTGACAATTTAACTAAACAAACTTCGAGTTGAAAAAAATTTTTAAATGTTTTGATTTAATTTAAACCTTCAAATCAGTCATCTTTTGATACAACTTTAAAAAAAATAAGGTTAGTAATATTAAAAAAGATATCAATGTTGTGTTAGAATAGTTTGTAATAATGATTGGTTACTGCGTTTCCAAAGTACAAAATATTTAAACTGAGTGTTTTTTCTGTGTCACACCCGTCCCAAAAAAGGCTATAGTTTTCCTAAGATGCAACATGGGCTTATGATAAGAATGAAACTTTCCTAAAGTAAGGATGTTGATGTTTTACATAAATTTGTTAACTTTTTTCATTCAATAAATTCTTTTTATTCTTCATTTCCGTTACAAGAAGTTGGTCACACCCGGAACGGTTTTCAAAATTTTTTTCTAATAATAAAATTTTTGCAAGTATATGAATAAATTCTTTGATTAAAACAAGTTTTGTAAATTCATGTATAGCGAAATCATTTGTATAGGTATTAATTTGATCAAAAATTCATGCGAAAAATTTTTTGCAAAAAAATATTTTTTTTTAAATATATTAAAAACTTGAAATTATTTGAATATTTATTAATTTGATAAAAAATTCATGCAAAAAAATTTTTTGCAAAAAAATATTTTTTTTATTTAAATTAATACATTAATTAAAAACATATTTTTTTGATTTAAGTGTCAAAAATATGTGAAAGTAATTATACCAATTAAGTTCTAATATATAATTCCCACATCATTCGCACTAGTCACACCCGGGACAATCTTATGTCACACCCGTCCCATTCAGTGGCGTAGCTAGGGTTGGTCGCACCCGGGGCGGAAACTAAATTGTGCACCCCTTAAGAAGATTTTTTTTTATACAATAAGCCGATGAATCTTACTACATATTTTCGAATCAACCTCTAAAAAAATGACATATTTTAGAAGAGATTTAAAAAAAACAAAACTATGCTATCCATGAATATTTGATAAAAGAAGTAAGAATCTAAAATTTTCAGAAACTTAAAGAATTTTTTCTGAATTGTTCCAATATTTTTGTCTCCGGGCTTATAAATTGTGAGAGACAAATGTACTAAGAGTAAACCACACAATATCAGTTTTAATATAAAAACTCTAGTTAGTTGAATATAGAAAACTTTGAAAAAATTACGAAAAATTTTGCATAATTGAAGAAAAAATAGGACCTGGAAGCAAAACGTTGACAAATTTTCCCTAGTGACCCTGAATAACTATTAATATAATTATTTTTTTTTTCGAAATCAACCCCCATTTTCTATATAAAATTTAAATGAAATATTAAAATTCATTTATAAACATTTTGCATAATTTTTATCAATTTCTTTATAGCACACTGAGGAAAAAATGTGTTAAAATTAAATGAAAGTGTGTTCATATCTAACGAATTTGTTTTTGAAATAGAGCTTGAAATAAATTCAAAAAAATTAAACAGAGCTGTTTTTAAGGTTAAATTCAAAACAAAAGTTTTTGTTTTTAAAACAATGTTTTTTCTATGAAAACCAAATTTAAAACAAACATTTTAAAATTAAAAACTCATGTTTTAAAGCATATTTTTTTCGATGCCATTTTATTAACTTTTCCGAGTTTTAGCACCAGATTCACAACCAACTACCCCCGGGACCTTCCGAATACCAAATGTAAACTTAATTCGATGAAGTTTGCATTTGAAATATTTTAATATTTAATTTATTAGTTTTTATTTTATCATATGTTCATTTGTCAAACCAATTCAAAAAATTCAAAAATTGTCATTGAATTCAAATGTTTGTTTGTTATTTCAAAAAAATAATAAGAGAAAAATAAAAAAAGAAAGGAGTTAATAGGTAGGTGAAAATTAAACACACTTATTTTAAATATTGTTTTGTAGAAAAACAAAGGCGTTAAATTTCTATTTTAATAATTTTTGTTTAATTTTTAAGTATGTTTTTTTTCTCAGTGTATCTATATTAATCTCCGCTTGGACTTTTATAGACAAGATTGAGGTCTGTAACATTTGACTGCTTTATAAATATCACCATAAATACCACCATAAATATCTTAGTATCACAATATTACAGTGATACCAAATTGATATCAGAAATTTTTTTTCATTCTCATTATCTACATAACTCCCAAAGCAAACTTGCCCAGGTTGAACAAGGTCAAGACTCATGAATGGCTCAAAAAGATCTGACAATTCCAAGAAATCTGGTGTTTCTTCACATTCGTTGATTGAGAACAAAATTTAATTTTAATTATAAGAATAATTTTTAAGGAACTATGCATCATATCTTCTATTAAAAACTGTATTTTTGTTAGTTTTTGTTGGTTGATTTTTGAACAGAACAATAATTATTTTAGAAGGCCATAAAATTGTCATTAAACGCCATTTATTTAATTTAAATAAAAAACTTAATGAATTTAAATCAATTTAATTTTTTAGAAATTTTTTTAAGCAAGTTAAAAGTTTATAAATGATTTTTAAACTAGTAGTTTTATGTAACAGTATACCCAAAACATATTACTATTCAAAAATATGTTCTAGCAGGTTAAAAGCTGTAAATGAGTTTTGTTTCATAATATATAGTCTCAGAACTTAGTAATCACAAAATCATAAAGTATATTTTTATTTTTGAAATTTATGACATGAACATGTTATTCTGAAAAGTTCCGGAGAAATGTATTGCTTACAAAACAACTGACGCCTCCATTCATCATACTCTGAAAATCATGCAGGTTTTCGAAACTTAATGGTTTTAGAAATGTCTACTCTGCTAGCAAGTTTGAACACTTCTTAACCTGAATATAAAATGTAAAAAAGTGCTTTTTTATAAAACTTAATGAAATATAAAAAAAGGGTTTTTACATTTTTAATTTTGTACTCCATCTTAATATCAAGAAAATTTTAATATAATTTGTTTGGAAATTGCACCCCTAACCAATGAAAAATTACATATGGAATTGACTTGGGTTTTAGTGTGAGCGTTAATATTGAACAAAATTTAATATAAAGTTTAAGTTTGTTTCAATAAAAACGAAGTCGTGGTGATGGTAAAAAATATTTTCATTCACTTTTGCACCCTCTTGATATTCAAATATAAAACCGAAGTCATTGAGGTGTGTTCTTTTTATTAAAAAAATCAAAAATTATGTGGTAAAAAGTTCTTTTGCCAAATTTTACACCCCATTTTGGCGTGTACCCGGGGCGGACCGCCGCCCCCGCCCCCCCCCCCTTGCTACGCTACTGGTCCCATTTAAAAGTTTAAAAAAGAATGGTTATCGCCATTTTTTCAAAATATTTTTCACTATTATTCAACAGAAAATATATTAAATTTGAATATATGCAAGTTAAAAATGGTCTCATTGTGGCATATGGACTGAATTTCAATGTTAAACTCAGAATTTTTTGTTTTTAAACTTGTGCTCGTCACACCCGTCCCAGGTGATTAAGCGAATGTAACTATTAAACTGGTATAAATAATTGCATTTTGTTTTACCATTTCGAAACCTTGGGGCATCTTCTAAAATACCCTATAGTAAATTGCTAAAATTTAAACCGGTTAATACCATTTTCAGCACGATAAAGTAGTCAAAACGTCACACTCGTCTGTATGGAATGAGCCCATTGTTACTTTCTATCTATAATATAGATTCTATAATGTTGGCTCTATTGTGACGTTACACGGTATACGCAAACCATAATTTGAATATCTATTAGTACCTTCATCATCTTAAGACGTTCGCTGCGCGCCGACATTACCGATGTCTGCTCATCGATGCGCTCCAGCATTTGCACCAGCAACTTATTGCGTTCATTGCGTTTTTGTTGTTCATCCAAAAATTGCTGATATTTTTGACGCGCCTTTGAACGCATCGATTTATCACTAAAGGAAGATGACATGAATAAGGAATGAGTAAGTTAGATATTATTTGCAATTATTTTCAAGTACTCACTGTTCGCTACGTTTCTGCAAGATTTGCTCCAATTTATGCTCCAATTGATTTCGATTCTCTTCGCTGTCGTTGACAATGACAATTGCGGCAATTACAGGAGGGGTGATGGTAAAAGATGCCAGACACAGCAGGGTGGCAATAAAGAAATTCCATTGCAATGAGGTACATCCAAAGTAGTTCATGAGTTAGTGATGCCAAGCAGGAGGTTTTGTCGTTGTTGTTGTTGTGAAATCGAACATGAAAGAGGTTTGAGAACGTAATTAAAAGCATAGCTATTTAAGTGCGGGGCATGTGTTTTGGTGTTGAATTTACTGGCAATAGCTTTTATGCTGGTATATTTTTTATTCTGTGGTTTTGCTTTTTAGTTATTTAAAGGTCATTCTTGGAAATAAGTAATTAATGTGCAGTGAATGTGGCAGTTTAAAAAAGTAGAAAAGCAGTTCAAGTCAAAACATGGCAGATCTAAATCCCAGCAGCAATTAAATATCAACCTGGTAGCAAAAACGCACATACATTTACTCAATTGTTGCGAACTCAGCAAAAATAAAATCATTGTTGTGATTTTAATAGTAAAATAAAACAAAAACTTGGAGTTTCTTATTTATTGGTACACAAACTTCTTGAGTTGGGAAACACTAAGCTTTGAATTTTAGCTCAATGACTAGCCCATTGTTGCAACTTTTAGATTAAGTTCATATGATCTTATCATAACGTTATGATACAGTCATAGGGTAAATACAGTACACATGCATCAAACATAGAGTAACTTCGGGTATTGTGATATGGTCGGGTAATGTGATATACCTGCATCTTTTTTTAAATACACAATTTTCGACAAGAATACACATGTGAACATAACGGCAACAGAAAAAGACAAGTGCTGCAGCTTAATGCGCGCACTCATTCGCTGTGTTCGCTCTAATTGTTGTGAAAATTGTTTCATCGGTTTAGACGATAGTTTTTTTGAGTGCACTTTGAGGGTTAGTCACAAATGAGGTGGGATTTTGATTTTTTACAGCGTATTTTTACAAAAATAACATTATTATTTTGAAACCAAAATTCGGCTTTTGTGATAAAGTCAAAGTTGGGTAATGTAATATACCATCTATTCATACCATATCTATTCATGGCATTCATTTAATACTTTGTGTAATTTTTTTTGTAAAGTTTTTACATGCGTATTTGTATTCAGTTGATTTGGTTTGTATTTTTGTTTTCTTTTATGTTAATTCCACTGATATAATAAAATTATATCAACAACAGCATTAGTAAGACTAAGACAACACTTTTTCTTTTCAATAGCATTTTTTTTTTTAAATTTTGGTTGAAATATCAATAGATACTGCTGTTGAACACTATTCGGGTAATGTGATATTGTTATATATGGTATATCACATTATTCGAACTTAGTATATCACTTTACCCGCCAATTTCATTAAGGGGAGTTATATGACGCATAACATTTGGGTTAGGCTATAGAGCTCCAAAGCTGTAAAACACTGCAAAATTCATTAAAAAATATCCTGTGTAATGCGATATAAGCTAAGGTATGAAAATTACTCGTAAATGTAAATTTAAAAATACCTATATCACATTACCCGAAGTTACTCTATTGTTTTACTTTGAGAAAAAAATGCGTAAAAATTAATGTTTTGATTATTAATAGATCACAGCTAAATGCTCTGTGCCTCAGTACGCCCCGTGTCGATTTAAGCCTCAGGCCCCGCTATGTGTCAATTCAGCACTGCTTATAGGTCAATCATTTTCTGAAGTATTTTAAAAAAGATAAAGTAAAATTATGCGAATTAATATTTTATGTAAAAACACAAAAAAGTGGGGTGTTGTTTCCACCAAATTCACGTGTGATTTAACAACAAGCATTGCATCCTTAACGTCTCAATATTTGGGCTGAAGGACTGAGTGGGACGTTTGTCTTGGAAAATGGTATCGAATATTATGTCTATTACCTTCGATGCCTTGACTATATTTTGCCGTTGAATGAATTGAACGGCTTGAATGTCGAAGACTTCTGGTTTCACAGCATAGTGAAACCTGCCACATTGCTGATGAAAGAATAGTTTAACTCAAGACGAAGTTACAAGTTTCATGGTAAAATCTCACACTGCGGTGACGTCAATTGGCAAATCAGAACGTGTGAGATTTGATGCCAAAGAATTTCTTTCTCTTTGGGTTTATTTAAATATGAAGTGCACACCAAAGACCATTCTTTTCAGACATCAGCTCAAAGAACAATGTTACGCTGAAATCGCAATATTGCGTTAGGTCGGTCGTGCGCCGATCGTACTTTATATCGACGTTGCATAAACTTTACGAGATGAGCTGTCAGAACGCACGACCTATAAATTAACAAAACTCAATGTTGCGCTGACAGATCGTGCGTCTGTAATTTTGGTTAATGCCAATAAAAGCAGCTATACAAAAATGCCCACAAACGTTGTTTTTCCCCCAATTCTAAATTTCGCAATTTCGATATAAATTTCTAAGATATCGAATAATATAAATAGATTAACTTCATCAAAATTTTCATTTGATTACTTTAATTGCATGAGTTATTAAAAAACATTATATAAAACATAAATTCCAGCGATTATAAAAGAAATCCCACGAAAATCTATCTTTGCCACTGAAACTATAAAACACCCACATTTTAAGCACTTTCAATGAAAATGCAACTCTGCTCTATGAAGAAATGTCAAACGCACGACCGAGTAGAACATTTTGCTACTTATCTCGTTAGATCCATTTTCCACTCGGCAATTTTCCTTGCTGGCAAGTCGAGTTTGTTGGCATCGGGACGTGACGAAAGGGGATAAGTACAGACTTGCTCGTACCGGGAATTTTTCTTTTTTCCTGCTCTTTCTTTGAAGTTTCACTTTAGTTTTATTCAGAATTGCTCAAGAAAACTTGCTGAGTGGAAACGCAAATGGCAAGTTCAAAAGAGAATTGAAAACTTGCTGGCAAGAAAAATTGCCGTGTGGAAAAGGGGTCTTAGATCGTACTTTGGTCGTATTTTATCTCTTCTTCTTGTTTTACGATATAAAGTACGACCAACGCTTGAGGTCGAATTTAGATTTACACCATATGAACACGTTGATCTCTACTCTAGCTGTCAACGCACGGCCGACCTAACGCAGTATTGCGATTTAGCCATTAACGGCTCTACGCCGTCGGCGTTATATGTAAGTCCGCAAGAACAAAACATCGATGACAATATTATCAAAAAAAAGTACGAGTGTCAACAAGGTTGATAAGGAATAAAAAAAGAGGTCGCCATTTGTCTGATGTTTCTATTCAACACATAATGTTACATGCGTGAAACTTTCTACTTTACATAATTCAAACAAATAAAGAACTTTTCAATAATAACAATAATAAGAAACTTAAAATATCTGCTACTTTTGCGACACCCTGTATAGCATTTTTAAGCTTGCTTATGTATCACCATCAACAAACACTCCATCAAAGCCATCATCATAAATCTTACCTTCTTTGCAATTTTTCCTGCAGCAAGTCCACTTGCAGCTTATAATTATCCAATTCCGATTGAGGATACATATTATCCATGTATTGGAATTTATTAATTCTCAATTAAATCCTTGAAGAAATTTGTTTATCGACAGTCATTAAATTTGTTCACTTAACTTTTCAAGTCAAAAACTGAAATGCAACTGAAGTGGAATAATATTGAATATTGACAAACAGAGCACACAAATGAGTTAAAGTGACACATGACATAGACACAAACACTCTGATAGACACACACACACACACTTACACACACACACGCATGCTCACCATAGCCTTAAGCGCTGATATGCGTTCGACAAACACTCGAGCGTATCCTTTGGGCGCTTGAATTGAAACAACAAATTGTTTCTTTATTACTGCGACAGAGCGCAGAGTTTTCCAATTAAGTACATTATTATTTTTGTTTATTTGTTGTTAATACCGCGTTGCCAGGACAATCGCTGCACATGACTCTTGGTATCCTGGCAACAATATAGCAATTCCGTATTGATTATTTTTTTATTTTTTTTCTCGGTATGCTACCATTGTTTTTGTGGTATTTTTTGATATTGTTGTGCTAGGGCATATTATTTAAGGTTGCAACACACACACATGAACACACTAATGAGGTGTGTGTGTGTGTGTGCGTAGGTAAGAGTGCTGTATGTGTAAGTGTTTTTATTTTGTATGTTTTAACTTAAAGCATGCATAGCACATACTTTTTTCCTGGCAAGGATTTTCTTTTATTGACGATGTTGTTTTTGTTCTTGTTTTTGTTGTTGTTGTTTTTAATGATGCAGTAATTACTGGCACTAGGTCAGTGCGGTACTATGCATGACTCTCGCATGATAGCTTGAGAATAGACCATAACAAAAGCATGGTTATCGGGGATGTTTATGGTAAACAAGTTCGAAAGAAAGTGTGGGATAAACTGAAAATAAAAGTGTAGTTTTTTCCCCCTTAAATGTTCATATTTTGTTCATACACGCTCAACATAGTTTATTGTAAGAACAACTTTACAATCCAATTTGAAGTCATTATAAAGTGTTGTTGTTAGCATGTAGGTGGTAACATATTCAATTAAAATTGAATGTTAAATATATATAAGAGAAAGAACAACACTTGATAATAACAATAAAAAACGAAAAATAGTTTGAAGTGGGGGGAATTCAATCCGGGAAGATTCTCGCAATACCTCGCAATATTATTGGGATTGAAAATTCCTAACTTCCCAGATAATAAAATTTACACATGAAAACACACTCCAATTAAATATAGAGACATCGACTGATTTCTTTATAAATGAAATGTTATTTTGACAATTATTTCTTCCTAAAAAAGAAACAGAAATTTAATATCACATTTCTTCGATTCGAAATGAATGGCTTTACGCTTGAACAACTTTTCAAAACATTGAAAAATTACTTTCAAAGTGGATACTTTGTGACAGAAATAGTGCGAGTTTAAAAAATAAATTTTGATAGAAATAATGCAACGATCGGCTTTGTATTTGAGAATTTATGAAGAAAGTTGAAGAAATCGACATGTGCATTGAAAACATAATCTTTCCTCGTATACGTCCGGTCCCTTTCACTCAGAATGTTGCTGTTGTTGCCAATAGTCTTGAACCGGAGAACACAAACTCGCCAAAGATCTTAGCAGCTTAATATTAGCCACCTAAACTAAAAAAAATTATTTCTAAAGACCACGGTTTATTCTGCTTGGCATAGTTTTTGAAGCGGCAGCAGTATTGGTCAATTTTTATTTGATAACGAAAACGTCAACAACGTTGAAGGTCATATGACATCACTAAAGGATATTTTTGGCAACACATTAAAGAGGATGTGGGCGAGCTCTGGGTTCAGCTAGATGTGTACGCTTAGTGCAAAAGTCCTCCAACAACCGATGTTTTGCTCACCATGTTCTTAAATCGTGTATCAGCGTGCATAACTTGGTTCTGATAAAGCTGATGTTTGACACTGTTAGAAATTTTTCTGTGGGAAGTCATTAATGCCATCAATGATATTCTAACAGTCCAGTAAAATTCGACAATTCTAGTATTTAACCCAATATTGTTTGCGCTATTTTGAAATCTGCAGGAAAATCAGGTTGACAGGATGCGCTATTGCAGAGCCAGTCAATTCAGCTATTTAAATAAACTTTTGTTTCGCAAATAACTGGAAAAGTTTTTCTGATTAATAAAGTAAGAATAATTAAAAAATATTAATTGGTATTAACATAAACTTTTTTCACATACTAGCCGAAAGTCAATTACTTATGACAAATACATTAATCATTTAAAAATGAATACTCAAAAATGAAAAACCACAATTTTCATGGTAACAATTTGTGCATTCAAAATTGTATCAAAAGATTTTTTGCATGTTTTCAAAAAATATAAATTACTGAAGTATTGATCTAAAGTACCATACTTCTTAAAGGATACAAGCTAGTGAAAACAGGAAAGCTATACGCAATCAGTAATTTCTATAACAACTGTAACCTCCATTATACAAAATTATTGCTAAAGTTCGAGTAGAGAACAAAGGTTATACTCAGTGTGGAGATTTTGTTAATCTTTAGATAAGAAAAAGTGAAAGAAATTTTAACTAACTAATAACAAAACTAGGTTGCAGTTAGCTGCGTTTTCATCGCACCCTTAGGTGTTTGAGCGTGACAATCTTTACTTATCCTCCATCCCATCGTCATCTTTGTTCTGAGTCAGAAAACCTGGCCGTAATACTTTTCCTCTTCTTCATTCTCATGTCATTAAAATCACTGTACTACTCCTTACTCTATTTACACCTCCTTGCCGAATTTCATTACTTAATCCATTTTTAATATTGTTTTAAATTTTGTCCAAATCATTCTCAAAATCCTTGTGCAAAATCTATTCTTTACTTAAGTTCCAGTCCATGACCTTATTCTTTTCCTAAACCCTGCTAAAATGGTGCTTGTAATCTATGCTCAAATCCTTATCCTTTACCTTGTTCTTTTTATTGACCTAACTCCAATTTTGGAGCCTTTACCCTTATCTTTGCCCAAATCCTTGTCTTTTTTATCCTAAGCCTTGTTCAAACTTTTTCGGTTAATTTGGCAATTTTTATCATTATCTTTTTCTTTATTGATATCGTTATCGTTATCGTTATCGTTATCGTTATCGTTATCGTAATCGTTATCGTTATCGTTATCGTTATCGTTATCGTTATCGTTATCGTAATCGCTATCATTATCGTCATCCATACTCTTATTCTTATCCTTATCCTTATCCTTATCCTTATCCTTATCCTTATCCTTATCCTTATCCTTATCCTTATCCTTATCCATACTCTTATTCTTATCCTTATCCTTATCCTTATCCTTATCCTTATCCTTATCCTTATCCTTATCCTTATCCTTATCCTTATCCTTATCCTTATCCTTATCCTTATCTTTATCCTTATCCTTATCCTTATCCTTATCCTTATCCTTATCCTTATCCTTATCCTTATCCTTATCCTTATCCTTATCCTTATCCTTATCCTTATCCTTATCCTTATCCTTATCCTTATCCTTATCTTTATCCTTATCCTTATCCTTATCCTTATCCTTATCCTTATCCTTATCCTTATCCTTATCCTTATCCTTATCCTTATCCTTATCCTTATCCTTATCCTTATCCTTATCCTGATCCTTATCCTTATCCTTATCCTAATCCTTATCCTTATCCTTATCCTTATCCTTATCCTTATCCTTATCCTTATCCTTATCCTTATCCTTATCCTTATCCTTATCCTTATCCTTATCCTTATCCTTATCCTTATCCTTATCCTTATCCTTATCCTTATCCTTATCCTTATCCTTATCCTTATCCTTATCCTTATCCTTATCCTTATCCTTATCCTTATCCTTATCCTTAACCTTATCCTTATCCTTATCCTTATCCCTATCCTTATCCTTATCCTTATCCTTATCCTTATCCTTATCCTTATCCTTATCCTTATCCTTATCCTTATCCTTATCCTTATCCTTATCCTTATCCTTATCCTTATCCTTATCCTTATCCTTATCCTTATCCTTATCCTTATCCTTATCCTTATCCTTATCCTTATCCTTATCCTTATCCTTATCCTTATCCTTATCCTTATCCTTATCCTTATCCTTATCCTTATCCTTATCCTTATCCTTATCCTTATCCTTATCCTTATCCTTATCCTTATCCTTATCCTTATCCTTATCCTTATCCTTATCCTTATCCTTATCCTTATCCTTATCCTTATCCTTATCCTTATCCTTATCCTTATCCTTATCCTTATCCTTATCCTTATCCTTATCCTTATCCTTATCCTTATCCTTATCCTTATCCTTATCCTTATCCTTATCCTTATCCTTATCCTTATCCTTATCCTTATCCTTATCCTTATCCTTATCCTTATCCTTATCCTTATCCTTATCCTTATCCTTATCCTTATCCTTATCCTTATCCTTATCCTTATCCTTATCCTTATCCTTATCCTTATCCTTATCCTTATCCTTATCCTTATCCTTATCCTTATCCTTATCCTTATCCTTATCCTTATCCTTATCCTTATCCTTATCCTTATCCTTATCCTTATCCTTATCCTTATCCTTATCCTTATCCTTATCCTTATCCTTATCCTTATCCTTATCCTTATCCTTATCCTTATCCTTATCCTTATCCTTATCCTTATCCTTATCCTTATCCTTATCCTTATCCTTATCCTTATCCTTATCCTTATCCTTATCCTTATCCTTATCCTTATCCTTATCCTTATCCTTATCCTTATCCTTATCCTTATCCTTATCCTTATCCTCATCCTTATCCTTATCCTTATCCTTATCCTTATCCTTATCCTTATCCTTATCCTTATCCTTATCCTTATCCTTATCCTTATCCTTATCCTTATCCTTATCCTTATCCTTATCCTTATCCTTATCCTTATCCTTATCCTTATCCTTATCCTTATCCTTATCCTTATCCTTATCCTTATCCTTATCCTTATCCTTATCCTTATCCTTATCCTTATCCTTATCCTTATCCTTATCCTTATCCTTATCCTTATCCTTATCCTTATCCTTATCCTTATCCTTATCCTTATCCTTATCCTTATCCTTATCCTTATCCTTATCCTTATCCTTATCCTTATCCTTATCCTTATCCTTATCCTTATCCTTATCCTTATCCTTATCCTTATCCTTATCCTTATCCTTATCCTTATCCTTATCCTTATCCTTATCCTTATCCTTATCCTTATCCTTATCCTTATCCTTATCCTTATCCTTATCCTTATCCTTATCCTTATCCTAATCCTTATCCTTATCCTTATCCTTATCCTTATCCTTATCCTTATCCTTATCCTTATCCTTATCCTTATCCTTATCCTTATCCTTATCTTTATCCTTATCCTTATCCTTATCCTTATCCTGATCCTTATCCTAATCCTTATCCTAATCCTTATCCTTATCCTTATCCTTATCCTTATCCTTATCCTTATCCTTATCCTTATCCTTATCCTTATCCTTATCCTTATCCTTATCCTTATCCTTATCCTTATCCTTATCCTTATCCTTATCCTTATCCTTATCCTTATCCTTATCCTTATCCTTATCCTTATCCTTATCCTTATCCTTATCCTTATCCTTATCCTTATCCTTATCCTTATCCTTATCCTTATCCTTATCCTTATCCTTATCCTTATCCTTATCCTTATCCTTATCCTTATCCTTATCCTTATCCTTATCCTTATCCTTATCCTTATCCTTATCCTTATCCTTATCCTTATCCTTATCCTTATCCTTATCCTTATCCTTATCCTTATCCTTATCCTTATCCTTATCCTTATCCTTATCCTTATCCTTATCCTTATCCTTATCCTTATCCTTATCCTTATCCTTATCCTTATCCTTATCCTTATCCTTATCCTTATCCTTATCCTTATCCTTATCCTTATCCTTATCCTTATCCTTATCCTTATCCTTATCCTTATCCTTATCCTTATCCTTATCCTTATCCTTATCCTTATCCTTATCCTTATCCTTATCCTTATCCTTATCCTTATCCTTATCCTTATCCTTATCCTTATCCTTATCCTTATCCTTATCCTTATCCTTATCCTTATCCTTATCCTTATCCTTATCCTTATCCTTATCCTTATCCTTATCCTTATCCTTATCCTTATCCTTATCTTTATCCTTATCCTTATCCTTATCCTTATCCTTATCCTTATCCTTATGCTTTCGTTCTTCACTGTTCTTTACTGTTTTTTTTTAATCTTATTTGAAATCCCTCCTTAATCCTTAATTTATCTTTCTCTTAATCTTCGTTCTTACCATTATCATAATCCTCTCGAAATCCTTGTCACAATCCATTGCCTTATTCTGGTTCTTATTATTATTTTGCTTTTATAATATCTTTTGTTGTTGGTTTTGTTATTATTTTTGTTGTCGTTGGTGTTGTTGTCGTTGCTGATGTTGTTATTATTATTGTTGTTTGTGGCGAATAACCTATCTATCCTCTAGCTCATTAAAATTTCATGAGACCAAATAATTAACCTTTGCTTTCAGTCAGAACTCTTATCGTAGGACATGCGAAAACATACATTTATAACAGCAAAAAATCAATCCGAAAAGCTCATCAAATCTTTTCCGGTCTCAAAACACAGAACTTGTCTCAAAACACTGGAATTAAATAAGCAGCTATAAAAATTATGCCAAATTATTTCGAAACTATTGCTTAACATACTTTTAATGCATGCTTTAAACGTCCGTTATGTTTGACTTATTTACCACATATAAACACACTTACATAAGCGAGTGCAATCGTTATGATTGTTAATTCGAAAAATAAAGGGTCTTTTAACAGTTTTTAAATTAAGAGAAATATCGATTTATCGATTCATATCAAGAAAATTTACTAGATTTAACTTTTCAAATGTTATATTACTGTCACTTTAAATTATTTAAAAATGGATTGCAAAGATGGTTTTAAAATATTGCGAAATTGAAATCAAACTCCTGACTGAAACACGGTTTTTAAATAATACTCATTGATATGCAAGAACAAAATCACTTACCAACACTGAATTGTCGGCAGTTGTTCATAGTTGTCGCATGCAAATTCTTAACATGGTGCAGTTTTTTTGTTGATAACTTGGCCAATATGAGGCAGACAAAGGCAGTTGTTGGCAAGCGAATAACCTTAACAATCATGTACACACCCACACACACACACACACACACATGTTCATGTTTGTTGAAAAACTGAAAAGTCATGAATTTCAGTTAGACGCATATGAACGGTACCCACCCAGTCGGCAATGGCAGCACTTCGAAGTGCTACTACCAGTGTTGCCGTTTTGACTATTTATAGCCAAAAGTGGCTATTTTTGTTGCCCGTGATCAGTTTTGGCTATTTGGCGATTTTATTTTTCATTTGGTTATTTTTTTTACATGGCTATGGTTTTGCATTCCGGCGAAAATTAATTTTTTATTTTACGTATTACATTTTCACTTGCCTGAGAATCGCCAGCGAATCGCCTTTGAGCTCATCTGAGAATCATCCGAGTATCACCGACTGTAAGCTGCTTAGGCTTATTCGCCGGGAATTCGACAATTAACCGCCAAGAGGAGTTATAAGAAATTCGCCGAAAAGGGTGGCAAACGAAGTACTTTTAAGAGTCCTCTGCAATTTGTTCCAAAACATCGCTGTTCTATCCGAATTCAATGAATTTTTTGTGAATATGTTTTTATTTCACTTCGATTTAATGCGACGTTGCTTCGAAACTATACACGCAAAGAAATTTTTCGTTTATCGTAACTGAAAAATTCACCAAATATACTTCGATTGCGAACTGTATTTGCTGCAAACGAGTATTCAGTTGTCATCTTGTCAACTTAAAAATATTCTTGCTTGAAACGAAAAAACATCGAACTCAATGAAATTTTATCATTGTTTTGGAAGTTCAAGTTCGGCCGAGTGTGCTGACGTTCGAGTCTAGGAAGTTGAGTGACCTGGGTTCAATTCCCAACAGGAACACCAAATAATTTTTTTTTTGTTAATTAATGTTTTTTATTATTATTTTTATTATTCTTATTTTGATGGTTCCTTTTGACCAAGCAGTTAATGAAACAGAATTACATTTTCAATAATTAAATTAAAATTTTTGATACTTACACAGCCAAGAATCGAAACCACGTCTCCCGCGTGCCAGTCTAGCATGCATCCATTAAGCTATTTTGAGATATTGTCTAAAATGAATTTTTTTAGATTACAAATTTGTATGTCATAAGAAATGGATCTTTTTTCTACAAATGAAGTTTTCAGTTGAACAAAACAAATTTGTCGGTTGCCGAAATTTAAAAACAACTTACGTTAATGGCAATCGAAATTAATTTCTTGCAATTAAATAACGCGTTTCCCGCAACTGACTATTATTATAAAAACAACAACTAAAATTTTTGTTAAGACAAAGTGCAAAGGTACAAGCGAGATGCCATTTGTGTGGCTGCGCTTACTTAAACTGTAACACATTCTTGTTTCTTTGATTATGGCAAATATTTTACATTTGTCATCAACGAAAGCGAGCTGTGTAGCAGTTGTGTGACTGCGCTTGTGATTCACAGTTGTGTGTCTGTTTCTTCACACTCTTAAAATACTTCCTTTTCCTTGATGGCAAATATTAAACGCTTGTCATCACCGAAATCAAGCAACTTTTTTGTCAGTTGAGAACTACTCGCTTATAACAAATGAGTTTCTTATCCTGCAAACGAAGTTTTCAGTTGGAAAAAATAAATTTTTCGGTTGCTGCAATTTAGAAATCACTGCCGTTTATGACAAACAAAATTAATTTCTTGCAACTAAATAACGTGTTTCCCGCAACTAACCATTATTATGCCAACTGTTCAAACGTTTACAAACAATGATTTGAAGCATGACAAACGAAGTTCGTTTGCAGCAAACTGGCGATAAACGTTTTTTTTCTCTGCGTGTACTAGATTAACTTTTTGATTAATTTTAACGATTTTTCAGAGCCTGCTTCATATTCCCATGAAAGATTTTGAACATTTTTCAAAAATCCATCTTCTAACAATAGCCGAAATGAGCGAAGGAAGATTTCGAAAATTTTCGTGACTCGCGCATTCATTGCTTTAGCATTTGAAAAGCGATGCATTTTCCCAAAAACACTTGGGCGAATCACTGGTGCATCGCAAAATCCACTTCTCTGCCTATCGTCTTCCAAATGCTTGCAGGGAAATGATTTAAAATTTGTACGTGAGGGTGAATTCTCTCTTCATTTGAACACGACCTGCCAGTGATGCTAATCTCGCAGCCGAGCGCAAGAATATCCAATAATTTGACATGTGACATCTCGAATCATGTGCCACATAAGAGTATATAACTTTGATCATTGAAAGTAATTATGGTTTGTTTTTAAAAGTAAAATTAAGCAAGTCAGCATGGAAGAGTAAGTTGATATAGCACTCCGCTACACATAAAACATTCTTCACTTGTTTCACTTAATATCACTTTCTCACCTACTTATCTATCGCCCATTTCTGAACCAAGGCAGACTTAACTGAACAGGTTTGACTCCAGCAGGCCTGGGTTAGAAGCTAAAACAAAAAATTGAATACTTTTTTTACTTCCGAAAATGCAAACATTATTTTTATGAAGTTTTTCTACTCTTATCAAGTAAAAAATAAATTAGCTAAGATCCTTCTATATTAAAGGTCCGTCTATTTAAAGGATTTATGCCTTTAATATGTTTAAAATATGCTCTTATATTTTTAATATATAATTTTTTATAACATATTTAAAAACAAACATGTTTGTAAATCTATTTACTGTAAAAAATGGTACTGTGTTGTAAAAAAACTAGTTAGTTAAAAAAGGTATGAATGTGAGTATTGTTTCTTTTTTCTAATAAAATCAAATAAACTTTTGGCTATTTTTTTACATTTTGGCTATTTTTATTTTATGTTTTGGATATAAAAATAAATTTATTCCGGCAACACTGGCTACTACTAGGCCTTCCTATGGATTTCGAATTGCTTCCATACTCATATCCAAGTATTCTTTCTTTATTATATGAAATGGGAAAATTATGCAGGCCTTCCGCTCTCATTGCTCAAAAGAGGCCTGATAGAAGCACTTCTTAAGAATGGCTAAAAGAAAGGTATTGAAAAATAATATTTTCTTTTAGTCTTTTTTCTATTTTTTTATCTTCTTTCCTTTGATTTTTTTTAAGTCCGTTTAATTTCAATTTATTATCTTTGATATAACAGTAAGGAAAGCCATTATTGTGTCATATTTTTAAACTGATATATATTTGAACTTTAAACGAAAAAGTTGCCCTGAAGTATATGAAAAGTCAGTCTTTGAAGGGAAATAAGGTTTGTTGTGCTGCTTTTTGTGCAGAAAAAGAAGGCCTTCAAGAAGTGACCATAAGAGCAGCGAGGAAAGGATGTATTTGATCTTTAAAAGTAGCAGGCAATGCAGGCCTTCGATTGAAGAGCGCTGGTTTAGTTGCCTATTGGGTAGTAGGTCTCACACTCATATGAAAATAGCTCAAACACATTCGGGCGAATGGCATTTGCAGCAATAATAATGCTTCTTCATAGAGTGCGTGGTAGTGTTTGTTCTAATTTTTGTTTTACTGCCGTGTTTGAGTATTATGCAAGCGCACGTTAAAGGCCACGTTCACAGTGGACGCTGAAGCTGAAGCTTGTAACAACAGCTGAAAACGCTTCATGTATAATTATATGGAAAAAGCGCATTGCTTCATAGTGCATGTTTAAATTCAGATTCACGCTATTTCTGAGGCTTTTTGATACTTGTTATATTCTATTTCGCTGTTGACACAGTGCTGATATTTTCATGTAGTGCTTATGCTTTGTAGTAAAGCTTATTTTGGTTTTTTTTAACTATTTTGTATTCTATTTCATTTGTTTGCTCAAAACTGTTGTATTTATTTCTTGTTTATGTTTTGATGTCCATCTTATTTTAAAATGCTTTTGAGTACTTTTTTCTTATCAAAGCATATAAAAAAAAATGCCTAAAAAGCGCGCCTTATGAACAGCAATAGCGTGAACGGCTTCAGCGTTCACTACGCACGTGGCTTAAGACCAAGTTAAAAAAAAGGAAGCATCAAAGTGCAGTGCTTGGAGCTGCTGCTGTTATGTGAAACAGTGTTAAAATCAACAAATATTCCAAACGTATAATGCAGAAAAAGAAAAAAAGTCCTTTCAGCTGGAATTTGACATGCATTCAATTAAGCGTTGATTCGTTTATTTATATCGCTTTGAAAATTTACAGCAACACTTCTATTCAAGCTGACTGCAGTGGATGGATGGTGTGACTAGAATATACGGCATCTAATGAATTCCTAACAGTCAATGTTATTTTTGAGAAAACAATTTTTTAGCACCATTGAGTAGTTGGTTACATACATAGAAGCTAAGTAAACAAGAGGTTCCTAGCAGGGATGGAATTGGACCTTTTTGGATTGTGCCGAAAAAATAGTGCCGAATTTTAACATATCGCGCTCATTTCTTAAAACATCGTACAGTACACCTTGGACAATTCTGTATATATTTTTAAATAAAAAACATCAAATTCGTTTTTAATCATTCTTTATTAATTCATTATTTATTATTTCAGCTTAAGAAATTTCTTTTTCTGAATTAATTGTAAAAGTAATAACAAAATGCTATTCGTTTCACCAGAGACTACATGGTGTGTAGAAAAATATAGACTCATGTTTAATACTTCACTGGTGAGCCTGTTGCCCGAATTCCAACAAAAAAACACAAACAAATTTTTTTTTAAAATTGTTTTAATTTGACTGAGTTGTTTGCTCGGAAAGTGGAATTTTTGATTTTGGAACTGCATTTTTCGGACAATTGACATTTGAAGAATGCAGAAAAGATAATTTTGGTTAAAGATTTTTAGTTTTGAAAAAAACTCAAATTCGATAAATTCATAAGCTCTTCTCAAACTTAATTTCAAATCGATTAAATAGCGGATTTTTGTACAAAAATTGTGGTTTGCACATCTACAGCCTAATCCTGATTTAATGACATCCGAATCGATAAAATCGGTCCATTGGTCTGGGAGGAGTTGAAGTCACAAAAAAACCTTAGCCTATTAATTATTTGGATTATAGATTATAGATTATATATTGAAATCAATTCTTTTTCTGAAGTCTGTACATAAAATAATACAAAATTTACAATTCAACAATATAACATTTTGATATGTTTTTTGATTTGTAAAATATTTAGAGTGTAGTTCGACAATAAACATCCTCCACATGGATATGATTATTTAAATTCAACGAACTTAAAGAACACAAATCAATATTTTTTTTTGTGAATAAAATTTTGTCAAATTTGTCTAAATAATTATTTACATCTAGAACAAAGTATGTGAATTCTGGCGTCCTCTGACTGCATTTCAATATTCACATCGTTTATAATTTTTAAAATATAGAATAAAAAAAACCTAAATTTTATCAACGGGTCTCTGAGGTTTTCAGTTATGGAAACATATTTTCGTTACCATAGTGTGCTTCAAAATCTTTTATTTCAGAATAATAGTCAAGCGCAGTCCACTGCTCCAAAAGACTATCGACTGCAACCTAAATGATATAAAAAACTGTTATATTTCAATCCATATTTTATAAACGAAGCTAATCGTAAAGTTTGGTGCAGCTGGAAGCCAAAATCTGCTTGAAGCTCGCTGAAGTCTTGTTTTCTGCTAACGCTATGACAAAAATGTTCATTAATGTTCCTTAAGTCTCTCGATGGCTTTCGGAATTTTTGCAGCTGCTGCTTCAGACGAAAGACCTTTGTGGCAAATGTGACCGTTAGTAAAAGTTTTGGGGACAATTTCAATTTTCAATTTTCTTTTTTCAAACTTTTTTCAATTTTGGCATTTTCAAATTGTGCCGAAATGAATAAGCACGTGCTTAAAGTGCCGTCTAGTCTCGAAAGTGCCGAAAAAAGCGCAATTGCTGCGTTAAGTGCGTGCAATGAAAATATTTGCGATAAATAGATTGAACAGATTGCACACGACGAGCGACGAGCGCCAAATGTCACTTTAAAATTATATATATTTTTTTATGGGGCGAAATTTGAACTATTGTTGAATTCAAAGCGCTTGCTGCTGTCCTGTTTATTATAATCAAGTCGCTTAACATTTCTCAAAGAGTAAATAATAATGCCATGTAAAGCGTCTTGAGAACATGAGTTTTAGCCGTTCGGAGTCGACATAAGACATGTAGGTCGAGTTCTCGGTCAATTGTGTGCAAACATTTAATAACACACACAACACAATTGATAATAAGAAGCTCGGTCGAAATCCTTTCAAGGGCTGAAATGGTCAATTTGTTGTTTTTTTTAAGTGGTTATATGAGATGATTTTCTGCATGTACAGAATTTTTGTGTTCGAATTTTTTGTCAAGCACCTTAAATGTCTCTTAAAATTTTCGTACTTTGTGTATCATAAATTTACTTATGCTCAACGAATTTTAAAAAACTTTCAATTATAACAGAGATAATTCTTGCAGTTTTGTATTCGAGTTTAAATAAAAACGAATATATGTATATATTTCAAAATAATAGATGCTAAAACAATAAACGCATATTGTTTTTTATTAAAATTATTAAAATAAAATTTTTTTGCGATCATGTAAACACCAATAACTTTGAAAAATGTAACGATTTAAACATTTTAACAAAAACAAAAGACTAAAAAGGTTATCAATATTAAATAATCCAACTTTGATTATCTGAAGTTAAGCTATAATAATATATTTAGACAAGGTACGAATATTCGACTTTATGACTTCTTACAAAAGTCCTTGACGAAAAAAATTTAAGTGATGAAGGTATTCTAAAAACGCAGGAAACCATCATATGAATCGGTTAAATGTCACTGGGAGCTTTTGAACATTAAGGTGGACATAACATTCGCGGCAGAGAAAACGGACCTTTTTTTAAAAATTCATAACATTTTTCCAAAATTTTTTTTATTTTTGTAGAAAATTGAACAAATTACAAGAAAAAAAATTCAAAAAATATATTTTTCACTCCAACATTGTTTTATAGAGATCCAAACTGGTGGCAGAAAAAAAAACGGGGCCTCGTGGTTGCAGCGGTGGGAGTCGCAAAAATTGTCCGATCTGGAAAAAAATGACTATTTTAAATCTTAAAAAAATTGGTTATCGTATGACAGGAGCTTTTTTTTAAAAATTGTTTTTCAATTTTTGGTGATGTTTCAAATTTGAAAGTGTGTTTTTCGAAAAAAATATTTACTTTAACAATTCATAAAAAATTGAAAAAAATTTCAAAAAAGCTCGTGTCATACGATAGCGCATCAAGTTTAAAAAAATACAAAAAAAAAAAATTTCGTCAAAAAATGAACCCGCTAGTGCCGCAACGAAGTGCAGTACGAAAAACATGGTTTCGATATAAACGCGTTCAAAGTTTGTGAACAAAGAAAAAACAAGTAAAGAAAGTCTAAAGTCGGTCTAGGCCGACTATGAAATACCCTAAACCCACTTTTAAAAAAAAAAAAAAAAATTAACTTATTAAAATTGACTTATTATGAGCTGAGTTATGCAGTTTTAAATTTTTGCGTTGTATGGGAGGTAGGCGTGTCTGTGGGCGGATTCCAAAAATATTCAATAGTGCAGATCCTTGGGTACATGTGACCATGTGTGCCAAGTTTCATCCAATTATCTCAACTCCTTCTTCTTATCCTGTGTATACGGACAACACACAGACGGACGGACGGATGGACGGACGGACGGACATAGATAGCTCGACTCACGTGGTGACGCTGATCAAGAATATATATACTTTTCTATACCGGACTCGCTTCATTCTATGCGTTACAAACGTTTGCACAAAGTTAATATACCCTGACCTTTCAGGTTTAGGGTATAAAAAGGCGAAAAATAAAAATGCGCTCTCACTAATCCGGCTGTAACTTTTGAACCCGTAGGAATTTTTCCATGAAATTTTCTTAGAATCTTAAGAATATATACTTAAAAAAAAATTATAAAAAAGTCGATTCCAAAAAACGGTCAATATCATATCCCCCCTTAATAAATCGCACACAATTTATTATTAAGTCTTTTGTTTTCTTTAACTTTTTTTAAATTTTTTCGTTGGAAATCATTACAAAAATTAAATAATTATATGTTGTACCTGCATAAAATAATGCCTTATTATACCATGCATGTCAAATTTGCCTGCTGTAAGTTATTTATTTATATTTCATAACAATTGCATTTCTTTGAAAGTCTTTCCATCTAAAGTTGTTGGTTTTTATCGATTTCGAATTTAAGTTTTATTTAGATTTACTTGAGAAAATATTCTTTCAACGGTTGCTGAAGAATGTGGGATTAACAATATGTGTCGACTTAACGTTAAAACTAGAGCGAAAATATAAGCTTCCATCCCCTTCTACGACATTATTGACTTTTTGATTAATTTTTAAAGAAACCAATTTTTTTTAATCTTACTCTAAGTGGTATTGAGGACAAATATGTACTATATTAAAACAAAAAACACAATATGATACAAAATTAATAACTTTTTTTATTACTGACAGGATATTTTCGTGGAAATTTTTTATAATTCGTGAAATATAAAAATATTTACTAAAGTTACTATACCAAAATATAATATATTTACAACCCACAATGTTAATCTGTATAATTTTCAAAAAAGTCGAATTTTAAATAACGACAATGTTAAAATATCATTATATGCTATATAATGCTATATTTTAAATCGTTATATATAATTATAATAAACTAGTAAACCTGTTGCCCGAATTCGAGCAATCCAATAAAAATTAAGTGTTAAAAACATTATAGACGTTTATTATATGATATTCTATTAAAGAAGTTATTATACTCAATAACGATATATTCAGTCTCAACAATGATATAAAATATCAGTATCTGAATGGTTTGACTTGAAACGTATGATCTGACACTTAATTTTTTAATGTAACTGTCAAAATACGAAGACGGACTAACACTAATATTACTACTGAGACAAACATTATTACTATTCAAAAACATCGCAGCTTAACTCTTCCAGCTATAAAACATAACTAATGTTAAAAAAAAACGCAGTAAAAAATAGATTTAAGAAATAATAATAAGATATATTTCAGAAATTAATAAAAGGTACTTACAGAACATCTACAACATCAATTTATAACACATTTTGATGAAAAAATAAAAAAAAAAAAAACAACATTGTTTTTTGTAAACTGTTAAAATTTGACTGACTTGTTTGCTCGGAAAGTGGAATTTTTTGATTTTGGAACTGCATTTTTCGGACAATTGACATTTGAGGAATGCATAAAAGATAATTTTGGTTAAAAATTTTTAGTTTTGAATAAAATTCAAATTCGATCAATTCATAAGCTCTTCTCAAACTAAATTTCAAATCGATAAAATAACGGATTTTTGTACAAAAATTTTATTTCTGTTTTAAAAGGTTGGGAACCCCCTGAAGTGAAATCACAATTTTTAAAAGTGGTTTGCACATATACAGCCTAAACCTGATTTAATGACATCTAAATCGATAGAATCGGTCCATTGGTCTGGGAGGAGTTGAAGTCACAAAAAAAACCTTAGCCTATTAATTATATAGATAAGCAGGATGATTAAAACAGATTCGTGGCTATAACTTTTAATTGGTTGTAGCTTTAATGAAATTTTTTTCAAATATATTGTTTTTGAAGCTTGTTGAAGATTTAAAAATTATAAGAACAACATTTAAAAAAAAAAAAATTTCGAGCAAAAAACCATAGGGGGTAGCCTTGTTTTTTCGATGACACATAGTATTTATTAATTTTTCTGTCAAACAAAAACAAATTCGTCTTAAATAGACTACATACAATGAAAGAAAATCAAAAATGCAAATTTGAAATTTTTTTATTTTTACAACAAAAACAATTTTTAATACATTTTTTGAGGAAACATTCGTTTTTTTGGACTCTTTTTAAAGGCAATGATTTAAATATAAATAATTAAGTAACGGTAAAAACTTTATAATAATTTTAAAGTCAATTAATTGCAATTAAATACAAAAAAAAAAAATAAATGAAATTTTTTAAAAAATGGCAGAGATATTCGCTTTCAAATACAGAATTTTAAATTTCAGAGAGTTTTTTCTCTGTCTTGGCGTTTAATAAAAATACACGTTAAACAACTAAAGAAAATATTAAGAAAATTCATTAAAAATACATTTGGTAAGATAATTACTGTAATTGTCAACACATTTCAAAGAAAATTGAACAAAAATTTAGAAAAACAAAAAAATTTTGAAAACTGTTAAAATTTGACTGACTTGTATGCTCGGAAAGTGGAATTTTTTGATTTTGGAACTGCATTTTTCGGACAATTGACATTTGAGGAATGCATAAAAGATAATTTTGGTTAAAAATTTTTAGTTTTGAAAAAAATTCAAATTCGATCAATTCATAAGCTCTTCTCAAACTAAATTTCAAATCGATAAAATAACGGATTTTTGTACAAAAATTTTATTTCTGTTTTAAAAGGTTGGGAACCCCCTGAAGTGAAATCACAATTTTTAAAAGTGGTTTGCACATATACAGCCTAAACCTGATTTAATGACATCTAAATCGATAGAATCGGTCCGTTGGTCTGGGAGGAGTTGAAGTCACAAAAAAAACCTTAGCCTATTAATTATATAGATAAGCAGGATGATTAAAACAGATTCGTGGCTATAACTTTTAATTGGTTGTAGCTTTAATGAAATTTTTTTCAAATATATTGTTTTTGAAGCTTGTTGAAGATTTAAAAATTATAAGAACAACATTTAAAAAAAAAAAAATTTCGAGCAAAAAACCATAGGGGGTAGCCTTGTTTTTTCGATGACACATAGTATTTATTAATTTTTCTGTCAAACAAAAACAAATTCGTCTTAAATAGACTACATACAATGAAAGAAAATCAAAAATGCAAATTTGAAATTTTTTTATTTTTACAACAAAAACAATTTTTAATACATTTTTTGAGGAAACATTCGTTTTTTTGGACTCTTTTTAAAGGCAATGATTTAAATATAAATAATTAAGTAACGGTAAAAACTTTATAATAATTTTAAAGTCAATTAATTGCAATTAAATACAAAAAAAAAAAATAAATGAAATTTTTTAAAAAATGGCAGAGATATTCGCTTTCAAATACAGAATTTTAAATTTCAGAGAGTTTTTTCTCTGTCTTGGCGTTTGATAAAAATACACGTTAAACAACTAAAGAAAATATTAAGAAAATTCATTAAAAATACATTTGGTAAGATAATTACTGTAATTGTCAACACATTTCAAAGAAAATTGAACAAAAATTTAGAAAAACAAAAAAATTTTGAAAACTGTTAAAATTTGACTGACTTGTATGCTCGGAAAGTGGAATTTTTTGATTTTGGAACTGCATTTTTCGGACAATTGACATTTGAGGAATGCATAAAAGATAATTTTGGTTAAAAATTTTTAGTTTTGAAAAAAATTCAAATTCGATCAATTCATAAGCTCTTCTCAAACTAAATTTCAAATCGATAAAATAACGGATTTTTGTACAAAAATTTTATTTCTGTTTTAAAAGGTTGGGAACCCCCTGAAGTGAAATCACAATTTTTAAAAGTGGTTTGCACATATACAGCCTAAACCTGATTTAATGACATCTAAATCGATAGAATCGGTCCATTGGTCTGGGAGGAGTTGAAGTCACAAAAAAAACCTTAGCCTATTAATTATATAGATAAGCAGGATGATTAAAACAGATTCGTGGCTATAACTTTTAATTGGTTGTAGCTTTAATGAAATTTTTTTCAAATATATTGTTTTTGAAGCTTGTTGAAGATTTAAAAATTATAAGAACAACATTTAAAAAAAAAAAAATTTCGAGCAAAAAACCATAGGGGGTAGCCTTGTTTTTTCGATGACACATAGTATTTATTAATTTTTCTGTCAAACAAAAACAAATTCGTCTTAAATAGACTACATACAATGAAAGAAAATCAAAAATGCAAATTTGAAATTTTTTTATTTTTACAACAAAAACAATTTTTAATACATTTTTTGAGGAAACATTCGTTTTTTTGGACTCTTTTTAAAGGCAATGATTTAAATATAAATAATTAAGTAACGGTAAAAACTTTATAATAATTTTAAAGTCAATTAATTGCAATTAAATACAAAAAAAAAAATAAATGAAATTTTTTAAAAAATGGCAGAGATATTCGCTTTCAAATACAGAATTTTAAATTTCAGAGAGTTTTTTCTCTGTCTTGGCGTTTGATAAAAATACACGTTAAACAACTAAAGAAAATATTAAGAAAATTCATTAAAAATACATTTGGTAAGATAATTACTGTAATTGTCAACACATTTCAAAGAAAATTGAACAAAAATTTAGAAAAACAAAAAAATTTTGAAAACTGTTAAAATTTGACTGACTTGTATGCTCGGAAAGTGGAATTTTTTGATTTTGGAACTGCATTTTTCGGACAATTGACATTTGAGGAATGCATAAAAGATAATTTTGGTTAAAAATTTTTAGTTTTGAAAAAAATTCAAATTCGATCAATTCATAAGCTCTTCTCAAACTAAATTTCAAATCGATAAAATAACGGATTTTTGTACAAAAATTTTATTTCTGTTTTAAAAGGTTGGGAACCCCCTGAAGTGAAATCACAATTTTTAAAAGTGGTTTGCACATATACAGCCTAAACCTGATTTAATGACATCTAAATCGATAGAATCGGTCCGTTGGTCTGGGAGGAGTTGAAGTCACAAAAAAAACCTTAGCCTATTAATTATATAGATAAGCAGGATGATTAAAACAGATTCGTGGCTATAACTTTTAATTGGTTGTAGCTTTAATGAAATTTTTTTCAAATATATTGTTTTTGAAGCTTGTTGAAGATTTAAAAATTATAAGAACAACATTTAAAAAAAAAAAAATTTCGAGCAAAAAACCATAGGGGGTAGCCTTGTTTTTTCGATGACACATAGTATTTATTAATTTTTCTGTCAAACAAAAACAAATTCGTCTTAAATAGACTACATACAATGAAAGAAAATCAAAAATGCAAATTTGAAATTTTTTTATTTTTACAACAAAAACAATTTTTAATACATTTTTTGAGGAAACATTCGTTTTTTTGGACTCTTTTTAAAGGCAATGATTTAAATATAAATAATTAAGTAATGGTAAAAACTTTATAATAATTTTAAAGTCAATTAATTGCAATTAAATACAAAAAAAAAAAATAAATGAAATTTTTTAAAAAATGGCAGAGATATTCGCTTTCAAATACAGAATTTTAAATTTCAGAGAGTTTTTTCTCTGTCTTGGCGTTTGATAAAAATACACGTTAAACAACTAAAGAAAATATTAAGAAAATTCATTAAAAATACATTTGGTAAGATAATTACTGTAATTGTCAACACATTTCAAAGAAAATTGAACAAAAATTTAGAAAAACAAAAAAATTTTGAAAACTGTTAAAATTTGACTGACTTGTATGCTCGGAAAGTGGAATTTTTTGATTTTGGAACTGCATTTTTCGGACAATTGACATTTGAGGAATGCATAAAAGATAATTTTGGTTAAAAATTTTTAGTTTTGAAAAAAATTCAAATTCGATCAATTCATAAGCTCTTCTCAAACTAAATTTCAAATCGATAAAATAACGGATTTTTGTACAAAAATTTTATTTCTGTTTTAAAAGGTTGGGAACCCCCTGAAGTGAAATCACAATTTTTAAAAGTGGTTTGCACATATACAGCCTAAACCTGATTTAATGACATCTAAATCGATAGAATCGGTCCATTGGTCTGGGAGGAGTTGAAGTCACAAAAAAAACCTTAGCCTATTAATTATATAGATAAGCAGGATGATTAAAACAGATTCGTGGCTATAACTTTTAATTGGTTGTAGCTTTAATGAAATTTTTTTCAAATATATTGTTTTTGAAGCTTGTTGAAGATTTAAAAATTATAAGAACAACATTTAAAAAAAAAAAAATTTCGAGCAAAAAACCATAGGGGGTAGCCTTGTTTTTTCGATGACACATAGTATTTATTAATTTTTCTGTCAAACAAAAACAAATTCGTCTTAAATAGACTACATACAATGAAAGAAAATCAAAAATGCAAATTTGAAATTTTTTTATTTTTACAACAAAAACAATTTTTAATACATTTTTTGAGGAAACATTCGTTTTTTTGGACTCTTTTTAAAGGCAATGATTTAAATATAAATAATTAAGTAACGGTAAAAACTTTATAATAATTTTAAAGTCAATTAATTGCAATTAAATACAAAAAAAAAAAATAAATGAAATTTTTTAAAAAATGGCAGAGATATTCGCTTTCAAATACAGAATTTTAAATTTCAGAGAGTTTTTTCTCTGTCTTGGCGTTTAATAAAAATACACGTTAAACAACTAAAGAAAATATTAAGAAAATTCATTAAAAATACATTTGGTAAGATAATTACTGTAATTGTCAACACATTTCAAAGAAAATTGAACAAAAATTTAGAAAAACAAAAAAATTTTGAAAACTGTTAAAATTTGACTGACTTGTATGCTCGGAAAGTGGAATTTTTTGATTTTGGAACTGCATTTTTCGGACAATTGACATTTGAGGAATGCATAAAAGATAATTTTGGTTAAAAATTTTTAGTTTTGAAAAAAATTCAAATTCGATCAATTCATAAGCTCTTCTCAAACTAAATTTCAAATCGATAAAATAACGGATTTTTGTACAAAAATTTTATTTCTGTTTTAAAAGGTTGGGAACCCCCTGAAGTGAAATCACAATTTTTAAAAGTGGTTTGCACATATACAGCCTAAACCTGATTTAATGACATCTAAATCGATAGAATCGGTCCGTTGGTCTGGGAGGAGTTGAAGTCACAAAAAAAACCTTAGCCTATTAATTATATAGATAAGCAGGATGATTAAAACAGATTCGTGGCTATAACTTTTAATTGGTTGTAGCTTTAATGAAATTTTTTTCAAATATATTGTTTTTGAAGCTTGTTGAAGATTTAAAAATTATAAGAACAACATTTAAAAAAAAAAAAATTTCGAGCAAAAAACCATAGGGGGTAGCCTTGTTTTTTCGATGACACATAGTATTTATTAATTTTTCTGTCAAACAAAAACAAATTCGTCTTAAATAGACTACATACAATGAAAGAAAATCAAAAATGCAAATTTGAAATTTTTTTATTTTTACAACAAAAACAATTTTTAATACATTTTTTGAGGAAACATTCGTTTTTTTGGACTCTTTTTAAAGGCAATGATTTAAATATAAATAATTAAGTAACGGTAAAAACTTTATAATAATTTTAAAGTCAATTAATTGCAATTAAATACAAAAAAAAAAAATAAATGAAATTTTTTAAAAAATGGCAGAGATATTCGCTTTCAAATACAGAATTTTAAATTTCAGAGAGTTTTTTCTCTGTCTTGGCGTTTGATAAAAATACACGTTAAACAACTAAAGAAAATATTAAGAAAATTCATTAAAAATACATTTGGTAAGATAATTACTGTAATTGTCAACACATTTCAAAGAAAATTGAACAAAAATTTAGAAAAACAAAAAAATTTTGAAAACTGTTAAAATTTGACTGACTTGTATGCTCGGAAAGTGGAATTTTTTGATTTTGGAACTGCATTTTTCGGACAATTGACATTTGAGGAATGCATAAAAGATAATTTTGGTTAAAAATTTTTAGTTTTGAAAAAAATTCAAATTCGATCAATTCATAAGCTCTTCTCAAACTAAATTTCAAATCGATAAAATAACGGATTTTTGTACAAAAATTTTATTTCTGTTTTAAAAGGTTGGGAACCCCCTGAAGTGAAATCACAATTTTTAAAAGTGGTTTGCACATATACAGCCTAAACCTGATTTAATGACATCTAAATCGATAGAATCGGTCCATTGGTCTGGGAGGAGTTGAAGTCACAAAAAAAACCTTAGCCTATTAATTATATAGATAAGCAGGATGATTAAAACAGATTCGTGGCTATAACTTTTAATTGGTTGTAGCTTTAATGAAATTTTTTTCAAATATATTGTTTTTGAAGCTTGTTGAAGATTTAAAAATTATAAGAACAACATTTAAAAAAAAAAAAATTTCGAGCAAAAAACCATAGGGGGTAGCCTTGTTTTTTCGATGACACATAGTATTTATTAATTTTTCTGTCAAACAAAAACAAATTCGTCTTAAATAGACTACATACAATGAAAGAAAATCAAAAATGCAAATTTGAAATTTTTTTATTTTTACAACAAAAACAAGTTTTAATACATTTTTTGAGGAAACATTCGTTTTTTTGGACTCTTTTTAAAGGCAATGATTTAAATATAAATAATTAAGTAACGGTAAAAACTTTATAATAATTTTAAAGTCAATTAATTGCAATTAAATACAAAAAAAAAAAATAAATGAAATTTTTTAAAAAATGGCAGAGATATTCGCTTTCAAATACAGAATTTTAAATTTCAGAGAGTTTTTTCTCTGTCTTGGCGTTTGATAAAAATACACGTTAAACAACTAAAGAAAATATTAAGAAAATTCATTAAAAATACATTTGGTAAGATAATTACTGTAATTGTCAACACATTTCAAAGAAAATTGAACAAAAATTTAGAAAAACAAAAAAATTTTGAAAACTGTTAAAATTTGACTGACTTGTATGCTCGGAAAGTGGAATTTTTTGATTTTGGAACTGCATTTTTCGGACAATTGACATTTGAGGAATGCATAAAAGATAATTTTGGTTAAAAATTTTTAGTTTTGAAAAAAATTCAAATTCGATCAATTCATAAGCTCTTCTCAAACTAAATTTCAAATCGATAAAATAACGGATTTTTGTACAAAAATTTTATTTCTGTTTTAAAAGGTTGGGAACCCCCTGAAGTGAAATCACAATTTTTAAAAGTGGTTTGCACATATACAGCCTAAACCTGATTTAATGACATCTAAATCGATAGAATCGGTCCATTGGTCTGGGAGGAGTTGAAGTCACAAAAAAAACCTTAGCCTATTAATTATATAGATTGTTTTGTAATGGCTAAATTTTAAAAGCTATAAAGCTTCAAAGAATAAGCTTATAATAAATAAATAAATAAATAAAAAATATTTCATATCAGGCAACTTGAGCGTTCCACTGTGCAGCAGCTAAAAAGCTGTCAGCATTTAATTTTTTTTTCAAAATGTGCATTTTACAACTTTTTAAACATTTCAATTTATTGACAGCTCAATAGAAATAATAAGCTTGAAACAAAATACTTGTTTTGTGGTTCAAATTTCATCAATTTAAAATTGGCGAACAAAAAAAAAAAAAAAAAAATAAATACATATTTATAGAAAAAGCCTACTTTTTGTAGATTGAACATTTTTTGGTTCATAGAAAGCTAACATTAATTAAACAATGAGAGTTAGAAGGTTAATCCAGACAAAATAACAGCTATTTATAAATATATAAAGAATATTTCAGCAAATATATTTGAATTTTTGTTTATTATTTTACACTTTTTTTTACTGTTAGTACCTTATTCTAGCAGCTTTGGCGCGTGAAAACTTAATACACTGGAGGGCGTTATATCAACAATAACAATGAAAAATTCACTATTTTTTATTTATGTTTTGTTGTTGCTATCGCGAATGTGAATAATTCCTTTCGACACTCGCTCACAGGCAAAGTACAAAAAAAAGTATAGCAAAACAAAAAACAAACCAATGTTTTAGGCAATGCACAGAAGCAAAAATATTAAGTTCCCAAAAACACCCACATCTACTCACATTCACTCAAATCAACACTAAAACATATCTACATACATATATGTTGGATGAAACGAAAAACAACAATATTGTTTTTGGTTACGAAAACGATCGAATGCAACGTTTTGTGGAACAGTTGCGGTTCCGTTTAAAATATTTGAGAACAAAAACAATGGCAACAACATGAAAAAAACTTAGCCAGCAACAAAAACTACATTAAAAAAGTAAGTAGCACAAAACCAATAGGACCTCTGACAGTGAATGAAAGTCGCGTGAATGTTTTTAAAGGTTTAGGTTAATTTTGAAAAAAAAGTTTGGTATATTTTGAGTGCATGCAAAAAATTCCGTAAATATTTGACAAATTCGTGTTGAGAGAGCCATTGGGTTTCAGTGCTGCCTTAAGCGTATTAGTACGTACGTGTGTGTTATAGTAGGTGTGTATGTCAACAATCCTCAAATGAAACTTTTTTGGACAAATGTTGCTCAAGCAACACAAATGCACTGAAGTCACTCAGTGACATCCTGACTCACGTGTTGATATTTAAATAACTGTCAGAACAATTTGAGTGAGTTGCTAAAAGCAGCAGCTTGCAGTTAGTTGCACTAACAATTTAATGCATTCATTAGTCACTAACATAAACAACATCATCAAACTATACCTTGCACTAAAACAACTGCCATAACCCTTATCATTTGAGACGACATGATGTATTTTATTGAACAAGCGAGGTGTTTCAAATGAATTTGGTTTCTAAAAATCGGCAATATTTTGTATAAGATATATTCAAACGTACACGAAGCGAATGCGATTAAAGGCATACGCACACTATACAATGGGATTTTCTAATGGCTTTTTCAACTAGAAAAAACTATATTAAAACTATTAAAAAAAAGGGCGCTTGAAATGTAAATTTCCGTATCTTTTTTTGTTATTCACATCAGAATTAATTCCACAGAACGCTGGCGTAAAATACTGCA
Organism: Tetanocera ferruginea; assembly: GCA_958299015.1. NCBI lineage: Eukaryota > Metazoa > Arthropoda > Insecta > Diptera > Sciomyzidae > Tetanocera > Tetanocera ferruginea. Next base: position 97,709,788 of record OY282642.1, read on the forward strand.
TATCTTAATATTCGATTTTGATGTTGATGTTGATGTAGATGAGGTTGATGATGTTATTTGCTATCGCGAATATGAATAATTCCTTTCGACACTCGCTCACAGGCAAAGTACAAAAAAAAAGTATAGCAAAACAAAAAAACAAACTGTAGTGAAAATACACAACTAAAATGACTCACGTTAAACTTTGCTAAATAATCACCACTTGACACTTTGATATTGCCAAAGTGTCAAGCTGAATAAGTATTATTTTTAAATGTCACAATGCACTTGAGTAACCCTTACATGGTTGCTATAGGTATCATATAGCTTTTAAAGCATTCGGCATGAATCACAAAGCGGTGTATTTTCCCTTACTTCCAAATTTGCTTAGCTTTAAGATTTCATGTAAAACATTATTGTAAGAAAGAATGATAATAAATAAATTCAGTCTTAAAACGAACATCGAGCCGACTAGTTATTTTATAATCACAACAAAACCAATGTTTTAGGCAATGCACAGAAGCAAAAATATTAAGTTCCCGAAAACACCTACATCTACTCACATTCACTCAAATCAACACTAAAACATATCTACATACATATATGTTGGATGAAACGACCCAATCAGCCAAACAAGCTTGGAATAAGCTTTAAACAAGCTTACACCCGTAAGCCTCAAGCTTGGATAACGCTTTCATTTACTATTGTAGAACGGTTACATGTAATTGTAGGATAAACGAAAGTGAACCCTTGGAATAATATTCCTTACTTCAAGCTTAATCCAAGTGTTGTTTTTACAATTGGATATAAGTGTTTTAATAAGCTTTTTCCAAGTGTGCTACATTCAACAAATCAATTAGCACTCGCGAAAAATTTTTATACCGTGGCTCAGTTGGTAAGCCACTGATTATTTGATTTGTTGTGATTTGGACATCCAAGGTTCAATTCCCAACCGGAACATTTTTATTTTTATTTATTTTTTATTTTCGTTTGTTAAAATTGAAGCATATTTTTATATGAAAAATTGCATGCCTTCAAAAATTTTTGTGTTTGCTACCCCAGGGATCGAACGCGCGAACCACCGCATTTGAGTCGGACACTTTAACAGCTTGCCGTTAGCCTTATGGCTGTTGAGCGAACAAAATGAAAATGTATGTATATATGAGAGCATCACAACTTTGAACAGTTGTGAAACTATTACCGTTGTCAGCGTTATCTAAGTATGATTGCAAAACACTTACTTAATGCAAGCCTTTCCAAGTATTATTGTATATCACTTGCTTTTTGTATTTTACGCAATAGTTATACAAAGCAACTTGGAAATTTATTACCCGGGCAAATTTTTTTCAAGCGTGCTTGGATAAGGCTTGCTTTTTGTATTGCATGTAAGCTTAATCCAAGCACTATGTCTAAATGGTTGATTGGGGAAAAACAACAATATTGTTTTTGGTTACGAAAACGAGCGAATGCAGCATTTTGAGGAATAGTTGCGGTTCAGTTAAAAATATTTGAGAACAAAAACAATGGCAACAACATGAAAAAAACTTAGCCAGCAACAAAAACTACATTAAAAAAGTAAGTAGCACAAAACCAATAGGACCTCTGACAGTGAATGAAAGTCGCGTGAATGTTTTTAAAGGTTTAGGTTAATTTTGAAAAAAAAAGTTTGGTATATTTTGAGTGCATGCAAAAAATTCCGTAAATATTTGACAAATTCGTGTTGAGAGAGCCATTGGGTTTGAGTGCTGCCTTAAGCGTATTAGTACGTACGTGTGTGTTATAGTGGGTGTGTATGTCAACAATCCTCAAATGAAACTGTTTTGGACAAATGTTGCTCAAGCGACACAAATGCACTGAAGTCACTCAGTGGCATCCTGACTCACGTGTTGATAGTTAAATAACTGTCAGAACAATTTGAGTGAGTTGCTAAAAGCAGCAGCTTGCAGTTAGTTGCACTAACAATTTAATGCATTCATTAGTCACCAACATAAACATCATCATCAAACTATGCCTTGCACTAACAACAACTGTCACAACCCTTATCCTTTGAGACGACATGATGTATTCTATTGAACAAGCGAGGTGTTTCAAATGAATTTGGTTTCGGCAATATTTGCATAAGATATATATTCAAACGTACACGAAGCGAATGCGATTAAAGGCATACGCACACTATTCAATGGGATTTTCTAATGGCTTTTTCAACTAGAAAAAACTATATTAAAACTATTAAAAAAAAGGCGCTTGAAATGTAAATTTCCGTATCTTTATACTCTAAACCTGAAAGGTCAGGGTATATTAACTTTGTGCAAACGTTTGTAACGCATAGAACGAAGCGAGTCCGGTATAGAAAAGTATATATATTCTTGATCAGCGTCACCACCTGAGTCGAGCTATCCATGTCCGTCCGTCCGTCCGTCCGTCCGTCCGTCCGTCCGTCCGTCCGTCCGTCCGTCCGTCCGTCTGTGTGTTGTCCGTATACACAGGATAAGAAGAAGGAGTAGAGATAATTGGATGAAACTTGGTACACATGGTCACATGCACCCAAGGATCTGCACTATTGAATATTTTTGGAATCCGCCCACGGACACGCCTACTTCCCATACAACGCAAAAATTGAAAACTGCATAACTTAGCTCATAATTAACCAACAACAATAAAATTTGATGTGTATATAACTTATGTCAACACAAAGATGTCTTCGAAAAATGGACGTCATCCGCTCACGGACACGCCCACCTCCCATACAACCCAAAAAATGAAAACGCAATAAATAAGCCTCTGTTGACCCTACAGAGCTTAAATTTGGCACATATGTTTTTTATAACAAAACAAAGATAGTTTTACAAAATGGACATCATCCGCCCACGGACACGCCTACCTCCCATACAACGTGAAAATTGAAAACTGCATAACTCAGCTCATAGTTAACCTACAACAATAAAATTTGATATGTATGTGTTTTATATAAACACAAAGATGTCTTCGAAAAATGGATGTCATCCGCTTACAGACACGCCCACCTCCCATACAACCCAAAAATTGAAAACCCAATAAATAAGCCTGTGTTTAACCTAAAGAGCTAAAATTTGGCACATATGTTTTTTATGACAAGACAAAGATGGTTTTGAAAAATGGACGTCATCCGCCTACGGACACGCCTACCTCCCATATAACATAAAAAGTTGAAAACTCAATAAATAAGGTTATGTTTGTCATAGAGAAATTAAATTTGGTATGTATGTATTTTATACCAAAACTAAGGTGTGTTCAAAAATTGGGAGTAATCCGTCCAAAAACTCGCCCACCTCCCATAGCGAAAGCACAATTAAGGCATTAACTGTGAGCTACAGGAATTAAACTTGGTATGTGTACATTTTTCATCAACATTTAAATGCACATAAAATATAGGCTTCATTAGCCCACGGACACGCCCATTTACAATAAAAATTTTTTTGTTTTTGAAAAGTGGGTTTAGGGTATTTCATAGTCGGCCTAGACCGACTTTAGACTTTCTTTACTTGTTTTTTATTATTCACATTAGAATTAATTCCACAAAACGCTGGCGTAAAATACTGATGTTGATGTTGATGTTGATGTTGATGTTGATGTTGATGTTGATGTTGATGTTGATGTTGATGTTGATGTTGATGTTGATGTTGATGTTGATGTTGATGTTGATGTTGATGTTGATGTTGATGTTGATGTTGATGTTGATGTTGATGTTGATGTTGATGTTGATGTTGATGTTGATGTTGATGTTGATGTTGATGTTGATGTTGATGTTGATGTTGATGTTGATGTTGATGTTGATGTTGATGTTGATGTTGATGTTGATGTTGATGTTGATGTTGATGTTGATGTTGATGTTGATGTTGATGTTGATGTTGATGTTGATGTTGATGTTGATGTTGATGTTGATGTTGATGTTGATGTTGATGTTGATGTTGATGTTGATGTTGATGTTGATGTTGATGTTGATGTTGATGTTGATGTTGATGTTGATGTTGATGTTGATGTTGATGTTGATGTTGATGTTGATGTTGATGTTGATGTTGATGTTGATGTTGATGTTGATGTTGATGTTGATGTTGATGTTGATGTTGATGTTGATGATGATGATGTTGATGATGTTGATGATGTTGATGATGTTGATGATGTTGATGATGTTGATGATGTTGATGATGTTGATGATGTTGATGATGTTGATGATGTTGATGATGTTGATGATGTTGATGATGTTGATGATGTTGATGATGTTGATGATGTTGATGATGTTGATGATGTTGATGATGTTGATGATGTTGTTGATGTTGATGATGTTGATGATGTTGATGATGTTGATGATGTTGATGATGTTGATGATGTTGATGATGTTGATGATGTTGATGATGTTGATGATGTTGATGATGTTGATGATGTTGATGATGTTGATGATGTTGATGATGTTGATGATGTTGATGATGTTGATGATGTTGATGATGTTGATGATGTTGATGATGTTGATGATGTTGATGATGTTGATGATGTTAATGATGAAGATGTTGATGATATTAATATTGACACGTATGTCAATGTCAATGTCAATGTCAATGTCAATGTCAATGTCAATGTCAATGTCAATGTCAATGTCAATGTCAATGTCAATGTCAATGTCAATGTCAATGTCAATGTCAATGTCAATGTCAATGTCAATATCAATGTCAATGTCAATGTCAATGTCAATGTCAATGTCAATGTCAATGTCAATGTCAATGTCAATGTCAATGTCAATGTCAATGTCAATGTCAATGTCAATGTCAATGTCAATGTCAATGTCAATGTCAATGTCAATGTCAATGTCAATGTCAATGTCAATGTCAATGTCAATGTCAATGTCAATGTCAATGTCAATGTCAATGTCAATGTCAATGTCAATGTCAATGTCAATGTCAATGTCAATGTCAATGTCAATGTCAATGTCAATGTCAATGTCAATGTCAATGTCAATGTCAATGTCAATGTCAATGTCAATGTCAATGTCAATGTCAATGTCAATGTCAATGTCAATGTCAATGTCAATGTCAATGTCAATGTCAATGTCAATGTCAATGTCAATGTCAATGTCAATGTCAATGTCAATGTCAATGTCAATGTCAATGTCAATGTCAATGTCAATGTCAATGTCAATGTCAATGTCAATGTCAATGTCAATGTCAATGTCAATGTCAATGTCAATGTCAATGTCAATGTCAATGTCAATGTCAATGTCAATGTCAATGTCAATGTCAATGTCAATGTCAATGTCAATGTCAATGTCAATGTCAATGTCAATGTCAATGTCAATGTCAATGTCAATGTCAATGTCAATGTCAATGTCAATGTCAATGCCAATGTCAATGTCAATGTCAATGTTAATGTCAATGTCAATGTCAGTGTCAATGTCAATGTCAATGTCAATGTCAATGTCAATGTCAATGTCAATGTCAATGTCAATGTCAATGTCAATGTCAATGTCAATGTCAATGTCAATGTCAATGTCAATGTCAATGTCAATGTCAATGTCAATGTCAATGTCAATGTCAATGTCAATGTCAATGTCAATGTCAATGTCAATGTCAATGTCAATGTCAATGTCAATGTCAATGTCAATGTCCATGTCCATGTCTATGTCCATGTCCATGTCAATGTCAATATCAATATCAATGTCAATGTCAATGTCAATGTCAATGTCAATGTCAATGTCAATGTCAATGTCAATGTAAATGTCAATGTCAATGTCAATGTCAATGTCAATGTCAATGTCAATGTCAATGTCAATGTCAATGTCAATGTCAATGTCAATGTCAATGTCAATGTCAATGTCAATGTCAATGTCAATGTCAATGTCAATGTCAATGCCAATGTCAATGTCAATGTCAATGTCAATGTCAATGTCAATGTCAATGTCAATGTCAATGTCAATGTCAATGTCAATGTCAATGTCAATGTCAATGTCAATGTCAATGTCAATGTCAATGTCAATGGCACTGTCAATGTCAATGTCAATGTCAATGTCAATGTCAATGTCAATGTCAATGTCAATGTCAATGTCAATGTCAATGTCAATGTCAATGTCAATGTCAATGTCAATGTCAATGTCAATGTCAATGTCAATGTCAATGTCAATGTCAATGTCAATGTCAATGTCAATGTCAATGTCAATGTCAATGTCAATGTCAATGTCAATGTCAATGTCCATGTCAATGTCAATGTCAATGTCAATGTCAATGTCAATGTCAATGTCAATTTCAATGTCAATGTCAATGTCAATGTCAATGTCAATGTCAATGTCAATGTCAATGTCAATGTCAATGTCAATGTCAATGTCAATGTCAATGTCAATGTCAATGTCAATGTCAATGTCCATGTCAATGTCAATGTCAATGTCAATGTCAATGTCAATGTCAATGTCAATGTCAATGTCAATGTCAATGTCAATGTCAATGTCAATGTCAATGTCAATGTCAATGTCAATGTCAATGTCAATGTCAATGTCAATGTCAATGTCAATGTCAATGTCAATGTCAATGTCAATGTCAATGTCAATGTCAATGTCAATGTCAATGTCAATGTCAATGTCAATGTCAATGTCAATGTCCATGTCAATGTCAATGTCAATGTCAATGTCAATGTCAATGTCAATGTCAATTTCAATGTCAATGTCAATTTCAATGTCAATGCTAATGTAAATAACATGTAACTCTAGAGAAAATCACATTGCATGACTGGACAGCACTGTTTTGTTGATTCTAAACCAATTCAGCAGTAGTCTTAACTAGACTTGACCTAGAGCTCAATTTAAGTCTTAATAATAGAAACTTAACATGGTTACATATTATTAAAAACAATTAAATTTGCGATAAATTATTACACTTGCCATAAAATGAGTTCAAAAACATTGTGCTGTAACAACCGTTAGTTCTGAGGTTTTCACTGCTTTTTTCATCGTCATTGAAATCAACATGAATCACTTTTATCAGCACAAGAACTTTTGGTTAAAACAATTAAAATCTAAAGTATTTTTATATTCGTCTTTGAATGTATTTTTGCCAAGTGTAAAAGTATGTTTTTTCGATTGTCACAACTAAACCGCCATTTGTTTGTTTATTTATCGAATATATATATATATATTTTGTGAAACTTGTTTGTGGATTTTATTATTTTTGAACATTTTCTTTTGTTGTTATTGTTGTTGTTCTCATTGTTATTTCTGTCAAGCTGTGGCATAATAATGTTGCTAACATGCTATACAACTTAGCCGGATGATTTATTTAACCTTGAAAGGAGAAACCTTTTTAAACTTTGTTAGTTTGAACTTATTGTTTGTTGTTAAATATTTGTTGGATGACGAAAATTTATGATGACATAATTTCGTATTTAATGAAGAACGTTGTAGCTGCTACTGTCGCTGCTACTGATGCTGCTGGTATTAAGTAAAAATATTGCAAAATATTTTCACACAAATTTGGCTCCATACGCGTTGGTTTTTCGCCAAGATCGATTGTATGGTTAAAAGCCGCGACCGCTGGGCTGGCGCAACCTGCCTCAAATTTTTTGCTTGAAGCAAAAAAGTATTTTTGTTGAGTCGGCAGTCAATAAATCAACGTAACATATTTTCGGTTAATAAATGAAAACAAAAAAAACATAATTGAAAATACAAATTTCTGCAATAATTTTAGGAAATTCTACTAATAAGCACATAAATACTAGGAGAAAAAGCACGAACAAAGTTTCGTTTCAAAGTTGAATTCGTGAAAGTAGAAAAATACAGTTACTGAAAATAGTATGTAAGAAATTTTGTATTTAGTTTCTTCATAATCATAGAAATACATAAAGATGCACTTGCTTAAAATTGTATGAAAGAATTATAGTTGAGAAATAGAGAAATAGAAATAAAATGTACTCATAAAAGAGTGTTTTTTTAGCGCATTATGACTATAAAACCTGTTCTGATTATTTGCTATCATGGCATCGTCTTTTATAAAAAAGTACAAGTTTTTGAAAAATCCTATAATTTAAGTTATCTCTGATATATGCAGAATTAATCAACTTCTCGCTGCAGCCAAAATTCATTTAATTTTTTGCCTTTCTTTTTTCTTTCTTTCATTACAATCAACAGTTTTGTAGTGTTTTTGTTATTTTCTTTATAACTTTGATCTGGCAAACCATTTACGCACCAGCGAAGCATACAGAACAACACACAAAACTGATGATTGATGACATAGAATTTCAAATTTGTTACAAGCTTGAAAAAATTTCTTTCTTAGTGTGGTCGGTCGAACTTTTTGTGCGTAACGCGTTTTTTTGTCTTCTTCTTTTTTTTCAAGTATTCTTTGTTATGCTTTTTGTATGCGTTTGCTAAGGTTTGACTGCTGCACTTACAAAACTGGCACTAAAGTGAAAAAGGACCACAAAAATCGAAGCGCAGTTCGCCTGATTGATGGAACTGATGAAAGTCAGTGCTGTTTTTTCTGCTCGCACTATCTGTATAAAATAAAATGTAACAAAGACTGGATATTATGAAGAGACAAAAAAAAAAAAATCAAAATAAAATGAGTTGGTAATGAGTTGGCTAGGAAGCGCTGCAAAAGTTATTCTAAGTTAAGAAACTTCAGTGCAAAAATCAACAATGCTGTTAGCAAAGTAAAAAACCCAACCATTTTAATAGCTGCGAGTTTGTCGTTGCTTGTTTTTTTGATTTTTTTTTTGTTTGCTTACATTACTTGATTTATATTAAAAAATAAATAAAACCTTTTCTTTTTTAGCTATTTTTGCTCTTTCTGCATCTCTGAGTCTCTGCATCTCTGAGTTGAATTAATTAATAGAAAGTTTTCAAAGTTATTTGTTGGAATATTTGTTTGAAATTATTGCAGGATTCCTTTTAACGCACATTGTTAGTTGAACAAAATATTATTTTTACCCTCCAAGTAAAAGCTTATTTCAATTATTTCAATTTTGTGTCATGGGCTTAAAATTATAAAAAGTTTTAAGTAAATTTATGTGAAAATTATTTTAGTTTTTTAGTAAGACCTTGTAAAGCACTCGAATAAAGACATTTGAAGGTTATTTGCAATTCACTTGGTCTGTTTTGTCACTTCACTTTTGTTGATCTATTTAAATTCTGCTAACTATTGTAAGTTTTTCGTTCTGTTTAACTTCGTTAATTGTTACAGCTTTATTCGGAAATCTGGCATAGTTCAATGTTTATTCTTTTTTATCAAATTTCATGTTTAGCACACTTTCTACCACTCTTTCTTTTAGCATGGGTTTCTTGCGTGCAAGTCTTCCATGAAGGCCAGCTCCCACTTAACGTCGTGCAATAGTCCTTTTTGATACACTGACGCCAATTCCATCCACTATTTTATGCTGAATGACTGCTGTGCCCTTCCTTGAGTCAAGTTTTTATAATCGGACAATCTTTAGATCAATATGTACTGAAGTTTGGCGCGGTCTTTTTTGGAGTGGTACATTTTCCGTGGTTTTATATTGGCGAAGTTGAGCAATAGCATTGAAAACTATCCTTTTTAAGCATTTTAAATGGATCGGTATGCTTCCGTATGATAGACCAGCACTGTTTAATTTAATAATTGCTTTGCGCTTACATGGCGTGCATCTATGGGCTTTTCTCATTTTATGAAATTTTCCTTATACAGTTTTTTGTTGAAATTATGACAGTTCAGTATTTATCATATGAATACACAAGCACAACCTAGCGCGTTGCTGCCGTCCTTGTCCAATGCCTGTTCCAGTTTGCCAATTGAAGGACATACAAAACTAGTAACTCCACTCTGAGCTTTAATATTCTTTCTTTGACCATTATTTCTAAAGCTATTAAATATAAAAAAATTGTCTTTTAGAGTCGAACTAAATTGTCTCTAGTCTTTTTGTCACACCCCTTCTCCAATACCAATTTTAGTTTCCGAGTATTTGCGAATAGTACGATATCAGTTTCTTTGATCTGTGAATATTATTTCCAAAGCAATTCAATTTAAAAAATGTGTCTTATATGGGTGTAGCCATACCCCTTGTATAATGCCAGTTCTAGTTTTCCTGTAGCAGAACACCACTAAATAGTAACTTAATTCTGAGTTAAAATCTTCTCTGACTTTTACATCTATTGTTATTCTGTATCGAAAACTGTTGTATGGGCGGATCCACGCCCAGTTTTCCATTACCAGCATCTGTTTTATAATTGAAAGAACTGACTAATAAACCGAAAATTTGTGTTCTTGAAAAAGTGTCACGCCCCTAGCGGAAAGGAAGGTAAAAAATACTTTACGACCTATTCTTATACCTATTTAATATAAACAATCTAGTTTGTTTTGAGCCACTAGATTCTTATTCATTAAAAATTTTTGATGCTTTGGATTGTGGCTTCAAATGAGTTAATGCTGAGAAAGTGCGAAAAAGCTGTAGTAGCTGAACTCTTTTGTTATTGCATGATAAAAATTTCATCAAAATCGGACCAGTCGTTTCGTAGGAGTTCAAATACTAACATCTTGACTCGAGGTTTTTATATATTAGATTTTCTGATTTTCTGAACTAAATATATAATTTTTTTACAAAAAATCTACCTGCCAAAGTATATAAAAATTGCACCAAAAATTAAAAATATTCCAATATTCATATCAAACAATTTAACCCTTTGTTAAATTTTGTGATTTAAAGCCACTTCTTTTTTTAAAAATTTTTTTTTATTTATTAAAATTTGCATATTTTTGACTTCAATTTTAAGTTTTCAATGATATATAAATTTTAATAGTACTCAAATTGTCAAAAATTGGTGTTTTAGGAGAATAGGAACATATGCCTTAACCTTGAGTTTAGCAGATTTTAAAAAAATACGTCAACTTTTGTCCTCTATCATATATCCGATGCTCATTCAAATCGGAGAGTGACACCTGGGGACTTTTCCTCGTCAGTTTGTTTTCGCTGGTGCGAAAATGCTGCTGAACGTTAAGAAACTATAAAGGCAGTTTTTTAAATAACTCCAGGAATCCTAAGGAGTTAATGCCTAAGTAATAGTGAGTCACGATAATGTTTTCGTCGAGGATATTAAAATAAGCCAAGGTTATGTTAACCCCTCTCCCTTCCGTTCAATACCAAGCGAAGTTTCAGACAAGGTGATTCCTTATCGTGCGACTTCTATAATATAATCATGGAGAAGATCATCCGAGCTGCTGACGTGAGACGCAGCGGCACAATTTTCTATAAATTGTTATGCTGCTGGCGTATGCTGATGATATTGACATCATTGGGCAAAATACGCGCGAAGCCAGTGCAGCATTCTCCAGGCTAGAAAAAGAGTCGAGTCGAATGGGTCTTGCAGTGAACGCAGATAAAACGAAGTATCTTGTGTCAACAAACAAACAGTCCCAGCGTCTTGGAAATCACTGTTGACAACACCTCCTTTGAGGTAGTGAAGGACTTTGTTTACCTGGGATCCAGCATTAACTCCTCTAAAGACATCAGTATTGAGATTAAACGAAGGATAACTCTTGCCAACAGGTGTTACTTTGGGCTCAGTAGGCAATTGAGAAGCAGAGCTCTCTCTTGACGAACAAAACTGACGCTCTATAAGTCAATAATCATGCCCGTCCTACTATACGCATCACAAACCTGGACGTTGAGCAGCTCTGATGAAAGGACTTTGGGAGCGTTCGAGAGAAAAATCCTTCGCAAGATCTATGGTCCAATTGCGTCAATGGCGAGTACCGAATACGATGGAACCACGAGCTGTATGAGCTATATGCCGACATCGATATAGTCAAGCGTATTAAAATAGAGCGGCTTCGCTGGCTAGGTCATGTCGAGAGAATGAACGACGAAGCTCCAGCGAAAAAGATATTGGATTCGGTACCCAGCGGTGGCCAACGCAGACGAGGAAGACCGCATCTCCGTTGGAAAGACCAGGCATTGGATAACCTGACAACACTTGGAGTTTCCAACTGGCGCCAGCAAGCGCACGACAAAAGAGGCTGGCGCAAATTCTTAGACCAGGCCAAAACCGACCAACAGTTGTAAGCGCCATCTAAGTAAGTAAGTAAGTATGTTAACCCAGTTTCTCAGTTTTTTGTTGTTGTGTGAAGACCAACCTTTCCTAATAAACAAAAGATGTATAAATTTTGCAAAAGATGCGTGAATAAAGTAGTTCACACACGATTCTATTGTATAAACACATGATCTTCATGCATTTTTGACTCTTATCTTATGAACTATTCTTGTTACCCTTTCTTTTGTAAATGTATTTTATAAATTTCGGTCACTTACCTCATAAATCATCAAAACATAAATGTTTTTCTTGTGTAACATGCATGCATAACATAACATACATTCATTTTAGTCATTAAATCAATGAACTTTTCTCATTCTCCTTGTATTTTAACATGCATTTGATGAATTTTATTCACAAAAATTATAACTGATTCATGGTCTCCTTGCATAATTTCATGGCTTTTTTAAAATTTTTGATTGGTTCATGTATCTTGTCCACATATTATATGAACTTTTATTATTATTATTATTATTATTTCTTTATTAATTATAATTAAAATTACAAATTAATACAATTTACAAAGCACTAGCTGCCAGGGCTATCGGCTTTTATTTAATTTTAAATTTTGTTACAAATATTTAGAGTTTTTAAATACTGAAAAATTAAATTAATGTTGTTTTCTGTGGGGTGAGTCAGAGCATCTATAGGATTAGTGTTTTGAAAAAAGGATTGGCGTATTGAAGAAATGGAGTTACAGTTACTTAAGATGTGTACTATGGATATTGCTGTGTTATTGCAAAAAATGCACATTGGTTGTGGTTGTCTTTTTATTATATGTAGGTGGGTTAAGATTGTGTGTCCCAATCGGAGTCTTAGGTAGCATTTATTCATCAAGACTGAGGTTGTTGTTGGAAGTGAGATTGCAGTACGAGTTGTATTAAATTGTTTATAGCTATGGCTATAGTTAATCCATTGTGCTCTTACTGTTTTTAGAAATTCTTTGGAACCTTTTATTGAGATGGCTTTTTTAGTAAATGGCATAAACGTTATAAGTGGGGCTTTTGTTGCAAGTTTTGCCGCGGCGTCAGCAAACTCATTTCCACGAATGCCAGCATGTCCAGGTATCCACATTAGTTTCACTTTCCTTTCCATTTTCATTATTAGTTGTCTAATAGAGCTTATAGCTTCGTTATTATTGTTGATGTTTTTTACAGATTTGAATAGCGAAAAACTGTCCGTACAAATAACGAATTTGGATTTGATTTTTTGAACCAATTGAAGACAAGATAGTACACCTTGAATTTCGGCTTCGAAAACTGTTGCGTTAGGAGGTACTGATCCGTTTATAAGAGTTTCGCCGTTGTTGTTTACTATGGCAAATGCAACTCCATTTTGGCTTTTGGATCCGTCTGTGAACAGTGGTTTCCAATCTTCTGTAAGGAGGTTTATCGTATTCAAAAATGTTTGGTTGTAAGCATGATTCGTTGTGCTGTTTTTTGGAAGAACTGTAAGATCATTAATAAATGACTGTGTGGATAGTCTCCAAGGTGGTATGTTTAATTTTGGTGTTTTGGTTGCACTGATGTGAGGTAGTAAGTTTATGTGCGCGTGCATGATTTTTGATAAGCCTGATTCCATTGAGAGGTTCTTTTTTCGTCTTTTCATGAGTGCAATTTCTTTAAAAAGAATGTGCGATGAGTCGCAGTGAAGAATAGAAATAAGTCGGCTTCTTGAGTATTCAGATCTCTTCTCTAGTGAAAGGAAGCCTGCTTCGGCGAGAAGGTTTTCTATGGGTGTAGTCTTAAATGCTCGAAGGCTTCTTCTTATTGCAGTGTGGTAGGGAGTTTTAATGAGGTTTAGTGTAGATTTTGAACATTTTCCATAAATTTGCAGCCCGTAGTCGATTTTTGATAGAATTGTTGCTTTAGTAATTTTTAATAATGAGTTAGTGTGAATATTACTTTTATTTGATGAAAGATATTTAATAACATTAACCCTGGCAGCTAATTGTTTTCTTAAATCTAGACAGTGATTCTTAAAACTATTTTTACAGTCAAAGGTTAGACCTAATATTTTTAATGAGTTTACATTTTCTATGTTATTTCCATTAACAGACAAGTTAATTGGATTACAATTCTGTTTTCTGCAGACATGCAGATGTTTACATTTTTGTTGTGAAATTAAAGCGCCTGACTGTTCAGACCAATGATTTATAGTATTAAGTGCATCTGTGAGATGCCTGTTTATTTCATTAGTACCTTTCTTGTTGCATATGATATAAAGATCGTCTGCGTATAGACAGTGGAGTATGTTTTTGTTTGTCAGTAAGAGCCGACTTAAGTTGTCAAAAGCTAAGAGGAATAGGGTGACTGATAATGGGGATCCCTGTGGGATTCCATTAAATAGTGAAAATGTGGAAGATGTTGCGTTGTTTACCCTACAGCGAAATTTTCTGTTAGTCAGAAACGACTTTACATAGTTGTAAATGTTGGCTCCAATTTTTAATTCGTGTAGTTTTTTTAGAACCACATGTCCACCAATTTTGTCAAATGCTTTCTCAAAGTCGATCGATAATATTGAAATATGGTTTTTTGTAGAAAGATTTTTGCATATAAGATGGTCAATGTACATAAGGGCGTCAGTCGTGCTGGTGCCTGTTTTAAAGCCTACTTGGTTTGGTGTTAGAGACTTTGTAGAAGTAAGGAACCACATAAGTCTTTTTGAGATCATTTTTTCCAGAACTTTACCTAGACAAGGAAGTAAAGATATAGGCCTGTAACTTGAAATTTCATCAATTGCTTTATGAGGTTTACGTATAGGAACAATTACTGCAGATTTGAAATTTTGTGGAATGATTCCTGTTCTGAGTATGTTGTTGTAGAGCGAGAGGATTCTCAACTTCATTTCTTGGGGACAGTTTTTTACCATTTGGTATGTAATTTTGTCGTAACCTGGAGTGTTGCCTGTCAATGTCCTTAAGCAAAATTCCATCTCGTTTATATTTAAGTCTTTATTTAAGTATCTGGCTTTATTGTTATCATAATCTGGACTAGGGAGTGATAAGATTGTGTCGAAAGAGTTTTTGAAGTTGGGAGAGAAGTTTTCAAACCGGGAGTTGTTGGAATAGAATTTTGCAAAATAGGATAGTATTATTTGCTGGTCATTGATGACAGTGTTATGTTGTTTTATAGCGTTTATTGAAAAAGGAGTGTATGTTCCAGTTAGTGTTCTTATTTTCTGCCAAATTAAAGTATTAGTGGAAGTCGGATTTATAAGCGATGTAAGTTTTTCGAAGCTTTCTTTTTTCGCTTTTCTTTTTGCTTTGGTAAAGATTGCATTCTTCCTTCTATACGAGATTAAATTCTCAGTAGAAAAGGATCTACGAAAGGATTTCCAAGCTTGTTGTTTATCATTTCGTAATTTATTAAGGTTACAATTCCACCAAGGTACTTGTCGGGGAATATTTTTAGAAGCTGTAACTGGAATAGAGTTGTTTGCAGAGGAACGAATAATTTTTTGTATTTGAGCAGATTCCTTGTTAATGTTTGTTGTAATTGGAGAGTTATTAGTTCTGGTGCGTATTTCAGCTTGAAACTTTTCCCAATCGGCGTATTTGCAGTTGTATCTGCAGGGCTTACTGAAGGGATTTCTATGGGGGGACCAAAGAGTAACTTTTGTTGATATTGGGAAGTGATCACTGTTATGAAGGTCGTCTATTGTGGTTATATGAACTTTTAAACATGGCTTATGAAAAATGAATGTTCTCTTGTTTTTTCTTTTGTGTCTTTTGTTAATTAATATCACTAATAGTTCATGTGACTCATGTAATTGGTTACTGGAGCAAAATTCATCAATGCGATTCATGGAGATCAGCTAAAAACTCATAATTATTGTGTGCTTTTTGGTTTAGTGTGGTAGTAAGGATAAAATAAGAATTGAAATTAAAGCAATAAGTATTGTGTTGTTATCTTAATCTCAGTACCTTTCATTTTAGTATCCACATATAAAAAAGAATACTTTATATTATCAAATTATAATAAAAATTAAACTGGAACAAATCTCCAATAATCCAATCCAAATCTTCCTTTTTATCCAATCTAGGAAAAGAATAACTCTTATATTCCCTCGTCAATGACTTACAATGACTTAGTATCAACCTTGCTCAATGATACTGTTAACCTTTTTGCAAACTTTTTTAAATCCAACTATAATGAAGATACGGTGACGATTGATTTATCTTTTTTGGCTAATGTTGATGCATTAGTTGACTTTGGTTCTTTGTTTATTTCGGAGAGGGATGTTTTCAATGCGATGTTGGCTATGAAAAACTCTGTTAAAGCAGATAATGATGGAATTTCTTCTAGTGTGGTGCTTAGATGTGCAAAAGTATTGTCTGTATCGCTCTGAATTATTTTTAATAAATCTTTAGCTACGGGTCATTTATTGATTGGTGGAAAATTGCAGCTATTATTCCAGTTTTCAAAACTGGCGCTAAAAATTATGTGTCTAATTATAGACTAATTTCTAAGCTATTAAATGTCTCAAAACTTTTTTAAAAGTATTGTCAAAGATAAGCTATTTTTTATCATTAAACGTTTTATCTGTCCTCAACAACATGGCTTTGTTTCCGGTAAGTCTACTGTAAGAAATCTAGC